>CM071929.1:59412812-59631183 GCA_016081115.2 Rehmannia glutinosa | reverse complement strand
CAGTTACGCATGTATTATCAGTATGAGGAAAAAATCGAGGAAGATGTGGACTTGTTTCTTCCTTTTTCTATACTTTCTTAGTATATCTTATTCTAAGATCATATGAGTTATGACTCTAAAACTTTGTGGTTGTTTCTCCTTAAATGTTTTTGGTGGACCTTTTTTTTTTATGTGGTGGTTCTAAAATTTGATTCTGTAAATTTAAATTCTTCATGATGGTAATTATCAAGAAGCTAATAGGTATAAAGGAGTCCATTATATTGGCAGGCGTGGACTGGCAACTGCATTATAAACAGGGAAGTGTGCAGGATACGTGGACTGGCAACTGCATTATAAACAGGGGAATTGCTGATAGAGAACTGATTGGGCACACTTTTATTTTGTTCAAGTCTTGAAGAATCTGACATCAGCTTCTTAGGCTTTCATTTCGGTTATTTATGGGTTTTCTGAGCAGGGGTGGTGATAACTCTTATGCAGTTGTTTGTGATATCTTGCTATTATTCTTTTCAAACATTTATTCCTTGAGAATTCTCTGTGTATTATTGATGTTACGTTTCCTTATCAAGGCACTCTGTAACTGTATGTGATATTTTATTTACTCTTTGTTTCTGTTTGCATTCAAATTAGACAAAGAAAAAGGGAAGGAGAAAGGGATCAAAGAATAAAGTTAACCCTGAAGTGACTCGAAAACTTGGTGATGCTACACTTCACTATGCACATGGCCTTTGAAGAGGTATATATTTGCCATCATGTCTAATACTCTACAACATACATTCTAGATTTTGTCAAAACATGTTTTTCTCTTCCAAGTCCTTATCTTCAATGAATCTAGAGGGACTTCTTTTATTGTTTATTTCTCCTCAAGTAGCTTCTGCCAGTGAAGAAGGGAATTGAATGACATTCTTTGTTTACTCCTTTTAACACATGGAAGATGATTTTCCACAGTTGGGAACTGTCATAGGTTTCAAAGGCAAGTTTTGTTGGATCTTGATTTCTAATTAGTCAAAGTATATTCTACAAGAAGTAAATTGCTGTGAATAGTGGAATGAGACAGAACTACAGAAGTGAATTTTGCTGCATTCAAAAATTATGGATTGATCATACTCTTGTCGTTATCCAGGCTTTTTATATTTCTTGTTATTTTACGATAAAATGCAAAATTATGGTCCTCGCTTTCTCTTCAGCCCTCAGTCTTTGTTTTCTATCATTGACCAAGTAACTAATCTGATTCAGTTATATTGAAAGATCATATATCAAGTTGCATTGAGAGTGCCTTTTAATTGTTGTAACTAATATATACTTTCCTTCATACTGCAAAACTATGCTTGTCTTTATTGGGGAGTTTATCTTTTCAATTTACACGTTTGATCTTTAATTCTATTGTTTGTACTCCATTCTATTTTGTGATTGTTGATGTTCTGAATTGCAGGCCATCTGTGTGTTGAAAGAAGTAATTCGCCTTGCCCCAAATCTATCTGATCCATATCATACACTTGCTCTAATATACACTGCCATGAGTGATAAGCAGAAAGCATTGAATTTCTACATGATTGCTGCACATTTGACTCAAGGATTCTTCTCTGTGGAAACTTCTTGTCGCCCGATCTATGTAATAAGCTCTCATGTATTTTATTCCATCATCTTTGCAATTTATCATTGACTAAATTTGCATTATCTTTTCTAGCTTAGTGGTTAGTAGTTGACATATCTCATTCTGTATGTGTTTTTCCTTTGTGTTTTGTCATTGTTGTTTGTCTGATTGTTCTGGATTAAACTAAGAATTCATGATATAAATCAACAAAGTATTAATTCATGTGTGTTTATGGGTAAGCTACATGGATTCTCTTCTGTCACTTAGCTATGTCAAGTTGCATTTGTCACCAGTTGAACTGCATTACCAATGTAAACATTGGTACCTATCAAAATTGTTGGAATTTGTTGAAAATCTACTTTGTGCTTAGAGTGAAATAAACAAATACCGCACTATGTCTGAACAAATGATCAACCTATTAGTGCTTCACCTTTGATAGAACTTCAGTGCGGTACAGGTCAATTTCATATTGGGACTATATAAATTTGGAACCTTTTCAGACACTTGACTTCACTTAACTTTAGGTCACTGCAAACACTAAACATTTTGCTGTCTACTAGTGTGATGTATCTTTTGGATGCTTTTATTATTAGATACTTAAAGTATGTATATTGCATTTAAGATTACGGTTTGCCAGATCTTAGATTGAACTGACTTTTGAATGACATGTTATCATGTGCAGAGAGCTAGGGGACAAAAAGCAGGCAAATTACTGTCTTAGTAAAGCAATAATAGCAGATCCAGAAGATATTGGTGTTCAGTTTCACCGTGCTGCACTCTATGTTGAGCTCGGGAGTATCTAAAAGCTGCTGATTCATACGAGCAAATCTCCGCCTCTGTCCTAATAACATTGAAGTGCTCAAAAAAGCGACACAGGTTATTATATCCTTGATATATTTTGACTATCCCTTCAAGCGCATTTTTAATTAGTTGATGTACTGAAGTAAAGACACTTTAGTGTCAGTTCTAGTTTGCAGGCGGCTACTCGTGGTGATTTTTATGCTTTGCAACTTCTATTTTAGCATTCTATTACTGCATGGAATTCCTTGGAAAAACTAATGGCAAAAAATATTTAAAGTTCTCCAAGTGAAGACAGTATAGAAAGGATTGCTGGCAAGATGAGCACGACACTGATGATCACCACTAGTTACTTACTCAACTTCTAGAACTTCATCCATCCTTTTTTCCTCTGAACATCCTATGGTCCATACATACTTCTCAATGATTTATGCATCGCTTACTGTGAGCATTGTTTTCTTTTCTTAAGATTGCATTCCTCCATTAGTCTGCTGCTAAGTTTTCCCTCTTTTAGTAGCTATAGCCTGAAAGATTGAAGATGCCTTAATCTTTTCACAACGATCTACTTATCTTGTTAACATTACATGTGATGAGTTAATTAAGAATGATTTAGATATTTGTGGTTAGATTTGGTATTTGGGCAATTGGTTGGAGCGTGATAAAAATGTCCCTTTTGCCCAAAGAAAATGTATCAAGAGCGCGAAAATTGAGCGTTTCTTATCTTATCTCAACCCTTTCATGTAGCCAAAGTATTTACCGGTTGTTGGTCTAGGAGAAACCATTAGAGGGTTTAAATTGATCTTTTTTGGAGAATTAGATGGCCTTCCTGAACAGACCTTTTATTTGGTAGGTAATATTGATGAAGCTACCACTAAGGCTATGAACTTAGAACGAACTTATCAATTTATTGCTTTGGCTTCACTATTAGCACTGTTAAACAGGCTTGCAAAATTCACAATTGAACAAATACTTTTCTGTATATCTGGAGCGCCTTCGCTGCTCAATAAGTTCTAGATGCAAGAAGCGCTCACATTGCTTTCACTGTTGCCTAAGATAATATAGGTGGCCCAACCATAATTGCAAAGTCTGAAATTTCAATTGAATTCAGACAAAGCTTGAAATTTCAATTGAATTCAGACAAAGCAATAACTACTAGGGGTGTCAATCGTCAATCGTATTCGGTCACTTCGTGTTCGCGGGTCTTGTTCTGACATGATATTACATGTTTTACACGAACACGGCCCGTTTAATTATTCGTGTCAAGATACACAACACAAACATGACCCGAAATACCTATATAATTTAAAGTTGACACGAAAAAAAAAATGGAGAAAAAGCTAAAATTACAAATAAAAAATACATTAGTGTCGTGTCACAAATTGACGCCCCTAATAACTACAATATTTATTAGGTGTCATTGTTTGCTACATGTAGTAGATGTTTTTCCTCCTTACTTGTCCGCATCTCTATTTTGTATTGGTATATTCCTATATAATTTGTACCTTTTACTTGTAGTTTACTATTTACTAAATTGGTATGTTTTTTTTCCAGCTGTATAAAAAATGTGGGAAATGTGAGCGAGCTGTCTGCATGCTGGAGGACAGTCTCAGGAATCATGTAAATGTTGCTAATTTAAGTGTGGTTGATCTCTTAGCTTCAGTCCTCATGGAAACCAATGCATATGCCAGAGCTCTTGAACATATTGACCGCATACAGCAGGTGTTCAATACTGGAAATGAGATTCCATTGCATCTGATTATAAAAGCTGGAATATGTCACGTTCATCTTGGACATCTGGAGAAAGCAGAGGTATGTCCACATTTGTGTATCGCCAATTGCTAACAATAATTTTGGTTGAGTTTTGCTTACTGGTTCCGAAAGTAAGCGTTGTTTAAATTATCTTTCTAAATCATTCAAAGGAGATACAGTTGGTGTTAAGTTTTTGTGAATCTGTGTTGGCATATTTATCTGAGCGGTTCATATGGTTGAAATGCGTCTATGCCTCTGCTTAATGTTGTCAATACATGTGCATTCGTGTCTATCTATGGGGATATGTGTTAGGCTTGGATATATTTTCAATCAGCAAATAAATGACTACCTCACGATGTTAGTAGATAAAATCAATAAGAAGAAGGGACAAAATTACTTTTGGGGGAAGAAATCAGGTTTTAGAGAGATGCAAAAGTAAGTCAAAAATAACAAGAACCTATATAACATGAGTTAATTGTACCACCAATATATTTTCCCTCTTATATATATTTTTGGCCAATTAATCTTCTTTCCATCCACATATGTATTTGTTTTCTTAAATGTTCATTTGGAGGCATATGAGATTCAATGTAACCACTAAAACAAAAAACAACCACAACACACAAATCCATCTTTTGTTCAGCTAACTGATTTTGATGATGCAGTAACGTCACCGGCCAGTCTTTTATGTTTTTGGTATACGACTCACTCGGTTCTTATCATTTGATCCTCTTGTTAATCTCAAGTGGCATTGGTTTTGGATCATGTAGTTAAGTTCTCTATGTTTTTGACTTTATTATATGTAGGTGTTTTTGTTATTAATGAATTTATTCTTGAAATGTGCTACCTACTCTTCTCTCATGCCCTTTTCTGGTGTTCTGGGAAGCTACAAGTTCAATATCATATGTGCCTGGGATGTCAACCAATGTAAAGTTTTTTTTTTCCTTGTGTGTGTCTGTTTTTCGTTTCTTTGGCTTTTTTTTTCCAGTAACTTTGTATTCTTTGCAATTTAAACCAGTGCGAGTTTTCACTTACTTTGTGAAGTTTATTTCTGCACGAGCTAGTTCATAACCTATTGCATTTAATTGTGACAGTTCATTTGCAACATTTTTCTTATGGAAAAAGTTAGAGCAGTAAGGAATTTTTATTATTTGTGTAGAGGGCAGACCTAAAAGACTTGGAAGGATACTATTAAAAAGGACATGTTATATCTTGATATAAATGAAAATATGGCTTTGGACCGTAAACGATGGCGTGATATGATCCATATAGCCGACTCCCACATAGTGGGATTAAGGCTTAGTTTGTTGTTGTATTATTATTTATCAATATTCTGGACTAAGTTGGAGAGTCCAATGCATTTAATCTTCATACCATTTTTTCACTTTTAAGCCTTGCGTATCTTATCCTTGTATGCTTATTTATATTTTCCTCTTCCCGAACTGTTTTTGGCTTTCTGTTGAATCCCATTTTTTCACTGATTGTTCGTTAAATTGTTTCGCAGGCTTACTTCAATGATTTAAAACCAGAGAATGCATCTACTCATCCTCACTTAATCATTGATGTTGCGGACTCGCTGACGACTGTCGGTCATTATGAATCGGCATTGAAATACTATATGATGTTAGAAGAAGATAGGGAGAAGTATAATGTAAAGCTAAATATCCTGCTGAGTTTTTTCCTATTGAATTGGAAACACAACGAAATATTTCTAGCACTTGAATGCTACTAACAGCTGACCTTTCATTCAATTTCAATATATATTTAGGGTTATCTGCATTTGAAAATTGCGAGGTGTTATGTTTCTATGAGGAAAAGAACACATGCGATTGAATATTATTTCAAAGGTAAATACAAAATTCAAGCATGTGTCTGCTTGAAAATGTGTGTGAACAAGTTTTAATTTGAATCTTGATGTCCGGAGCTTATAATTTACTGAAAAACGCTTCTGTGATTTATTTTGTAAACCTTTCTTCCCATAGTTCAAATTTCTGACCATCTTTATTTCTTGTAGCTGTTGAAAAACTTGGAGATAGTGTTGATGCTCGGTTGACGCTATCATCTCTTCTTCTTGAAGAAAATAGAGACGATGAAGCCATTTCTGTGCTTTCTCCCCCAGTAGAGTCAGGTATCCATGCCCTTGTCGAATTACTTGAAATCTCCTTCTGCTGTTCCTAACTTTCTTAACATATGCTGTTTTTTATCCTCAGAATCAAATCTTGACACAAAACCTGATGCTGGTAAATTATGGTGGCGTAGTGGAAAGATAAAGTTAAAGCTTTCCCAAATTTATAAAACCAAAGGGTCAGTTGAGGCTTTTGTGGATGCTTTGTTTCCCGTAATTCGTGAGACATTGTTTCGAAACTGTCAAAGAAAAGGTAATTTGATATTACCCCATCTTCTGTATCTCTCCCCCATCCTACTGTCCCCTACCATTCCCTGGTCTACTTATTTCAGCATTACGTAACATGTATGAAAATTGTGTGTTAAATATAATGGTTTCTTGAACCAACTAAAAGGTGTGAATAGTACTAAAATTACACATGCAATTCTCGTTGTTTATGTCGCTCATATATAATAATTCTTTGGTGCACTGGTAATGCAAACATGACACCCTATCGCAGAGCACTCCACTGAAGCATTGTTGTTCTGAAAAATTAATTTTATTTGTTTTTAGTAATAAGGCCAAGAAATCTTCAATATACGCTTATAGCACATCCCGTTACAAATTTAGCTTCAATGCTTTGTCCAAAACACAGATTTGCCATATCTGTAACTATGCGAGTAAAATGACATTCTTTCAAAAACTATCGTCTCCAAAGTGAAAATTCAATCTAAGAAAAGATCTTTACTACTTATTTCCTGCTCCATCTACACATAATGGAGGCATTGAGCCACCAACTATATATCCATATGAATGACTTGGGACTACAATGTAGGAGTTTCTGATCTGACAACATAAGGGGATAGTGATTGCTGATGTACAGAGAAGTCCGCAATCAAAGAGGAGTCTGCAAGTTTTACTAGGACATATAATTAGGACATTCTTAAGGGGCAACAGGCAATATAACATAGCATACATAGTATAGAAAGGAGTATGAATCTTCCAAGGTCTTTCCCAGCATATGAGAAACCCATTATTGTTTGTATGCCCAAAGGATGGAAGATACATCAGCTTTATACAAAAAGAGAGCTTTCATGGGCTCGTGTAATTCCCCTTTTTGATTCCATATAAGGTTCCTTAATGGGTCCCACATAACGATGAAATCTGGCTCATTCTCTGCTCTGCAAAGCATAAATTTCTTAAGTGGGGTTACTCATTAATTTTGATGCCCTAGATAAACCAAGCTCTCTGTTTTGTATGTCCGGCTAGATATACCATGTTACAATCCTTCGCTTAAGTTTCGGTTGTTTCATATGCTCATTGTTCTCTTTGATGTTCATGATGAATATCGATTATCGTATGTATTTCTTGTTGTGCAATGAAAAACTCCCGTATTATAACAGATAAGTGTGTAATTACGCAAAAAACATGTTGATTTGTGTCACTTTCATTTTATAAGTAGCTGAAAATTTTGTGAAAGAGTTAGTTCGTCCATTTTAATATTTCCTTTTGCTTTCCAAACCTTCTATTTGTGGAATCAGGTTAAAGTGCGTCGACGACTGTCTACAAGTGTCCTATCAGAAAGGGTGAAAGTGCTAGACGATCATCAAACTGGCAGTGTGTTTCATGGATTTAGGCCTGTAGCTTGTTCTGCTGCTCTGTGAGTATTTAATGTCTGTTCCTTTTGCATTTGCAATCTTAAATAGTTTTTAGTTTGGCAAATAACCTTGCTCATCCAATGCAAGTAAGTTTGGCAGGGACTTCTATATACCTACATCCTGATTTTGTAGTATAGATTTCTTAATTCAACTATTGTGAATCATTCATAAGGAATATTGTGACTTATATCAAGAAGGTTTTCACCATGTTCATTTGGTTGCTTGCAAATTTGACTGCGAAAATCTGCATGATACTCTCAACCTCTCTTGACACATGTAAATAAGTATTGTATATGTTTTGTTATAGCTTAACATCACGGGTGATGGATTATCCAATGTTTTTTCATGATTTTCATATAACTATTATACGTACAACTATTTTATGGTCCATATCGTTTGCACTTATATAGAAATCTAGTACCTGGTATTTCAAATTTAAGTAATTATGTTATATTGATTCGATACTTAGAAATAAGTTTGCAGTTTCATACAATTATTTCCACTAAGTATAATATATATGCATTTATATCTTTTGAAAGTTCTAAGGCACATGATTTAATTGTTTCTTGAGAAAGGGAATTTGTTAATTAAGGGAAATATGTATTCTGACTGCCAAAAAGGAAATTGTATTGTGTCTCCATGCCCTTATTCCTAAATCTAATCCTGCCAAACAATATATGGAATTGAATTTTAAGTACAAAATATCTTATAATCAGATTCTGTATGGTAGATTCCTTTATTGCAAAAGAACAGGGTCTTCTTGGCACCCAATTACAAGATGCTTCAAAACCTGTCCCTGCTTGGAGAAGCTGTAAAATGTTTCTTATTTTTTATGTTTGCCTTGGAAATAGGTTGCTTTTATTTTGTAGTAAAACGAAAGCTTCTGTGAGAAGATGCACTCAAATCTAAATCAAATGACATGGACGAAATACAAATACAACTCTTGCATCATGTTAAAATAATGTTAATTATGCCTTAACCCACAGGCCTGGAAAAAATGAATTCCAAAGGCAAAACTGGGAAAATAATTCTCTTCCAAAACACTCTAAATTCCAAGTTGCATTTGTGTCTCTGCTTATGATTATTTTATCTTTTTGTGAATTTTATATTATGCTTTCATACGTGTCTTAGTAGGTTAGGCCACATCCTGGAGTTGCTACCTAAAGCATTTCATAGTAATACTTCAATGATACCCTTCTCAAATTTGAGATGTTGAAGTTGTATTATGGATAAACTTGTCACATACAATTACATTGAAACTTGAGATATCTGAAAAAGACCATTCAGCAAATTTATTTCCAGATTAGTCAAGAAGGGTACCACATAAAAAAATATATATAATCATTCACATTGTGCACCATTTACTTTATGAGACTTCGGTCTTTTAGATGTTGGAGATAATGAAGGCAATATTTTGGTAAAAAGAGTACATGGAAAAACGTTGAAGTAGTAGGAATGTGGAGTTTGATTTTGTGAGAAGTGTAAAGAACATAATTTTCATTAAACCAATTAAATTTTGTACTACTTTCAATGTAATTTCCTATTTCTCATAATTATATTGTTTGTATTTGTTTTTCAAGTGATTGGCATCACGACCATTACCTAAGTGGCCCAATTTACTTTTTACAAAGTTTAAGTTAGTCCATTTTGTTATGATGTACTTTGTAACAAGTTCTTGGTTGTCTTCATTCTTGTGTTGATGGAAATGTTAGAGGAGCATGGACCTTCGGTCATTGAGACATTGTAGATAGGTCGTTACTGAATACTATTACTCCATTTTGATCAATTTGCCAAAGTTTCATCAAGTTAACGTAGTATCCAACCCGACATGCTGTTCAAAATACAGATGATTCAAACCTCATCACCATTGTAAATGTGAAGACCACAACAGAAACTGCTGTTATGGAACTTAGCTCCAGCTTTAGGAAATGCTTTATTTAGTACATGTAGTATGACATTTCCCATCATAAAAAAGAAAGGGATAATTACATAAAAAAACCTCAGGTTCGGGCTAATTACAAAAAAAATCTAGAGGTTTTTGAAAATTACAAAAGACCCCTTGAGGTTTGATTCCGTCTTACATTTTCCCCCTTCATAAGCAAAAAAACCTTTCACAATCCCCCTGGGACTTAAAGAAGTACTAAAGTTACCACTTAAATGTAAGAAAATAAAACTTGAGGGGGCTTTTTGTAATTTTGAAGCATATCTGGATTTTTTTTGTAATTAGACCAAACCTCAGGGGGGATTTTTGTAATTATCCCAAGAAGAAACCAAAAAGGAAACTTTATGATGGAATATGTTAACTAGTTTGTATCACGCAACTCATTTCACACTGAACATGCTTATACACTTATATACATGCGTGTTTGAGTACTTCATTGTCCATCTATTGCAATAGGTCCAAAGCTTCCAGAGCAAAGAAGTTACTCCAGAAGAGGACTGCATTGAGGGAAGCACAAAGAGCTGCATCATTGGCTGCCGGAATTGATTGGAACAGTGATGATTCAGATAATGAATCTCCCGTAAGGAATAAAAAATTGCTATCTGATATTAAGTCAAAACTCTTTACTGTTTTTGTCTCACAGGATTTGACTGGGCTTTCCTGTTTTTCACTTTATATGATGGATTAAATAACTTGTGCAGCAAGTGTTTGGGAGCCTCCTTTGCCAGATTTTCTAAAAGAAGAGGGGCATCATCTTTTGATTGTAGATGTGAGTCGCTCTTCCAGATCCTGTCCCTTCTCCTATCATTATTTGTGGGGATAATTACAACCTCCCCCCCCCCAAGGATTTGGGATAATTACAAAAACATCCACAGATGTTTCAAAATTACAAAATACCCCCTCATGTTTGATTTTGTCTTACATAAAGGGGTAACTGTAATATTTCTATAAATGTTAAGGGGATTTTTGAAATGTTTTGTGCTTATGAAGTGGGAAAATGTAATATGTTATCAAACCTCAAGGATTTTTTTTGCAATTTTAAAAAATCTCTGGATTTTTTTTGTAATTAGACCGAACCTCAGGGGTGTTTTTGAAATTATCCCTTATTTGTGTGTCCATGCCCATGTCTTTGTGATTTTGTTTCCTCTTAGTTAGTCTTAACAGGTAGCTTCCACCCCCCACCCCCAACTCCTCCATGTTGCATAGAGTACCAACTTATGTACATTTTAGATTACTAATATTCAATAACTACTTTAAATTATTGAGAATCAATACAAAGTATAAACATGCCTGTGATGACCAACTTCATTGGGGGATAAAAGAAAATAGAAGAAGATTGCAGATATCATATGTAGATTGTAGACACATTGGCTAAAGAAGAGAAATGACATTTGACTTGGAAATCATTAGCTACAATCTTTTCTCCTTGGAAGCTGAAAGATTTTGCTGAAAATATGCAGATAAAATCATAATTTTTCTAAAAAAGAAAATAGAAGAAGAGAAGGAAAAGATGAAAACCATTACATCCTAGTTCATCTTTCTTTTATACAAGAGATTAGTAAAGGCGATCATTATTGTAGCAAAATGTTGATTATTACAATAAAATTATGACTAATTTAACCCATGCTTTCTGATAAAGCATAATGCTTTATTTAGGGGTGGCAAATCGTGCTATCGTGTCGTGTTATGTCACACTATCGTGTTTTCATGTTATCTATTTTATTTGATCTTAAATATTACAATAATTGTAATTTTACCTTAATTTTCAATTTCGTGTTCGTGTCGTGTCATATCGTGTCATGCTTTATCATGTTTTTTGTCTCGGTAATCGTGTTTTGTAACCGTGTCGTGTTCGTGTCGTGTCACTCATTGCCGGCCCTGCCTTTATTGTGTTTCTATTCATTTTTTCATTGGGGATTAGCACAATAGTGGCTTTTTATTTCTGATGTGATCTTCTATTTTACTTTGCCTTTGTTGATTTGTCATTCATTTATTTAATCATCTCTTACTGAAGAAATTTGCGCACTACTTCCATAGTTATGCAAGTCATTATCCTCATTGCGGAGGTATTGGGAAGCATTAGAGATCATCAATCTCTGCCTGAAACTAGAATGCAACATATTGTCTGTTCAGACAAAGGAGGAGCTTCGGACTCTTGGAGCTCGTAAGTTCGGATCTTTTGAAAATCTGTTGGTTTTCTTTCTTTTTTTTTTTTCTTTTCTTTAATTTAAAATAAAGATCCTATGTTTCTGTCAACGCAAGTGATAGTCAATAAAAGGTCTAAAGCATCTCATGATCTTTTGACTTGTAGAAATATCTTATAATATTGCTGATCCTACACATGGCTGGGATTGTGTGCGTTACATTGTCAGTCGGCATCCTTACAGCTTTTCTGCCTGGAATTGCTATTTTAAAGGAATATTGAGGTTTGATTCCCTATTTATGTTGTTACCATTTCTATGTTTTTCATTTTTGTCCAATCTTGCATTACAGATCCAACATTTAAATTTAAGTTGATGTTTCTTTGTGCACGAATCATCGATAACGGTGGTTGGAGGTCGACACTTGGATCAAATTGATATTCCTAATATATTCAATAAATATATGATTTATGTTTCATCTAATACTTCATACCGTGTTCCAAAAAAAAATAATTTTTTTTGACATGGATCTCATGCTTAATAACAATTTCATTTAGATATTTGTCAAATTTATCTCGTCACAAGAAAGTAAATGACTTAACTGTTACTGCAGTAGGAACATTTAGTTGTTGGGTGTTGATTTTGCTTTAGCTACTTAATTTCGTCTTATTTGTGTGTAATGTGTGTGTGTTTTCTTTCCTTTCCTCCGATTATGTTTACACTTGAAGTTCCTGAGATTCTCCATTGTTACATGATACTTTTAATCCACTGAATGCTGTTGAAACCCCCCACAAGAGGAGAGAGCAACAACTTATGGAAATGTAGTCTCCAGAATCCAGCCGGTCTCACGATTTTCCTCGTTCTATTTCCAATTGTTTGGTTAATTATGTATAACACTGCTTCATTTAAAACCTAGAGGGAGATTTAGAAGCTGCCCCAGATGGTATTTCCAAATAGGAGCAAACAATGTCACAATAATTGCGAGTTCAGGGTCACAATAAAGATTTTGATGCTAGGTGAGGCACTTGTGCATTTTTCCCATTGCCTTTGGTTACTTTTATTTGTAGTTTCTTTTAGTATTTTGCGATAATGGTGGAATTGGTGATCTATGCCTTGTAATTTGAAATTAGGAGGCTGATTCTTCTCAAAGGCTTTAGGCACTTAATATTTTTAGGCATCATGAATTGAGTGCACATATTGTTGGACCCAGTGCATATGTTCTTCTGATTTTCATATTTTTCATACATATTAACCAACTGATGCACCTTTTCTAAGTTTCAGAGGAAATGCTTATGATGTGATTCATTAGGCATTAGATGAACGGAAATAGTAACGGGTAAACAGTGATCATGACCTGGACTTCTTAACTCTTCTTTTAGAAATTAATATCATAAGATCTTTTCCTTAAAAGAAAATTAGTTAGAATTTATAATATCTTTTTATTGGGTTTTCTATCTTGCCCATCCCACTTTCGTGTGTTGGCCCACCCCACTATCATGTCCTGGCTCCGCCACTGGTTGCAACTTTAAAATTTATTGCGCATGCTTATGGCTTTTGATCTATGTCTTGTTTGCATTTTATATTTTGCTTCCTTAAGCTGTTCTTTTACCTACTTTAGGCATAATCGATTATCAAGGCGCAACAAGTTCCTTCATAACATGAGAGTGAAGCACAAAGATTCAGTACCGCCAATTCTGATTACCGCACACCAGTTTACTATGATTAGTCAACATCAAGGAGCTGCTCGAGAATATTTGGAAGCATTTAAACTGATGCCCGAAAATCCCTTGATCAATCTTTGTGTGGGTATGCGTCTTTGCCTCTTAGAGTTAAAATTAAAGCTGGAGAAAGTAAAATTTTGATATTGCTTATGCTTGATGGAGAAAATAAATGCATTGCATTCCCCTTTTTTAAGGTACCGCCTTGATAAACTTGGCCCTTGGCCACAGACTTCAAAACAAGCACCAGGCTGTATTGCAAGGGCTTGCTTTCCTCTATAACAACAGCCGAATTTGTGGAGACAGTCAGGTGTGTTTCTATTTAGCTACCTAAGCGAAATATTTTAAACATTTTGGTATCAGTGCTGTAAAGTTTCCAGCAGATTATGATTTTATGTGGTTTAATATAGCTGATACTTCATAATGGTTATTCGTCTCTTCATTCAACTAACACGAATGAAAGGAGGCTGCGACATGATTTTTACAAACTTATTTGCCTCTGTAAATTGTGCCGGACCCATTCCGTGTATATATAAATATATATATTTGGATAATTGCAAAAGTTGCCATTGAGTTTTAACTTAATTTTAAAAGTTCTAGTTATCTTTTAAAATTACAAATACAACATTATGGTATTACAACTTGTTCCATTCCTTTCTATTTTTGAGAGAATAGTGTGTAAAATTGATTAGAAAAATAAGAGTAAATTTTGAGAGTGTAATTGGTATAAGATGGAAATGTGATGATGATAGTTGATGTGATGATTTTTTTTAGAAAGATAGTGATTGGTGATTTGAAAATTGGAGAGTGAATAGTGTATTTGTAATATGATTGTGTAGTGATGACAGTTGATAATGATATTTTCTTTAGTAAAATAATAATTTGATGTGATTGATGATTGGAAGAGTGAGAATGAGTGATTAATGTAATTTTTCGAAAAATTCTCACAAGCAATCGCACGTTGGGGCAGAAAAAAGTTTCGAGGGAAAAAAATTTTGCAAATTTTTTTTCAACCAATCACAGCGTAACCCCTGTTTGTATTTATCGTACAAATGACTTCCCCTGCAATTGGTGTAATTTGTGAAACATAAACATATCTCAAAGCGATATTTGTATTTAAAAGATAACTCTATTTGTTCTTCTGATTTTGCTCAGCTTCCATTCTCACTACTGTTTGAGTGCGAAAGTATATGATATTATTATCCCCAAATTATGTACAATATCAAATGAAGTAACCTTTTGGCAGGAGGCATTTTACAACATTGCTCGGGCATACCATCATGTCGGTCTGGTTTCTTTGGCTGCTACATATTATGAAAAGGTGTTGGCGATCCGCGAGAAGGATTATCCTATCCCGATACTTCCAAATGATAATCCAGATCTTATGGATAGTAAAAAGCCAGGCTACTGTGATCTTCGTCGAGAAGCAGCTTACAATCTGCACTTAATCTATAAGAAGAGTGGGGCACTTGATCTTGCCAGGCAGGTCTTGAAAGATCATGTTGTCTTGTGATACTTCCAAAGATATGTATAGTTCTGTGCAGATACATTTGCCTAATTATCTATCTACCTATCTACCTATCTATCTACCTACCACTAAAAACACGAATGTTTCTGTAAACTTTTGTATTGCCTAAAATACCCCTCGGCATCGAAAAGCCATGAATCAACAGCGAAAAAGACGTCTTCACTCTCACTCTATTCTTCATGTCAGCCAATGCGTCTCTCGGCTGCGAAAAGGCAGAAAGAAATAAGAGCCTCAAATCTAAACAACAGTAATGCAAAAGGCTCTGTCAATAATCTCTTTGGTATCCTTTCTTCACATCCTATTCATTACATGGTACAGAGTGAAAGAAACTTTTTTCATTCTTCCCATCCTATTCATTAACACGGTACAGGATGAAAGAGCCAACAAGGTGACCCCGGCCTTCCACCGATTTTATAAACGGATATCTCCTCGGAATAGAAGTATCGACCTAATTATGGGTTTTTCATATCAGGTCTGTTATCGATCATATCCCATTTGGATTTCCTCAAAATTGATTCAATTTTAATCAATTGGTACTCAATATTCAAAAATTTGCATTGTCCAAGGGTGATTTCACATCTTGCACCGTGTAAATTCAAATTACTCGCTTGTTAGTTCCACATTCACTTATGAAAGGATAAAATTTAGTTCAAAATTATTATAAATTAGAATTTTTTAATTTCAAATTCGAGTTGGAATTTCATTTTCTTTGGACATCTTGGTTACAATCCTATGTGCACGAAGAAAAAAGGAGAGAAAAATATATGTTACATATTTTTCTTTTTTGTTTGTGTAGAAATATTCTTATTAATCTTGATGACTGACTCAATATATGGTTACATATTTATATACAAGGAATGGGAGACATATAACCTAAAGTGCTCCTTAAAGTAATAAAACATGTTCCCTAAAATGCTCCACTCACATATTATATACATTTACTTTAACACTCCCCCCTCAATTTGGATCATAAATATTGATCAAACCCGACATTACAAAGATAATCAACCCGAAATCCATTAAGAGCTTTTGTAAAGATATCCCCTAATTGTTCTCCGTTTTCACGTATCTGTAGAGATCAATCTTTCTCGAATCTTTTCTCGAACGAAGTGTGACGGTCAATCTCAATGTGTTTTGTTCGTTCATGAAAGACCGGATTGGAAGCAATGTGAAGTGCGACTTGGTTGTCACACCATAACTTAGCTTCAGGTATAGAAATTTTAAAACTACACCGGTGAGGAGTTGATGTATCCACATCATTTCACATCTTGATTTGGCCATAGCCATGTATTCTTACGATTCCGCACTCGAACGTGAGACCACATTTTGCTTTTGCTTTTCCATGACACCAAGTTTCCTCCAACAAATACGCGATAACTTGAAGTAGATCTCCGATCTTCCTCGATCCCGCCGATCAAGATTTGAAAAACCTCCAATCTAGTATGCCCATCATTGTTGTATAGAATTCCTCGCCAGTGCTCCTTTCAAATAGCACAAAATATGCTCAACAGCTTTCCAATGGTCTATTGTTGGGAAGACATATATTGGCTTACTACACTAACTGAATATGCAATATCTCGACGAGTAACGGTGAGATAGTTTAGTTTCCCAACCAATCTCCTGTATCTCTCGGGATCCGTAAATAATTCACCATTTTTCGTAAGTTGTTCATTAGTAACCATTGGAGTCTTTGCATGGTTTAGCTCCCAATTTTCCGTTTCGATAACAAGTCAAGCACATTTTCTTTGAGATAAGAATATTCCTTTCTTACTTCTCATCACCTCGACACTTAAGAAGTATTTTAGTGCCCCTAAATCCTTTTGTATGGAACCGAGTATGAAGAAAAGTTTTGAGAGATGAGATACCGCCATTATCACTTAGGTAATTACAATATCATCAACATAAACAACTAATAGGATGGTGCCAGTTGTATCGTTTGTAGAAGATGAATGATCTCGATTTACTCTTATTCATCCCAAATGTTTCATGACTTGACTAAATTTTCCAAACCATGCGAGGACTTTGTTTCAAGCCGTATAAAGACTTACGAAGCGACAAACTTTCCCGGACTCCCTCGAGCAACAAAACCGGCGGTTGCTCTAAGTAGACTTCTTCTCGAAGGTCACCATGAAGGAATGCATTTGTAATGTCTAATCGATGCAAAGGCCAATTATATGTGGTCGCCATAGAAATGAATAACTTTGACCGAGCGTAAGCTTTGCGACGAGGAGAAAAAGTATCGAATAATCAACCCCATATGTCCGAGCATATCCTTTAGCAACGAGCCGCGCTTTCAAACGAGCAATAGTTCCATCGAATTTGTTTTAACAAAGAAAGACCACTTACAACCGATAGCCTTTTTACATGGGTAAGTTAACTAAGTCCCAGTACCATTGGTGTCTAAAGCATTCATCTCTCTATCATAGCTTTACACCAACCGGGTGAGATAAAGCTTCATGAACAGTTTTTAGGTATAAAAGCAGTCAAGAGATACAATAAAAGAGCACGAGGATGGTGATAAACTTTTATATGACATAAAAGAGGATATGGGATAAGTACATTGTCGTTTACCTTTGACGCGCAATAGGGAGATCATCACTTGGAATGGATTCGATGACGAAAGAAATGGCGTAGGACAAGGATCGGGAGGAGCATTTGTGGAAAATGGTTGACGACAGTGTAAACCTGTGTTATGGGAGGTTTAGTAGGGGTTGGAGAAACGTCGAGAATCGAAAGAGAACACGAAAGGGAATTTCACCGGATAGAAACAGAAGAGGGCATACGATTAATTAGAAAACAAAAGTGATACGACATCATCCCAAAAATATTTAGGAACTTGCATTTGAAATAGTAAGGCTCGGCAGTCTCGGAAGATGTCTATTTTTTGCGTTCGCAACACCATTTTGAGATGGCGTATCTACACAATGAAGTTTGGTGAATAATGCCATGTTGCACCATATATTTTTGAAAGGATTCGATAAGTATTCTTTAGCATTATCAACTGCAAAATTTGACGAGCATTTTCAATTGAGTTTTGATTTAGACAAAGGGTAGTAAAGTGATGAAACAACTCAACGATTTTTCATTAAAAATAACCACGTCATTCGAGAATAGTCATCAACAAAGGTAACAAAATACTTACACCCGATTTTAGGACGCTACTGGGACAAGGACCCCCAAACATCGAATGGACCAACAAATGGGACATTAGCTCGTTTATTGACTCGAGGACTAGAACTCAAACGATGGTGTTTAGCAAAGTTGACATGACTCACAATCTAATGCAAAGACCGAAAAGCGAGGACAAAGTTTCTTCAACGTAGATAATGAAGGATGTCCTAACCGACAATGATGTCTTTGCAAAAGCGGGTCATAACTCGCAACAGCAAGAGAGACTTTGGAACTTGTGTATCGAGGATGTAGAGGCCCCCATTCATGTCCTTTACCAATAATCTTCTTCGTCATAAGATCCTGAAACAAGCAAAAATCGGGAAAGAATGAGATCAACAATTAAGAAGCGAGTAAGTTTATCGATCGGAGGTAGATTAAAGGATAAGTTTGGTAGATTTAAAACAGTGCAATGGAAGTGAGGGTGTTGGAATAATAGTGCGGATCTCTAACGTGAGACGTAGATCCATCTGCTAAAGTAACAGATGAACTAGATCCATGAGATTCGTAGGAAGTAAATAGGCTAGAATTACCTGTCATGTGATCTATGGCACCAGAATCAATTACCCATTTGGAGGATGAGGAAACAAGACATGTTTTGACTATACCTGAATCAACAATGGCAGTGATTAGAGGAGATGAAGACTTTAGAGTTTCCTGGTACTGTGAGAATTTTGCATACTCATCGGCAAAAAGTAAAATGGGCGCAGGCGAAGTTGAAACAAGATTGGTTGATTGGTTAAGTCGATTCTTGCGCAATAACTTTGGACAATCCTTTTTAAAATGACCCAGATCATGACAATAACGACACCCAATATCCCCTGAATCTTGACCTCGAGTCCCAATATTTTGAGGGAAGCTTCGCCCTTTATGTCCACCTCTGTACATTGGTTTTTTTGTGTCAGACATGTGGCTGAGAAGAGCACTATGATTACGAATTAAAATAAATTTCGTGCGGAGAATCAGGCTAAAAGCATCTTCAAGTGATGATATCTCAGATTTAGAGAGAATTTGAGACTTGCGCCTCGAATTGAGAGGAAGACACCAAAAAGCTCATAACTGCCATCTTTTCTCGTTGATCTTGTTGAATTGTGACATCAGTACTAAATGGAAGTAACATATTAAGTTCCTCATGAGTTTTTTTAAAAGTAATAAAGTAGTCAGTAAGAGATTGTTCGCCTTTTTCGGCACGATAATAAGCTTGGCATACATCGTACATGCGTTTGATATTGCCTTTACCCGAGTAAATGAATTCCAAATAAGTCATTAATTCTTTCACAAATTCACAGTGATTAATCATACCAATAACATCACTGTCAATAGAATTACGAATTTGCAAGAACAAACGGGCATCATCGCGTAGCCAAAAAATTTTGGAGGCATCAGTAGGTGGATCATCAGTTAAATGGGCATCCATAGCAATACTACGCAAATAAAGGCGAACAGTTTTACTCCAATCTAAATAATTAGACCTATTAAGTTTATGTTCTGTAATTTTGGACATGATAGGAATTAACTCAGAAGTAACCACCGTTTTCTTGTCATCGGCAGATTTCTTGTCATCGGCAGAGTTGTTTTCAGCCTTATTATCGAATTTGTAAGCCAAAAAATATGCAAGAAAGTTTAAACAAAAAATTGAACAGAAGCTGGATTTTGACAAGGGTCAAACCTGGTCAAACTGAAATCGACCTAAGAGGGCAGGTCGTCGGAACGGGCTGCGGGGCAGACCAATTAAAATCCAGGCGGAAGGTGTAGATGAAGCTGTTCCTAGCTGGAGAAGCACGAAAACAGCGAAGCAGGAAGCAAACAGTCCCCCAAAACAAAAATAAGAGTCAGAAAAATGTTGGCTGCGCGTGTGGGCCACACGCGCCGGCAACAGCCACGAAACTCCGGCGAACGGTCCAGCGGGGAGGGGCGCAGCCCCTGGTGGTGGTGGTGAGAGGAAGGGTGAGCGCGTGGTGGTGGGCGAAAACAAAGTTTTCTGCGCGTGTGGTGCTCACGCGCCGGTGGTGGTGGCCGGACTCCGGGAACAGGTAGAGGGGAGGGAGGCGCACAAGGTGGTGGTGAGATATGGTGACCCGAAAAAAAATTCCCACAAACCCAAACCCTAACTGCCGAGAAGAGAGGGAGAAAAAAAAAATCAAGTTCTGAAACTCTTAATCCCTAACCTGGCTTGATACCATGTAGAAATATTCTTATTAATCTTGACTGACTCAATATATGGTTACATATTTATATACAAGGAATGGGAGACATATAGCCTAAAGTGCTCCTTAAAGTAATAAAATATGTTCCCTAAAATGCTCCACTCACATATTATATACATTTACTTTAACAGTTTGAAAGGAAAAAAAGGAGAGAAAAATATGTAACTTAATGCTAATCTTATTTCAGCTGAGAGAACTCATTATGATTGTTGAGCAATTTATGGTTTTTTGTTTATTCATGGCCTATGGATTGTGTCAATAGAATAGTTAAGCCCATATTTGGCTTTAGCTTTGAGTTGGTGTACACGAACTCCATAAACTATTGTGTCAATTATGTAACATCTATATAGTAGCTGATGCAAATAGAAAGCAGGCAGCCATAGGAGTCGGGCCGCTTGCAGGTTATTCAGGGTGTTCTTATTTTATGTTTTGTAAAAGAAACAATGTCTTTTGCTTGTAGTACGGAACTTCAGCTATCCTCCTGGCAACTCTATAGTGTCAATTATTTCATCATATTTTTCCTAAGAGTTTGGTTTTCTTTGTTTGTCTTGCTGGGGCCAGATGACTGATGCACGTTGTTAAAGATGCATGGGGAAATGAGTGGGTTTGATAGATATTATTCAGACTGGACATGGAGACCGCTATCAGGTTCTTAATTGATTCTTCAATTTGTAAAATACTACATTTTTATGGTGTGGAAGTTTTGAAATACATGGATTTGGATGAAAGTTAATTTGTTCCTTCTATATCGACCAAAACTATCAGTATACTAAATAGCTATAATATTTTGATCATTGCTTGTACTGTTATGGAATAAGAAAAATTGGTGGTGTCCAATGAAATCCTAATTTGGGATGTAGTTATTTGTTTATGAAGATTATACTCGGATATCTATCTATCTAGGATTTATGAACTGTGAACTATTAGTAATACATGGATTTTAATCCTTTTTTCCTTGTTTTTGCTGGCAATTTTCAGCTCTGTTATAGGCTTATATGTTTTATGCCCCAAATAGCTCTCAGTAGGCAGTTGGTATCTAGGATCAATTTTACCCCATCATAGATCCCTATTAAAAACTGGCAATCCCTTTTGTTCGGATGCCCAAGTTGCATATGATCTGCTGGTAACCATCTTTGTTTTGTTATGCATGCTCAGCTGGAGAGTGTGGCTTGTGGCAATATCTGTTATGCTTCAAATGGAATCAGAAAGTTGAGGCAAGAGTTATACTCTCTTTAATATGAAATTGCCTTGCTCACGGTGTTTACTGATGATTTGACAATCACCTCCCAAGATACTGACGACTTGTGTCTTGTGACAAGAACATTACAAATCACAAGAACCTTCGAATACTTGGTGTTTTTGAACTCTCAGAATACTTTATGTAGAATGTATGTAAATTTTGAATTTTTCAGATGCCAAAGTGAGTTTTGGGGACTACTATTTATAGATTTTCGGGTGCCCTTAGGATGGGTGCAACCCATAGTTTAGATTGATTTGAACGACAAATCGTGCCTCCCAATCAACAATCGAGTTCGATGGTCCAAATTGCATCATGTTAAAGGAACTCACCTCCTGGCATGCAACACCGCACACTCGACAGTCGTGTCCATTCATGGCCCTCCGTCAGCCAACAATCACAATCCTTCATGCCACCCGCTCTCCACGTGGTGCCGCTTGGAGGTTTTCGCCATGTCACTTACCCATTGAGCTGCTATGTTAGCTGCCCCACCACGCTATTGAGCCCCTAGATCAAACCTTGATTCGATTTCTCGTCACTCTTTTTTTCTTGCTTTGTTTTGGCACTCTTTTTCCTATCGTTCAAGCAAAAAGCCTTTGTGTCTCTTTAATTTGTCAAGAAAGCCTTTATACTCTCCTACAATTCCAATTTAGAAAACAGCTTTGTTTGTAATTTAGCAGACAAAGAGCTCTCTCTACATTTATTTACATGCCTTTTGGTTACATATTTCCTTTCGACCAAAATCACCCGAATTTACATCTTGGCCTGTAGCATTTGGATTCAGCCTAGTGGTCTACATTTGATCTAAGTCCAGGAGTTGTGCAGTAGGCCCAGTCAATTCAAATATTAGGTTCTTAAGTTTGTCCCAGGAGAGTTAGGAATTCTTGTTGGGCTTCAGATAGTACCCTATTGTGTTTGATTACATTTTAAGAAGATATTCTACTCACAAAACGAAAATAGAAAAAATCAATTTGCAATCTATTAATGAACACAATCAGATTGAAAGAAGAAAGAAAGAGCATTATTTATTATGGAAAAGTTAAGTGAAAGTACTGTTACATTGGTGAATATATAGAAGAACAATTGAACTAACTTAATGTACATTAACTAACTTAACAGATCAAGAAGCTAACTAACTGCTAATTAATATCTTTATTCTTTTGCTAGATCTTTACATCCCCCGCAAGTGGAGCATGTATATCCATCATGCTCAACTTGTTTATGAAATGTTGAAATAACTGAGGAGATAAAGGCTTAGTGAGTAAGTATGCAGTTTGATGGATGACAACTATATGAATTTTTTTTTGATCGGTAACAACTATATGAATTAACTTGATAAGTCCTTGCTGGATCTTTTCCCTTACAAAGTGACAATCCAATTGTATGTGTTTGGTGCGTTCGTGGTGACAAGGCTTCTGAGCAATGCAATATGCAGACTTGCTATCTGTGTAAATGACTGCAGGTTGAGAGAGAGGAATTTTCATGTCATTTAGGAGGTAAACTATGTAAGTCCAAGTGGCTACGATAATCTAGAAGGGGTGTGAATAGATTATCTCCATCTTTTCGATTATGCCCTCTTTTTCGAACCGAATGCTCAAAGACAATAATAAAGGTGCGGGAAGTAAACAACACGCGTCGATTTAAAGAGGTTCAACCCACCTAGGGCCTAATCCTCTACCACCCCATTATATCCGGGATGGATTTCAAAAAGAAAAAGAATTTTATTAATTACCACAATTAATACAAATTCAACTTACAACACCTTGAAGAGCACCACACTCTTCTTCAACACCACCTTTGGAGATTACCACAATCTCCCTTTGAAGATTACCACAATCTTCCTTCAACGGCACCTTGTGAAGATTACCACAATCTTCAACCTTGAAGAATACCAAATTCTTCAACACCTCAATAAGAAGATCACCACAATCTTCTTGCACCTATCACCTAGATCATATCCAAGTGTGTTCTTACCACAAGAACACTCACAAGGATATCTTGTGTTCGAATGATAACCAAAAATCAAGATTACAACTCAATAATGAATATTACAATTTGAGTGCAAAGTGTAATCAAGAAATAAAGCCTAGACCTCAAGATGTGAAAGTGAAATACTTAGGCTATAAATACAACAAGAGTGTTGAATATGAAAACTTGGAAATTTGCAGATTTCTTGTTGTTTGATTGCTTGTATTATATCATATTGTGTCTTCAATTCATCCTCTATTTATAGGGAAGACTTCACCAACATAGGCTCCCAACATAAGCTCTTTCTTCTTCACTTTTGTCTACAAAAAGAGGATCACAAGATTTAGAAATATTGTACAAAATAGAAAAGCAAATCTTCTTTGTCAATGTGTTCAACGGTACAAATTTTCTTTGTCAAAAGATTACAGTAGCGACCGGTTGCCTGTTGAAGATTTCGACCGTTTGAAAAAGATAATGCGATCCAGGTACGTTTCGTTCTGTATCATTTTCTCAACTCTTCAGGTACATGTCGACCATTTGGGTGACCGGTCGACCTCCCCTTTGAAATGTTGTCCGATTGTTTTCAAAAATAAACTTCAAGAAATACTCCAAAAAATTAGTAAACACATTTTAAATCATTTGGGAGTATTTAGACAACATTTGTAAACATAGTTTTGGTGTAAAAACCAATTTAAACAAAACCATCAAAAGTGTTGTCCAATTTTTATCAAATTAAAAACTCTAAGAAATACTCCAAAATTAGTAAAAATATTTTAAATCATTTAGGAGTATTTGGATAACATATAAAAACATTGTTTTGGTATAAAATCTTATTAAAACAAAATCATCAAAATCTTGATAAAAACATTTATCTAACAAACTCCCCCTTTTTGATGATTACAAACCAAAACAATTTTAGAAGGTCGATTTTAAAACAAAACAAATTTTACGGTCTTAAAACAACAATCAATTACAAACAAGATACATTATAAGTACAAGCACACAAGGATAGGAGCAAAGATTTTTCAAAATCATTTTTGCACAAGCTCCCCTATCAACATGCATATAAAGAACAAGTATACAAGCAACAACTAAAAGCTAAAAGCTTAGCTTTCACAACTTAAGCTTGAGCACACAAGGATAGGAGCAAAGATTTTTCAAAATCATTTTTACACAAGCTCCCTATCACAAAACATCATCGAGTCAAACATAAAAGTCCACAATACATCAAATGGACTAAGCATTGTTCACAACTTATGTCTTTCAAGAGTCCTAGCTTATAGCTTTTCTTGCAAGCTTATTTTCGCTTGTATGAGTGTATGAGCATTTTTCCTGTTTCTCCCCTTTGGAATCATCAAAAAGAATGTTAGCACGATAAAAACATCATATATTCATATCAAAGTGCGCAAATTTATCGATTTATCGAGCTTATTGAAAATTGAAGCTTAAATTCCAAATAAAAGAGAAAGGATGATCAATTGACTTGCAAAAGCTCATTCGATTGATAAAACATGATCTCTATAAACTTATATGACTTTTCAAATCGAGAGAATCACGTAGGTGATGAATTTTTCATTGAAACATTTTGTCGAACACTTGGCGTGCGTCGAATAAAACTAGAAGTATATAACGCCTTTGAAATTCATTTACGCTAAAAAAATTTCATCACCAATTCAGTTCAAACAACATTCAATACATATAAATATTAAGCTCATCACATTCATATGAAACTAGCATCAAAAATTTTGCAAATAAGTCAAAATCTCAAGGGTTCAACCCAATTTGAGCAAATGGAGTAGAATTCTTACCATTTATTCGGTAAAGATGAGCAATGATGATGATAATCGAGCTACATAATCCCCAAAATATGTAATTTATGCAATAAAACTCATTTGGAGTGAAATGTGTGTGCAAATGTCAAATGGGACAAAAAATGAGCCAAATGATCCAAAATGGTCGAGAAAAAGAAGCAGAGACGATTTTAACATAAAAATGGCTCAGTCGACCGGCAGGGTGTGGGCGACGGTCGAAGCATAGGGTGACCGGTCGGCCTCACCCTAACCGGTCCTTTGGATCCGTCTGTTTTGCAAAAGTCCGAGATTTGATCCAAAAATCCGATTTTTCGCCTAAGTGTTAAAACGTGCAAAATGCAAATATAGACCTCATTTAATATACATTATGTCATAATCAAGCTCGAGATGAGGTGAAAGACTCGGCGATAAACGATTAAAAAGTCCGCGAGTTATCCTTGAGACTAATTAAACACATCTCAAGTTTTTGTTAAAAATGCAATCCCTTAGAAAAAGATATCGAATCTCAATATGTTTAGTTCGATTATGACGAACCATATTTTGATAAATGTAAACACCGAACTTGTTATCAGGAAAAATAAGAACGTTTTAAAACTATGGATATACAAGTCATAAGAAAAGTGCCTTTCAAATATTTGAAAATTTCTTTTAACGACACTTTAATGAGATTCGTTGGGATAATTTTGAAGTCGAACATATAGACATAAGGCATATAAAATTTCGAGTCTATGGGAATTATACAAGAAAACATACCTTGAATTTATTTGTCGTACCGATATACCTTTCTCAACCTTTGTCAATCTTTAGCCATAGAGGTTGAGATGATTCTTCTTTCTTCAATGCTTCACTTCTTCAAGAGTTCTTTTGAAATATAGCCATCTTCTTGGTCCAAGCAAGAAATTAAGCTCCCCATCATACTTATCTCAAGCTCACCTAGCATTGACCTTGAAAAAATATCTTCTTCTTGAAAATACCTACGAGCTACTAACCTCGCCTTAGTTCGACCAATGTTGCCTTGGTCATCGAGTTTGTTCCGGACTACCCTTTTTGTCTTCTTCATCACTATCACCATAGGGCATCCAATTGATCTAAGGTGTTCATAATAGAACATTTACATCCAAATATTTTGAGGTAACTAATATTTGGAGTACTTCATTTCTCATCTACACAACTTAACAAACTCATTAACGGGCCGCTTATATAAGCAAAGAAAAAAATAGCCCAAGTGTAAAAACATGCCTCAATCATCAATCACAAAATATCTTGCATAATAGCATAGTAGACATCTTTGTATATATAGATCATGAAGCAAGAAACACATACTATGCATTTAGAAGATCATCAAGAGTCTACTAAATCATGCAAGTTCAAATAAGCTTAAGAAAGCTACAAAAGGTCTCTTTTGAAATTTGAAAATCCGATAGTATATAGTTGAGACCTCATTTAAAAGAAGTATTTGAACAAGAGTTGACAAAGCAAATATGTGCAATCAATTATCGAATAGTGCCTTTCAAAAATCCTCTTAATGGCACTTGTATGAAATATTATGAAAACAAGCACATAGGCACATAAAGCAATACATATATCGAGTCTATAAGAGTAAGAATAACACAAGTAAACGTGCCTCGATAATTAATGCCTTTCTTGACAAATAATGACGTAAATGACCACTTGTGAAAATATGTAAACCCTACACAATTCTTAAAACAAATCTAGCACAAATCATAATGATAAAAGTGTAGACTAATAGATATCACAAGTAAGCTCATGTCATAAAAATCCATAAGAGATGATAACACACTTTAGTAAAAAAATGCACAAGAATTTTTAAAAACATTATATAAGGTCTTCTTTTTCAAAAATATTTTAAAAGCACAAATAAATATTGAAGAACTTAATTAAAAAATAAATACTTGAAAACTCATTTGCAATTAAGACACAAATAAAAACATGCATAATAACAAAATAAAATGCATATTTAAATGGGGAGATACGGGTTACCAATTACGCCATTTCCATGGGTTGTGTCGTTCCCATTGTTGATGATATCTTCCCCTTTGAAAATCTTCATGTTGATGGTGGATTCTCCGATAACTCCATCTCCAAGGATTATATCATTTCCTTTGTTGATAATATTTCCTTCTTGGAAATTCATTTTGGTGGTGTCTTCTTCTTTGATCAAATGAGATGGTCATTTGATGTCTTTTTGGCGGTATGTATTTTCCTCGATTATTATTCCGCCGGGTACCTAATATGACATTGTTTTGTGGTACCCTCAAGTATTTGGGTCCTTTTGAATTAGCTTTGAGATTTTTAGGTCTCCAATAGAAATTAGAGCTATTTCTAGCCCGCAAGTATTAACCGTATGACCCCTTTTTACCGCAATAAAAGCAAGTAATAATTCTAGGAGCATAATGACCAACATGCTTATAGACTTGATTCATTTTCATATGATTAACAACATTAGGCTTATGATCAAGTCCTTGTTTCAATTTATCACAACTATGAACATCAATAATATTGGTCATTTTATCGGTACTCAAGTTGGATTTTGATAAATCATTTTTCATGCAATTAATATCCTCAACAAGAGTACTATTTTCTTTTTCAAGGTTTCTAACTTGTCAAGTGTGGTGGTGTGATCACATGAAAGTGATTCATAAGAGGAAAATAAATTATCCTTATCAATTTTCAAAATATTGAATTCCTTTTTCAAATTTTTGTATTTAACAAGTAAGCTTTAGAATTCATTTTGAAGTTCATCAAAATCATTTTGCAAATCACTATAATCATTTTGTAATTCATTATCATAAGAAGTGGAGGGTTTAGAACTTACCTCGTTTTCTTCTTCGAAGCCCATAAGACATCGTTCGTTTTCATCGACGTCGGAAGTTGTAGGAAGCTCATCCCAAGTTGGGTTTGTATCCATTTGAGAAGTAGATGCTTTTGAGTGGCTCCTTTCATTTGCATATATTTCTTCTAATTTTCTCCATACTTCATGTGCCGATTTAATTCCTACAATATGATCATATTCCAAAATGGTAAGTGAACAATACAAAATATTAAGAGCTTTACCATTTAAGGAGATGCTTTTCTTTTCTTCATCATTGAGCTCTTTGAGGCCTTTGTGTAGTGTGTCCATCATTGGAATGGATTCTTCATTTACGACCGTGTTCCAAATATCGAACCCGCAACTTTGTAGATAACATTCCATTCTTTCTTTCCAAAATGTAAAATTTTTGGAATCGAATAGTGGTGGCTTGGTGGTGGAGGAAGTAAGGTAGACTTCATTCGAGCCGATGATCGTTCCTTTTTACTCGCAATGTGGAACGAGCTTGCCAAAGAGTTTGGCTCGATACCACTTGTAAGTCAGTGGCTACGATAATCTAGAGGGGGTGAATAGATTATCTCCATCTTTTCGATTATGCCTCTTTTTCGAACCGAATGCTCAAAGACAATAATAAAGGTGCGGGAAGTAAACAAACACGCGTCGATTTAAAGAGGTTCAACCCACCTAGGGCCTAATCCTCTACCACCCCAAAGATATCAGGGATGGATTTCAAAAAGAAAAAGAATTTTATTAATTACCACAATTAATACAAATTCAACTTACAACACCTTCAAGAGCACCACACTCTTCTTCAACACCACCTTTGGAGATTACCACAATCTCCCTTTGAAGATTACCACAATCTTCCTTCAACAAGCACCTTGTGAAGATTACCACAATCTTCAACCTTGAAGAATACCAAATTCTTCAACACCTCAATAAGAAGATCACCACAATCTTCTTGCACCTATCACCTAGATCATCCAAGTGTGTTCTTACCACAAGAACACTCATAAGGATATCTTGTGTTTGAATGATAACCAAAAATCAAGATTACAACTCAATAATGAATATTACAATTTGAGTTCAAAGTGTAATCAAGAAATAAAGCCTAGACCTCAAGATGTGGAAGTGAAATACTTAGACTATAAATACAACAAGAGTGTTGAATATGAAAGCTTGAAAATTTGCAGATTTCTTGTTGTTTGATTGCTTGTATTATATCATATGTGTCTTCAATTCATCCTCTATTTATAGGGAAGACTTCACCAACATAGGCTCCCAACATAGGCTCCTTCTTCTTCACTTTTGTCTACAAAAAGAGGATCACAAGATTTAGAAATATTGTACAAAATAGAAAAGCAAATCTTCTTTGTCAATGTGTTCAACGGTACAAATTTTGCTGTCAAAAGATTACACAGCGCGACCGGTTGCCCTGTTGAAGATTTCGACCGTTTGAAAAATATAGTGCGATCCAGGTACAGGTCGGAGGGTCGTCGGCCGACGGGGCGACGGGAAGCGACCGGTCGCCAGTCAGCCCTAGGGTGCTGGCCGACCTCACCTCGACCGGTCCCCCCTCTCTTTTTATCACAAAATATGTTTCTGTTTCGATTCGTATCATTTTCTCAACTCTTGGTCTGGTCGACCATTTGGGTGACCTGGTCGACCTCCCTTTAAAATGTTGTCCGATTTTTTTAAAAATAAACTTCAAGAAATACTCCAAAAAATTAGTAAAAATATTTTAAATCATTTGGGAGTATTTAGACAATATTTATAAACATAGTTTTGGTGTAAAAACCAATTTAAACAAAACCATCAAAAGTGTTGTCCAATTTTTATCAAATTAAAACTCCTAAGAAATACTCCAAAAATTAGTAAAAACATTTTAAATCATTTAGGAGTATTTGGACAACATATAAAAACATTGTTTTGGTATAAAATCTTATTAAAACAAAATCATCAAAATCTTGATAAAAACATTTATCTAACAAACTAGCCATTGCACTTCACAAAGTTATTAAAGCAATTACCGTGTACTCGTGATCGTGGAACTTACTAATAGTTGGATGTTTCTTAGTCTTCCATGAGATTAAGGAATCTCCCAGAAATACTCGCAAAACCTCTTATACTCCTTGTTTCTTTGCAACGTGTCCAGTCTGCGCATCACTAAATCCTTTAATCTGTAAAGGTGAATTTCTTTGAGTAAAAGAGTCCCTTTCTCGGAGTTGCTTTAATTTATCCTAGAATTCTCGTATGCCAAAACACTAATAAGTAGTAATTATTATTGGGGAACAAAGTGTTTGTGAGTTCGATTCCCACAAACGGCGGTTGCATATTTTCCTAATTTCACTCGTATGTAATTTCGCCCCAAGATTTATCTCAACTGGTAAAAGATTTGGTTAATATGATGTCTACTTACGACACCGCAGCGTGAATGTTTGAATCCCCTCGATAACGTGATGAAAGATGATTTATTTTGTGGTGATTTCGATCTAAGCGATTCAGACGACATGACTTTTCAACCAAGTCCTTTGATTCATCTTTAAGTTTAGGGACAAACATAGGGCGCCTCATATTTCTGGGGGAACAGGAATATTGGTGTAGGACATCAAATCTGGAGAGTTGCCTGTCCATCATTACAATCTCTGAGAAAATGAAATGAAAAAAAAAAGTCATTATTACCAGAAATAGTACAGTAGCACAAGCAAAAGCGCCCACCAAGGTCAATCCTACAGACAGGATAACATCTTCTACTTCAGTAAATCACGCTCAATAATTGTCCCATGTGCTTTTCCCTAACTAATTAACTACCTAATTCAATATTTATCCCTAGTTTTGAATTTTTTGATCTTTCATTTTATCTACATATATTTATTGGGAGGATAATTAATTCCGACATTAATTTGAAGGAATGAGATGTTTTACTTTATTATAAATTTGAATTTTTAATGAGTCCAACATATATATATATATATACATATAAAGAAAAATATTTTCAATTCTTTTTTCTTCTTTAGTTTAGTTGTTATTTATTCTGTAACTATGTATAAACTAATGTAAAATTACATTTGCCCCCTCCCAAAATTTTGAGAAAAAAATTATTTCTATAAGTCTTAAAAAAATAGGTTCCCCTAAGTCCGAATCCTGCATCAATCACCTTTGGTAGCTTGATTCGGTTTTAAGCCTATTTAACACAATATAAAACCTCAAGTTGATTTCTATAGTTTTCAAATCTCTGGGTTTTTTTTTTTTTATTATCCCAACCCGAGGTTCCTTTTTTTTTTTAGTTATTCCTTTAATTATATTTTGGAGGGAAGGTAACTGTAATTTACCTCTTTATCACATTGACTTCAATTGTCAATTGTTATAGAACTCCTCTAATCCTCAGCTTCTTTATAGTTGATAAACTTAAATAGAAAATATCGAATAATTAATTCCGACATTTAATGAGTCCAATATATATATATACATACATATATTGCCGAAATCAAATCTAACTGACTTTTGAAAGTTTGAGATTGACTTATTTATTATTGAGTTAACTGATCATCTTGAATTTATCAAAAATATTGATGACTCACTTAATGTTTTCGAGCTTAATTGAGCCTAAATGAGTTTAGTAAATATCAATTATAAATTAAGTTATTCTTTAAGTAATTACAAAAATAAAATTATATATATATATATATATATTTTCTTTCTAAAAATGAATAGTATATCTATTAAAACAAATAAATTTATTTAAATATTTTTATATGTAGCATAAGACATAAATAATCGTATAAAAATTATATTAAAGATAAAGTCAAACTATTAGTTTAATTTATACAGATTTACTAACGAGTCTGTTGATAGATTCGAACTTCGACTAGCCAAACAAAGTTTATTAGCATGCCCTACATAAAACCTTTAAAATAATGATCAATTTACACGGGCCAAGCAATGTTGTTCGATCGTCCTCCAAGCAACATAATACACATGTTTTGTTTTATGTTAATCTGTTGGCAGAGATGTCAATTTGTTGGGGTCAATTCCTTCACGGGCATTTGTCTTCACACTCGATGTAGCTGAGTATTTCCTGGTGCATGTGACCTGGGCTTGTTCACAAACATTCAAAAAAATTAATTTGGAATTTCTTTCAGGGATGTGACATTAATATAAATTAAATTTATTAGGAATTTAAAGTTTATGGACTAGTCAGATTTACTTATTTGGCCAAATTGCAAAATATACCCAGTAACTTTTAAGTAGTGGCAAAATAGGACTATATTTTGTTTAAGTGGAAATTTATGCCCTGGACAATTTTGCCCTTATGGCCCAATAGCAAATTAGGTCCTTTATCTTTCAAAGGTAGCAATTATAGTCCTATAACTTTCAAAATTTAGCAATTTCAATCCTTTCATACCCCGCTATTTTCCAAAAACCCCAATTTCAAGGATTATGAAAATTTACATTTTCTGATACCTATTCCGTTAAATGGCGTTATTCACCTCTTAGATCCAGTCTCTATTCGAGGAGGTTTTAAGTGGATCATGTTAAGTTTCATTTATAAACTCAATAGGACATACTTACGTAAATGCTTCATAATTCAAAATCGATTTCGGACTAAAGTGTTTAGATAAAACGGATATAGTCCATTACGACCATATCACTCCAACATGCTTCCGTAAAATTAATAAATCCCTTAAAATTCATACCTTCTTTGACGAAAACAAAGACAAGGGTTAAATGGTTCGCAACACCACCAAATCGGAAAATTATTGCCCCGGATCGTTTGACAAATGCTCCTCACTGCTCAACCTCACCTCGGGGAAGATGATATGCAAGTTATCCGACTCCTTCAAAGAATCATTCAAAGAAGACTTGGTTCGCTTTCCTACTCCCGGCGTATAAGTAATTCTTAAATGTGATGAATTAATAGAACATTATGAACACATGTTGAAAGCAGTAAAGCCTCTTTTTATTAAGAACTTATAGAAATATTTATTACATTAGTAATCTCCTTTTGGGAGGAGAATCTTTGGTTTAGCCTCTCATAGATGAGGCTTGTACAGAAAAACACATAAAATTTTGAAAATTAAAACACTCAAAAATATTACAAAATTTTCACTCGGACTTTATTATAAGAAAACTAAGGAAAATGTTCGATGTACTGACAGCCTTCCTTCAAATCCTCGCATTTTATAGAGTAAGTACGGACTTCAAAGGCGGACTTCAAATCTTGTTGATATATATGACGCCATCGCTTACGTCATATCCCACATTATTGCCTCATTAGTTGGTTTTCTTTTTCTCCGCGTGACTCGGCCCATGTGTGATGTTTGTCGGGAATCTTTTAAAAATTTGGTTTACGTGGTCCCCAGGGATAACGCGTCTTGTGAGTCGGGCCCTTATCCTTTCGGTGCATGATCTTGTCGGTCGGGTTTGGGTCGGAATCCTTTCCCAAACTCGGGTTCCTTCTGATTCGGGGCATCTTGACAGATCCGGTCGATCCAACGGCCAATATGCGCCATGTTCTGAGAATTCCCGGTAAGTTTCTTTGCTTGCAGGAATCTTGTTCTCCCAGGAGAATTCTTCTTTTTGGTCTCGAAGAGTTCCTCCGCAAATCCTGTGGTTGATCCGGTCATCGAATTCAAAAGGAAAGATCCATTTGTCGAATTTTGGAAGAACTTGAATGGATATTTGACCTTGTCTATTTCAGTTAGACAAACCCAAAGACCCATGCTCAAATGCGGTAGAAGCTTCGTCTTTAAAATGCTCCTACTAACATCGGTCCTTCTTCCTAGGTGAAGGCGCTTAATGTATTTTAAAGCATTTCCATTCGGTCTTCTTAGCTTGATGAAATGAAAACTTCATTGAAGCCTTTCTTTCTTTGGTTCAGAGCTTTGATCGATAAAATCTGAGTTCAAAATATCTCATCGGCCAAGTGTGGATTATGGCCCAGGTCTCTAAATCGCTTCCCCAATCCATTTAGGTAATTTTGAAATTTACGGGAATCTGGTGACACGGTATAGATTGAAGCTAAAGCTCCAAAAGTATACCATTCGCATCTTCATTTGGATGACTTCTGGTTTCATCCAAACTCTCGGGATACTTGCCTCGAGATATCAACCATTGTTTTCTCCGGGTTAATACCTTGTCTTGTAACTAGTTTCTCCCATTCCGTTGATATACCTGCATAGGAGAAATCTTATTCTCGTCGATTTGAACCTTAGATTTGCCTGTCCGTGGCCTAAGATTTGCCGTACTCTCTCGGCCCTTTTTTTTTGCACCGTAGGAGATGCGACTGGAAGAGAGGCCCTTGCAGCGCTAAGAACAATTGTTCTTGAGTTTAACCGACATGCTCGTATTTGACTAGAAACGGATTTCTCGGTCACCTGTTGAAGTCGTCCAAAGAACTTCGCATTGAGACATAACGTCCCAAAATCTCGATTTACAGACTCTCCAGGTTTTCCCGAGATGTCTTACTCATTTAAGGACCTCGTCAAAGAACGCGTCCTTCCATCTCGTGTCAAGAAATCGCAAGAATATTTTCATGAGATTTTATAATGACAATATCATAATCATAATATTGACATTCACTTGCCATCTAAGTAATCGAGCCTTTTATGGTTTTGATTCAATTTTGTTTTTGTAAAAGCATTGACACTTGAATTATCAATTTTTAAAGTAAACTTTTAGCAAGTAAAAAGAGAGGCCATTTTTAAAAGCCTTTCGATTGCAAATAATTCTTTCTCGTTAATATGCCACCGAAGTTGCTTCACTAGGGGTGAATAAACCGATGCGATATCTGCATGGCACTTCCTCGTTTGGTGTGACTTTCGTAAGAAGAACGCCGCCACCAATCATCACTGGCATCGTGTAAAGAACCAGTTCGTCCTCGTCTTGGGAATTGCAAGCTTTGGAAGCTTTTTACAAACTTCTTTAAGTTGCTTAATTCTTTCTTGATGTTCATCTTCCCATTTGAATCTGCGATCTTTTTTTTAAACAATGAGCTAAACACCTTCCCCGTAGTATGCCGGATTGTTAATGAACATCCCAACAAAATTAACAACTCAAGAAAACTCAAGTTGCTTCTTGTCTTTCGGTGTATCCGAAATCCCTCGTATCTTTTCCACAATATGATTCGTAGAATAATTCCCGCATTCATCGATTTCAATTCCGAGGAATTCAAACTGTCTTGTTGCAATTACCGCCTTTTTTCCGAAAGCACTAATCCTTCTTTGTGACAAACATCTAAAAAGAGAGGCCATTTTTTAAAAGCCTTTTTTCGACCGCAAATAATTCTTTCTCGTTAATATGCCACCGAAGTTGCTTCACTAGGGGTGAATAAACCGCAAAGATATCTGCATGGCACTTCCTCGTTTGGTGTGACTTTCGTAAGAACCGCCGCCGCCCACCAATCATCACGGCATCCGTGTAAAGAACGGGTTCGTCCTCGTCTTGGGAATTGCAAGCTTTGGAAGCTTTTTACAAACTTCTTTAAGTTGCTTAATTCCTTCTTGATGTTCATCTTCCCATTTGAATCTGCGATCTTTTTTAAACAATGAGCTAAACACCTTCCGTAGTATGCGATTGTTAATGAACATCCCAAAGAAAATTAACAACTCCAAGAAAACTCTCAAGTTGCTTGCTTGTCTTTCGGTGTATCCGAAATCCTGTAGATCTTTTCCACAATATGATTCTCGTAGAATAATTCCAGATTCATCGATTTCAATTCCGAGGAATTCAATCTGTCTTGTTGCAATTACCGCCTTTTTTCCGAAAGCACTAATCCTTTTTGTGACAAACATCCGAAAATATTTCCAAATGTTTGAGATGCTCATTCATGTTCTTTGAAGCGATAAGAATATCATCAATGCATACGAACATGAAGGTGAAATAATCCTTGAAAAGATTATCCATCTTTCTTTGATATATTTAGGGTGCGTTAGCCAATCCCATAGGCATCACGTTCCAAATATAGTGTCCGTGGTGTAGAGAAAGTCAGTAAACTTCTTACTTTTTTCCTCCATCTTAATTTGGTAGAATCCGGACTTACTTGCATCGAACTTTGAAAATATCTTGGCACCTTTGATGCGATTAACGGATATTCTCTATTGGGATATAGTATCCGTCGAACTCCAAAATGTTATTAATCCCTTTGTAGTTAATAACAAGTCTTGGCTTTCCTCTTTTGATTTCTCCATGGTTTCGACTAAGAATCCTGGGTGCCAATTTCTTTGTATGGAGAAACTCTTTGAAATTAACTTAAGGTCAAGATGTTCCTTAAGTATCTTCTCGCATATCCTTACGATCCTCCTGGTTCATAAGGATTGGTTTGAATCTTACGAACTCGTACTCCTTTCCAGGTTTAACCTTTAAGGATGCTTTGAGCTCATTCTTATCCCACCATGCCAAAGGATCTTCATTGTAATTCCTTTGGATCTTATTCTTAATGTCCTCGAGTGATATTTGTTCCTCCAGGGTCACGTCACTCTGCGGACTCTCCATTAGACTTATCCATAATTCCGCAATGGCTTCCCGGAGTTACTCGTTCTTCTCCTTGTACCACTGAATGAGTACAAGTTATTATCCCATATCTTTCGATCCTTTTGAATGGAACCAAATTGTCTATAGGATAATAAAGCTTCACCAAATTTCCTTCGATCCGCCATTTTTGGATTTGAAGTTTGGCTTCATCACCACGCTTGTCTGCGAAAATTAATAGGCATTTTTTCAGTAAAATGCTTCCCATGATCATTGGACAATGATCTTATGATCACATAATGTTGTGAAAATAAGTCTTCTTGTCTCATTCTCTGTGTGAATCGCTTGAATGTTTGTAGGAAATTGTTTCCTAGCAAAACATTTGCACTGTATCATGGAAATAGATTGGTGGCGTTTTCACTTTGTACCGGGTACCGCCCGCACCTCCGATCATGATTTCTCGCTTGTTTAATTCCTCTATTAAGAATAAGGATTCTTTTAGAGAAATCTCTTTCGCAATAGTGGTAAATCTTCTCCAATTTCTTTAGGAAAAACATCCGCTTTGCATACATATTAGGCTCTCCGAATCAATATAGGCGGCAAAATACTCGGCCTTGTATTCAACATATAACATTCCAATTGAAATGTATATGGAGAATGGACTAGTGGTCATCCGACCTCGTATCTTTTATCGATTTGTGAACTCCATTCCTTCTGTAATCTTTCCCAAGGTTTATGATCCTCAAGAAATTCAATTCCCAAAGTATTAATTGTTCCGGGGATTTTTCCCGCTACTCCCCGAGATAGTCATTTCAATTTCACCTATCTTGGCTTCCTCGATACCTTCCCACTATAGGTTGTTGGAGATAATCTGAGAACACCACAAGGAAAAATATTATCTTTTTGAGTGATGTCGAATATTACTTCAACCTCTCGCCATCTCTCGGACATTTATTTCTCATTTGTTTTGAAAACATTGGGGATACGCCGAATCGTACTTGGTCTCCCTTTCTTCCCAACGGCCGCCGCTACTCACCATTCTCGTCTGCTGGAAAGACATCCTTCAGGCTCAAACTCTGAGACTTCGACTTTTGTTGAAGATTGGTTGATCTTGATAATTCATATCAATCTCCTTTATAGTTGGAGATTCAATGATTTCTGGTAGAACCACCCTGGCAAAGTCCTCAAAGATTCTTGGGACTTCAATAAATTCCTTTCTCAAGAATACTTCGGAATGATGGGTATTCGAGAGAGGATAGGAAATTTTGTATGTGATCGAGTAAGGCCTAAGTCCTAACTCTTCATCAAATACCATTTTAAGCAAACACTTAGTCAAATTAGCAATATGTATGAATAAGGGTATAATTGGTATTATGGAAATATTCAATTATCCCATTGGACCAATTTTGCAACAATTCAAAACTTATAGGACATAATTTGCTTAAGTAAAACTTATAGGACCAATTTTGCCAAACTTTATAAACTTACAGGGTATATTTTGCCAACTTGATACTTACTGTCCTAAAATGCCATCTACAAGAAGTTACTGGGCATCTTTTGCAATTAAGCCTACTTATTTAGGGTTAAGATGATCAAATTATTATTTGCGTTGTGAAAATCAAATAAAGTGGCAAACACATCTGAAGGGAAAAAAACACACCAATATTTCCATTTATCACTGCACCAAGGTGGCAGGATTTGCGGTGGTAAATTTTGACATGGGCCTTCTGAAATCATTGTTAGTTATATCATCATCATGTCTTTGACTTTTTTAAAATTTTCAAAATTAGTTTCAAATCTTCTTGCATGCAAGGAGGGATCTTGATCTGATTTGCAATTATTTTGGAGTAGATAAATTTGAAACCTTTTTAGTGTATTTATATTTTTCCAGTTTTTTTGAAATTTATCATTTACTTTCCAACTACTACTTCCAACTTATTAGAAAAATTGTATTTATACTTGTTACATAATATGAGAATAATCAGGGGGCTTAGCTCACCCGGCCATCACAAGAGATTGTGGGTTGAAGGTCAGTTGTTAAAATCTCTACTCCATCAAATTGCTCTCCGGGGCATATGCGAGAAGATTTGGTAGAAACTTATACTAAATAACATCCGTGTAAGTTTGATTCGGGAAAAAATCATTATTATTAGATTTAAGGGTTCAAATATAATTATTTTTTTTTACCTGAGATGAGTATACATTAAAGTAAAATGGCATACCCCGTCCAGGCTCCACACAAAGCCGCAATCAGAAAAAGGGCAACCGAAACTGGCGGCAAAAGCAAATACATTAACGGTTAAACATTTCCCATCTCCTTTAGTTGCACGCGCGTTTCCGCACCACTTAAGCTAACCACCCACTCTCACAATATTTTTCAACTTCTTTATAATAAAATTCTCCACTTCTTCTTTCTCACAAAAAAAAAAATCTCCACTTAATTACTTTCTCCAAATAAATCTCGAGAATGTACAATGGCTCCTGGATTGCCAACGAATTCCAGCCTTCCATATTGCTACTTGAAGCCCTCAATATTAATAGTTCCACCATTATACCTCAGGGATTCGAACCTTTGACCTCTCAGATACTGTTTGATTTAGCTTACAAACTCTTTACAACATCATATAAGTAATTTAAAATCTTATAAATCCACAAAAGTGTTTGATAATTTTTATTTTTAATTGCTTATAAGATCATAAAAATGTCATTTAAGAGCTTATCATTGCTTTTGAAAAAGTAAAGAGATCCAAAATTTTCTCAAATAAAAAAAATTATTTTAACAAATCCCTCAATTTGATGATTTTAATTACAATTTTTTCATAACTAAGATTTTAAATGCTCCATCATTTTGTTTTATGAAAACACTTTTTAAAATATGATTTAACATCTTATAAATTCGAAAACCATCATATATATATATATATATATATATATATATATATGAAACTTATAAGATTCTTTAATAAGTTTCGCCAAACACAATAAAGGAAATTTCGTGTGATTATCAATTGAACACAATAATATGTATTATTATTATACGTTGGGATTCGGGTTCGAGTTAAAATTCAATTTAAATATTGGATATATCTCATGGAGTATATCCACGAGAAAGATAGATAGTATAGTTCATTCTCTTCGAGTTCTTAATTGATTAGAAATCAATTGTTACATGTGCTACTGGTTGGGTCACAAAAATTCGCATGCGTTATTTACACAGTTTACATGAGTACATGATGAACACTAAATGAAATAAAATATATCGAGAATTGTGGTTATTTATACCTTAGAATTGAATGATATTTGTCTGGTGTAAAAAATGCGAGCTTATACTAATGAGTAATGACTATTCTCAAATGCACTTAATTATGTTTAAAGTGAAATTATTATTTTCTAATTAATCTTGGATTAATTATGGAGATTAATTTCCATTTTCCTGACCCACCCCCGACCAAGACAAACTAATAATACACACGTGCCAGTGCCACAGTCCACCTCCACAGAGAGAAAAATAGAGAGAAATATGTTATATGTATCCTCTCACAAGGGCATTATCGTCACTTCACCTAAATAACTACCACTACTTATAAAACTCACCCCCTCACCATTCTGCAACAGACACACACTGACACACACACACACACACGATGAAAATGCTACCTCCAATTTTCTTCGTGACTCTCTTTTTCACGGCCGCCTCCACCACCTCCATCGCCGCCCCGGCCCCGGCCCCTTCGACCACCGCCGGCGCCTCGGACTTTATCCGCACGAACTGCGACACCACACTATACCCCGAACTCTGCTACCACTCGCTAGCCGGCTACGCCAATGCGGTACAACAAGACCCGGCTCGGCTGGCCCGCGTAGCCGTCGGCGTGAGCCTATCCCGCGCTCAGCGCATGGCCCTGTACGTAGCCAACCTCTCCCGCCGAGCAGACTACGGAGCCGATCCTCGCGCCGCCTCCGCCCTGCACGACTGCTTCAGCGTCTTAGGCGACGCGGTGGACCAGATACGGGGATCGGTGAAGCAGATGCGGCGGCTGACGGGGTCCGGAGAGGAGGTGAGGTTCCAGCTGAGCAACGTGCAGACGTGGATGAGCGCAGCGCTGACGAACGAGGACACGTGTGTGGACGGATTCGAGGACGTGGCCGACGGGGCGGTGAAATCGGACGTGTGCGATCGGGCGTTGAAGGTGAAGGAGGTGACCAGTAATGCGCTGGCGCTGGTGAATGGCTTTGTTGCAAAGGTTATGGTCCCATGAGACACATTTTTACTATTTTTTTTTTTTTTTTTTTTGTGTGAAGATTTTTAATTAGGATAGGTTAATTTTAATTTACTGAGTGTTATGAAAGTGAAAAATATTTGTAACTAGTGAAATTGTAAGAGTTAAGAAGTGGACGTACTGATCAGGAGAGTCAATGTATATTATGAGGAAGATTTATATATATTGTATTCTGGTTGTGTATTTTGTATCTTAATTTTCTCCTTTCCTTTTGCTGTCTCTTAAACTTCTTAACTTTATTTCTAGAAACTGTGGATATCAGTTTTGTCTTCTCTTAAATTTAGATTCTAGGATAGCGATGAGATGAAACATAGTGGTTTATTAATATAGTTGTGCCGTGGAATATAAGATAAAACATCGTTTTGTAGTAGAAGATCGCATACTCATAGAGTACTATAAAGTTCCAAATTTGATCTTCTATTCGAAAAGTGTTGGAAAAACTGATGGTGTATACTTAGAATGACCACGTAAAATTGAGCGAGTAGTATGAAGAAAGTCGAGGCAAGCGTTGGACTATTTGTCTTTAAGACGAAATTGCCCCGCTCACGGTGTTAACGGAAACTGGCAATCGCCTCCCAAGATACAACGACTTACGTCTTGTGATAGCAACACTACAAATCACAAGACACTTCGAACTTTTAGTGTTTTTGAACTCTCAAGACTTTTTTATGCGATCTTTATGTGAATTTCGAAATTTTCGACGCAGAAATGATTCTCGGGGGCTGGTTTATATAGAGCTTCAGTGCCTCTTCAGACCGGGTGCAACCCCTGGTTCGGATCGATCTTGACCGTCGATCGCGCCCGTGGTTAACGTTTGCGCGACGATGGTCCCGATCGCGATCTGTCTCAAGCGAACACACCCTTTGGCATACACTCTGATATCGATGCCAGACGCTGGCCCGATCCACGGTGCCTTGTTAGCGACAGACGATCCACTCGGCGCCTCGTGTCGCCACTGCACGATTCGCGCCAAATCATCGCCACGCCCCGCCCGCCTACCACGTCACCGAGCCACCGGATCAACCCTGGTTCGATTTTCCAAAACTTTAAGGCTCCTCAAAGTTCCTCGCGGCGATGCGCAGCGTGCGTGCAGTGCAAAGTGCGCCTCGAAAGCGCCAACGCGACTATGTGCGACATGCGCGGCCCGGCCCGACTCGCCGCTCGGACGGATTGCTCCGCACCGTCCCCTGCCTTTTGAGCTAGATAAAGGCTAGTCAAAATTGACTTGGTCCACTAGGGTATACCATAAGGAGTTCCACTTTATTACTCCTTATTAGTGGTGCTCTTTATTAACTAGTCAAACATTTAATATATTTCCTATGTGGAATATGGCTTTCCATATTCCCACCCTTTTATATTCCATATATAAAAGCATTTTAAGTGGCCTAACTTTATGCATTTATTTCTCATTCACCCGATATTGGTTTTGAGAAATTCAAAATGCTAAACTCATCTACCCGGCGTAGATGACGTTTATCTCATTTATTTCATACTTTGAATAAATGACCCCACTTAAATAATTGGTCAAAATCGGGTCAAAACCCAATTTAATAAAACCAATTCCAACAATCCCCCACATGAATGAAAATAAATGCATATGAGAATGCGACACTAAGAGAGTTCAAACGGAAAACTATTGCATGAGGAGAGATAACTTGTGGCTTTGAACCTTCCTTAGTGGAATACTATCAGATTTACTAGCCGCATACGCTGATGCGCGATGTCTTGAATCGTTTCGATTGTTTATGTAAACCAAAACAACAAAGATCCACACAATATCTTTCCTAACACCATTTCGTTCTCACGGTTGTGTCCATTTTGGCCCTGGACACCATCTTCGATTCGAAGTGTTTCGTTGAAGCGCCCGTCTTCACACTTATATAGGTGATCTCCTATTAAGAGTATCCCGCCATACTCCACTTCTTTAAAGTATAGGAATCATTAAAAGTTTATAACTTAACCTCACCACATTCAAAGCAGGTTTCTTCACTGGACGGGAATGAGCCGTAATATGCTCCAAGTGTTTATCTCAATATTCATAACTTAGTTGTCCCATTGAACCAAGGTCTTGGGATCTCCAATTCACAAGGTTGGGTTACCGTTATGAACACTCTCATTTTGTGGATTTTAAGCCCATTCCTTTTGATAAGCAAAGATACTTGATCTCTATTCAAATCTTTAGTTAACGGATCCGCAGGTTTTCTTTCGATTTCACGTAATCGATTGTAATAACCCCATTTGAGATCAATCATTTAATCGGTGTTATGTCTTCGACGTATATGTCGAGACTTACCAATGTACATACTATTTTGAGCCCTTCCTATCGCCGATCGACTATCACAATGTATCATGATTGCGACCACTGACTTAGGCCGCAAGAGGATATCCTCTAAAAAGTTGTGAAGCCATTCTCGCTTCTTCACCAGCCTTTATCAATGCTATAAACTCGATTCCATCGTGGATCGAGCTATACAAGTTTGTTTAGAGGATTTCCATGACACCGCTCCACCACCAATGGTAAAAACATAACCACTAGTGGACTTGGAGTCTTTTGAGTCAGATATCCAATTAGCATCACTGTATCCTTCTAATACAGCTGGATATCTCGAGTAATGTAATCCATAATTCATGGTGAGTCTTAGATACCTAAGAACCCTTATCGATGCCTTCCAATGGTCATTTCGGGATTACTTGTAAATCTACTCAGTTTGTTAACTGCGTAGGCAATATCCGGACGTGTGCAGTTTGTTACATACATTAGACTGCCAATGATCCGAGAATATTATAGTTGAGATGCAGGCTCACCTTGATTTTTAGCTAAGTGTAAGCTTAAATCAACAGTGTTTTAGTTTGGAGGATCATAAGCATTGAACTTTCAAGATCTTGTCTCAATATAATGAGATGTGATAAAACAAGTCCATCGATGTTTTAGAAATCTTAATTCCCGAATAACATCTCGCTATACCCATATCTTTCATATCAAAATGTTTGATTAACATTTTCTTAGTATTCATGATTATATCATGATTACTACCCATAATTAACATGTCGTCAACATATGCAGACAATTACATAAGCATTAGGTGTGTCTTTAAAGTAAACACATTTATCACACTCGTTAATTTTGAAACCATTTTGACAAAGATAGTTCTGTCAAATTTCTCGTGCCATTGTTTTGAGCTTGCTTAAGGCCATACAATGACTTAACGAGTTTGCACACCTTCTTCTCCTGTCCAGAGCAACAAACCCTTCGGGTTGTTCCATGTAGATTTCCTCTTCTAATTCACCATTTAGAAAAGCGTTTTCACATCCATTTAGTGTATCTCAAGGTTATGCAATGCCGCAATAGCAATGAGAACTCTAATAGATGTGATTCTTGTCATAGGTGAATACGTATCAAAAAATCAAGGCCTTCTCTTTGTTTAAATCCCTTAGCTACTAACCTGGCCTTGTACTTATCAATAGTTCCATCGCCTTTATATTTCCTTTTAAGGATCCACTTGCATCCTAAAGGCTTATTTCAAAGTGGGAGATCTACCAACTCCCAAGTATGATTTTGCATAATGGAATCTATCTCACTATTAATAGCTTCTTTCCGAATGGAGCTTCCGGATCGACAATGCTTCACCAATTGTCTGGTTCATTTTCTAACACATAAGTTAGAAAACGGACCAAAAGACTTAGTTGTTTTGGCCCTTTATCGCTGCGTCTTCGTTCTTCATCACTTTGATGATCACCATCGGCAAGATCACGTGTTCTTTTGCTAGACCTAGCCCATTTCCTTTCTTGACAAGGAAACACGTCTTGAAAAATACAAAGATTCTTTTTGACTCAATAATTGTACCTTCTTGTACATCCGGAATTCCGATTTGTGCGCTAAAAAAATCGATATGCACTCTCATCATATTTGCATATCCAATGAAAATGCAATCGATTGTTTTAGGCCCTATCTTGACTTGTTTTGGCTTAGGTATTTCTACTTTAGCCAAACACCCCCACACTTTCAGGTATTTATATGAAGGTTTTCGACCTTTCCATAACTCATGCGGAGTTTTATCTTTATTTTTGTGTGGTATTTTGTTAAGAATGTGGTTAGCCGAGAGAATTGCTTCCCCCACAAATTCTGAGGTAAACCAGAATTTATCAACAAAGCATTCATCATTTATTTTAGAGTTCGGTTTTTGCGTTCAGCAATACCGTTTGATTGTGGTGAATAAGGAGCTGTCGTTTGATGAATAATACCAGAATCTGAGCAAAATTCATCAAAAGGAGCTCCATATTCTCCACCTCTATCACTTCGAATTATCTTAATTTGTTTACTTAGTTGATTTTCAACCTCATTCTTATAGCTTTTAAAAGCTTCTAAGGCCTCATCTTTACTTCTTAAAAAATATACATAACAGTATTTTGTGCAATCATCGATAAAAGTAATAAAATACTTTTTCCCACCTCTAGTTTGCACAAAATTTAAATCACATATATCATCGTGAATTAACTCTAGAGGTTTGCTTTCTCTTTCCACCGAGTGGAATGGTGTTTTGGCCATTTTTGCCTCAACACGATTTCACACTTGTGATGTGAATCTATTTTAAAGTTAGGTAGTAATTCCAAGTTTACTAACCTTTTCAAAGTGTTAAAATTCACATGTCTTAGTCTAACATGCCATAAATTTGAACACTCAAGCAAATAAGAAGAATCATTAATTTTATTGCTTTCAAAGTTTTGAGTACATTCATTACATTCATCTTGAATATCCATTATCTAAGTACCCCTTCCCTATGAATGTTGTCCATTTTTCATAAGTACAAACTTTTGAGCCTCAAATACTAATCTAAACCCCGCTGACCAACAACGATCCCGACACTATGTTCTTCCGAATGTCCCGAAACATGAAGGACATCAACGAGGGTCACTCCGCCCGAGGTCATCTTTAGCACCACCTTGCCGAGACCGACAATTTCGGACGTTGCATGATTCCCCATGTATAGCTTCCTTCCATTGATAGAAGTATACGTTGAGAACATGTCTTTGTCGGAGCATATGTGGCGTGTAGCACCTGTGTCCACCCACCATTATCTCGGTTCTCCACCATGTAGCACTTGTTGCCTTCATACACTACTGTACCGAGAGATCAAGCTCGGACATATCAATTGGCATCGATTTGTCCTCGGTCACATGCACCTGGTTCCGATTGGCCTTTTTAGGAAGACGACAATCTTTAGCCTTGTGATTCGGCTTTCCACGCATTAAGCAGTTCCTTTGAACTTTTTAGCCTTCCCTACTTTTGATTATTCCCGGTGCTTTCTCTTCTTGCAAGCATTGGGCTCCACCAAGTTTGCCTTTGCCTCCATAAGAAGCTTGCGGACTTAATCTCGGACTTGCGATTGTCTTCTTCAATTCGCAACCGACAATTAAGTCTTCAAGCCCCATCTCCTTCCGCTTATGCTTGAGGTAATTTTTAAAATCCTTCCACGAGGCGGTAGCTTCTCGATTATAGCAGCCTACTTGAAAGGATTCACTCACCACCATACCTTCGCAATTATATCATGCGAATTAATCGATCTCTTGAACCTGGCTGATCACCGTCTTGGTGTCAACCATCTTGAACTCAAGGAATTTGCCGACAACAAATTTCTTTGTGCCAAGATCTTCCGTTTTATACTTCTTCTATAAAGAGCTCCACACTTTTTTTAGCGTCTTTACCGAACAAACACACATTGTACAATGTGTTGTCCGATCCGTTGAGAATGTAGTTAAAAGCACAGGAAGTCGCTTTGACTCGAAGCATCGAACGCCATCCTCTTCTCTTTATCGTCTCATCTTCCCCACGGTTGGGGCATCCTCCGTAAGGAAATGAGCAAGGTTCGTAGTCGTAAGATAGAACAACATTTTATGTTGCCATCTTTTGAAGTCGAACCCCAAACTTCTCGGGTTTTTCTCTCCGGTCTTTGGTCTGAATCAAGACGTCGAAGCCATTTGATATACATGAAAATTTCGTCTTAAATCGTTGGAAAAAGCGATGGTGTATACCGAATGACCCGTAAAATCGAGCAGAGTAACAGAAAGTCGAGGCAAAGAGTTGGACTCTTTGTCTTTAAGATTTAAATTGCCCGCTTCGCTCACGGTGTTAACTTAAATCGCAATCGCCTCCCAATGCGACTATGTGCGATGTGCGTGGGCTCGGGCCCGGGCCCGGCTTCGGCTTCGGCTCCGGCTCCGGCTCGGACGGTGCTCCGCACCGTCCCCGGTGCCTTTTGAGCTAGCCAAAGGCTAGTCAAAATTGACTTGGTCCACTAGGGTGTACCATAAGGAGTTCCACTTGATTACTCCTTATTAGTGGTGAAGCTCTTTATTAACTAGTCAAACATTTAATATATTTCCTATGTGGGATATGACTTTCCATATTCCCACCCTTTTATATTCCATATATAAAAGCATTTTAAGTGGTCAACTTTATGCATTGATTTCTCATTCACCCGATATTGGTTTTGAGAAATTCAAAATGCTAAACTCATCTACCCGCGGCGTAGATGACGTTTATCTCATTTATTTCATACTTTGAATAAATGACCCCACTTAAATAATTGGTCAAAATCAGGTCAAAACCCAATTTAATAAAACCAATTCCAACAAAAAGTGTGTTATATCTTTTATTCCACCACATGATTGTCATCGTATGAAAGTTACTATATTAATTATGCAACATAAATCAAGGCTAAATTGTGGAGTTTTAATATGACAAATTTCATATACGTGGCAATTATCCATGCGAAAACACGTGACAATCCTATGTGGATGGAAATAGGGATTGAAATATAGTTTTGGAATAGAAGACAAAATATTTTCACTCAAAAAAAAAAGTCCAAAATATTTGGTGTGCCCATTTACTATTAAAAATATTTTGGGACAATATACTTAAGCAGTTGAGCTAGGGTAGATTATGAAAATTAACCCTGCATTTAGCTTTAATGTTACAAAATAATATATTTATCTTTAAAAATTATAAATGTTGGAAATTTTTGAAGAAAATTATTATTACATATTTGACCTTTTAATAGTAACGGTATTTTGACATTTTAAATAGTAAAGGCCAAATTTATTTGACCTTTTCAATAGTAAAATTTAAATATTTTATTTGATGAAAGGTCATATTTGCTTCTATAAATATATGGCTTAATTTTTCATTTTTAAGACACAACAAAAACTCACAAGAATTTCCATCTCTCCTAAAGCTCTTGCAATTTAATTTTTGGTGATAATTTTCGGTTTCAGGAATAGGTAATCCGATTTTCTCGTCTTATCTCGGGGAAAGGGACGCCCGAATAGGGGGACGAATGTTTTTTAAGGATAGTGTGTTGAACACACTATTCGAGCTAATTTTTATTTTTCTTACTTTGCTAATTTTGCCAATTTGGGTTTTTTCCGATTCATATAAATTGTACTAGAAGAAATACTACTATTTTTCTACAATAAATATTGTTGTATGAAAATTTGGGTAATGAAATCTGTAGGCTAGCACACCTTTAAAGATGTTGTCTTTAAGGTATTAATTCCCCCCTCTCTCGGTGTAAAAGGTCTCAATGAATTATCCTCCAGGATACAAAGCCTAAATCCGAAAAATTCTATAGCAAAGGTGTGTTCTATGTGGTATCCGATCCATGTCCGAGAAGAGGTGATCGATCCGGATGCTACATCTGCACAAAAGGCGGAGGCTGCGGAGAAGGCTAAAAAATGGAAGGATGATGACTTTGTTTGCCGTTTCACTATTCTGCAGTCGCTGAACAACACACTGTTCAACGTCTTTCATGTCCACAAGACCGCTGCAGAAATATGGAATGCTATAAAAAAGAGGTATGTTAATGAGGATGCTGGTAATAAGTCTTTTCTGGTTAATAAGTATATTGATTACAAGATGGTGGATACTAAACCTGTAATTGATCAAGTGGATGAGTTAAATGATAATAGCAACAGAATGTGATGATGCTGGTGAACCCATTTCTGAGACTTTCCAAGTTTCAACTATCATTGGTAAACTTCCACCTTCATGGAAAGATTACCAAAAGAAACTGAAACATAAGAAGAAATCCATTTCGTTGGATGAACTTCTGCAAGGTATCCAAATTGAGACTGAAAGTCTTAAGAGGGATGGTTCAATTTCTTTGTTGAATGATGGTGTGAATCAAGTGGAAGAAAAGAACCTTCAAGGAAATTCCAAGGGGAACCAAGGAAAATCCAAGAAGAGGAAAAATTCGGAAAGATTGAGGATGGGAATGCCAAGAAGAAAAAGAAGAAGGGACCGCTATGTTTGTGGCAAACCCGCCACTGGCTCGGGAATGTCGCCATCGCAAGGGACCAAAGAAAAAGAAGAAACAAATTTGGTAGAGGATGATTTTGTTGTTGTTCTCACTGAAATATGTGTTGTCAATGACATGGATTTCAATTGGTGGGTTGATTCGGGAGCAACTTGTCATGTTACACCAAACAAAAGTCTGTTCAAAACTTACGAGGAGTTAAACGAAGCAAAAATAGTCTACATGGGCAACTCTTCGACAAGTGAAGTTTTGGGCAAAGGAACCGTGCTTCTTCCCCTCTTTTCTGGCAAAGCTTTAACTCTGAAAAATGTGTATCATATTCCCTCTATGAGGAAGAATCTTGTATCAGTCCACAAGTTGGACGAGAATGGCTTTAAAGTAGCTTTTGAGTCCCAAAAAGTGATTATTACTAAGAAAGGGTCATTTGTTGGGAAAGACTACATTAAAAACAATATGTACTTATTGAGTGTTGACAATAAAATTACTAGTTCCTACTATTCTGTTGACTCTTTTAATTCTGTTGAGTATGCTTCTAATGATATATGGCATTTGAGATTAGGACATATTGGTATGAATGCTATGGATCGTATGATAAACTCGTGATTTTATTCCTAAGTGTTCAATTACTTTGTCTATGACAACTTGTGAATGTTGTGCACATCTAAGTTGACAAAAACGTCTTTTAAAAGTGTAGTTGGAACAACTAGTTTACTTGAACTTATTCATACTGATATATGTGATAATAAAGAGCATGTTACTAAAGGTGGAAAACGTTATTTTATCACATTTATTGATGACTTTTCGAAGTATACTTATGTTTATTTGTTAAGAACCAAAGATGAGGCCTTTGATAAGTTTAAAATCTTCAAAGAAAAAATTGAAAATAAAACCAATTTAAGGATCAAGAGATTGAGATCAGATAGAGGTGGTGAATATCCATCTAATGAATTTATATCATTTTGTTTACAAAATGGTATAATAAGAGAATTTTCAGCACCAAATACTCCACCTCAAAATGGAGTAGCTGAAAGGAAAAATCGATCCTTATTGGAAATGGTTAGTGCTATGCTAATACACTCGAAATTACCAAAGAGTTATTGGGGAGATAAGACTACTAAGTTCTTGTTACATAAGAATAAGAATTGTGAATAAGAAACATATGAAAACTCCATATGAATTGTTAGTTGGGCATAAGCTCTCAGCATTAAACATTTGAAGGTATGGGGTTGTGTTGCATATGTTTGTGATGCAACTTTGAAGAGGCCAAAACTTGGTAGTAAAGCCGTGAAATCTATTTTTATTGGTTATTCTTTAATGAGTAAAGCGTATAGATTTCTTAGACTTTTTGATAATAATGTGTTTGAGGCTACGCATGCTATTTTTTATGAAAATTTGATCATATGATGTAGACAAGTCAGATTTTAACAAAGACTTGTTAAACAAGACTGACTTACAAGCTGTAGATAAATCAGATTTTAAATCTGATGTTGGAACATCTAAAAATGATGAACATTTAGATCAGGATGAAAATGAGCAGTCTGTTGAGTTGAGAAGGAGTAAGAGACGTAGAATTGAAAAGAATTTTGGTCCTGATATGTTAACTTACATGTTAGAAGAGGATCCTAAAACTTTTCGAGAAGCTATGTCTTTATCAGATTCAATGTTGTGGAAAAGAGTCGTGGATGATGAAATAAAATCAATTCTTGATAATCAAACATGGACTCTTGTTGATCCTCCTCCCAACACTAAACCTATTGGCAGTAAGTGGGTTTTGAAAAAGAAACTCAAACCCCGATGGTACTATTGATAAGTACAAAGCAAGGTTAGTTGCCAAATGTTATAGTCAAAAAGAAGAAATTGACTATTTTGAGACATTTTCACCTGTTACTAAATTTACTTCTATCAGAACAATGTTTGCCATTGCTTCTATGTTTAACTTAGAGGTTCATCAAATGGATGTTAAAACTGCTTTCTTAAATGGTGAACTTGAAGAAGAAATTTACATACACCAACCCGAAGGGTATGTTGTTAAAGGTGAAGAACATAAAGTATGTAAATTAAACAAATCATTGTATGGTCTTAAACAAGCACCGAGACAATGGTATAAGAAATTTAAGAAAAAAGTTAAGAAGTTTGGTTTTAAGAGTAGCAAAGTAGAAAGCTGTGTTTTTACTAAGGTTACTCTAATATAAACCGCTTCTAACTTTATATGTGGATGATATGTTGATTTTTGGTTCTAATTTACAATGTGTTAATGAAACCAAAAATTATCTCAAGCAAGTATTTGACATGAAGGACTTAGGTCGGTAGATGTCATTTTGGGGGTCAAAGTGATTAAAAGGGATAAAACATTTATATTAACACAATCTCATTATATAGAGAAAGTGTTGAGAAAGTTCAATTACTTTGATTGCAAAGTAAATAAAAGTCCTATTGATCCTCAAGTGAAATTAGTTCCTAACGAAGGAGAAGCTGTAAATCAAGCAGAATATGCCAAAATAATTGGTAGCATTATGTATGTGGTGAATCACACAAGACCTGACCTTGCGTGTTCAATTGGCATATTAAGTAGATTTACTAGCAATCCTAGTGAAGAACATTGGACAGAACTGAAGAGAGTTCTGAGATATTTGAAGTTCACAATAAATTATGGTTTACACTATAATTGTAGTTCATCTACACTTGAATGTTATAGTGATGCAAATTGGGCAGCTGACAAAATTGACTCTAAGTCAACTAGTGGTTGGTTGTTCACTATTGGTGGTGCCATAGTTGCTTGGGCTTCAAAGAGGCAAACTTGTGTTGCATTATCTACATGGAATTGAATATATATCAATGTCAACCGCTAGCAAAGACATTGTATGGTTCGAAGATTCCTTAGAACGATTCCCTTTTAGATCCTAAAAAGGGTCCTACTACCTTGTATTGTGATAATCAGTCTGCGATTTACAATACAAAGAAGGAGAGAATATCAAGCCATAGCAAAAAATATTGCTATGAGGTATAATCATATCAGAAGTATGGTTAAGAAAGAGAAGATTGTACTTGAGTATCTCCCAACAAATCAAATGTTAGTTGATCCGCTAACAAAACCTTTATCTGGTGAAAAGGTTACAAAGATCATGAGAAATATGGGGTTGTTACCGATAAAACAGTGTCTTGATTGAAACCAACTCTATCTTAAGGTACAAGTCTCAGATTTGTCACCTTATGTATGAGAGTTAAAAAGGCAATTCAATATTAGACATTGGTGAAATGGAAACTGGGATACATTTCAAGTGCATAACTTAAAATAGTGGGGGTGACACTATTTTCAAAGTCTCATATCTGATCTATGCACTTAAAACTTACCATAACAAGAGTAGGTTGGATTTAAAAAATCCTTAATAGACTTATAGCTTTGTGGAATGCGCTATGGACATTCTTGATGAGTCTACCTATACAAGTAGAGAAGTGAGAGGCCGCTTCTTACGGATTATTCGGTAAAATCCTGTGAGTACTTATGAAAACCAGGATTCAAAGACAAGGCCCATTACAAAGGTGCTGCCAAGAACAAAAGGAGCAAATAATCAGCATAGTGAGAATATGTTTACTTTGTGTTGCATATTCAACCATAAGTTAAAGGCTCGTCCACGTCATGGCTATTCACTATGTAAAAAAAGTTGTGTTTTTTATTTTATTTTATATGTAAATAAGTGGGGGATTGTTGTATATATTTACATATATAATAAATAGTGTCCCACATTGGTTTTTGTGTTATTTTATTGAGTCCCACATTGATTGCATCACTTTTGTAGAGACTCACATTTATCGCTTTGTCCCACATTGATTGTGTATTGGAGTTTGGAGCAACAACTTGGTGTATAAAATAGTGTAAGTTTGGTAAGTCCTACAAGCTTTGGAGCTTCCTCCTTATTATGGAGGAAGTACCAAGTGGCTTCTAGTTTTAAATTTTGTGTGTATGTATATATATATATATTTATATATATAATATATATAAGTAAGAAAGAAAGAAATAAATAAATAAAAATAAGGAAAAGAGGGAGGGGCGGGCCGGGAGCCCGGCCGACTCATCGGTCCGAGCGTAAGTAGTTTAAAACAGTTTAAAGTTTTAAACAGACAGTTTAAAGTTTTAAACAGAAGGGTGTGTCTTTTTCCAAAGAACACAACTTTTCGAAGGGAGACAACTCTTGGAGGCAGTCTCTGGAAATCTTTAAATAGACTTCCAGATATGCAGTAAGAGTTACGAAAATATTCATCCCCTTTCCTGAGTTTTCTTTTTTCTAACTTTCTGTCCAGTTTAAATATTTTACAAACTTCTGATTCTTGCTCTAAAAATTCGAGAAGTGTAATCTTAGAATTTTTTCGAGATTTGCAAACTTTGTATCCCGGAGGTTAATTCCTCGAGACCTTTTACACCGAGAGAGGGGGAAATTAACACCTTAAAGACAACATCTTTAAAGGTGTGCCTAGCCTACAGATTTCATTACCCAAATTTTCATACAACAAATACACCTTTAAGATTTGTGTATAATTTATGAATCCCCACTTCAAAAGGTGAACACAAGTTGCAGATTAATTATAACCACCTATCAAAGCTTAATTCAGAAATTGGAAAAAGCGAATACATAAACTGCTGACTATAGATTTATGTCTTTTGTCACATTGAGATTCTTTCATTCAGGGTTTTAATTTGTGGAGTAATGATTTCGTGTAATTATTATGTTTTTCCCTTTTCACTTTAATTGACATGAGAGCACAGAATATGATTCGACAAGGTAATTAGCTTTGATATCATGTCTATGATCATAATTATTTCACTAAACACACACTTTAAAAGAAAAGTGTGAATTATATATGTTGGCAAGCACGGGAAGTTCAACTATCTAATTTTGGTCCCAGAAATACATTCTCATCCAACACTAATTAAGAATAAAAATTTTGTGGTGATTATTTGTATACATAAATCTTCTAATTTTATTCCTAAGGATTACTTTTTATTGCAAGATTTTATATTCCACTTTTTGTTCTATTCCACGATATTGTGGAGATGTGTTAATAAAATAATCATGATTGTTGATCTTTTAGTTGTAAAAACACATGTCAATTAGCCAATGGAGTGAAGCATGAAATTGAACAGAAAATTTGATTCCACTGTTGTTAGCACATATAATATCTACTAGATCCATCAACTTGAATTGGGAACACATTTTATGCCTTCGTGTTTCTGGCCCTTGAGTCCTAACTCCCAAATAAATTATTCAAAAAACTGTACGTTAATATATTAATTTTATGAAACTCCAAAATGAGATATAACGTAGATTAAAGTGATGGATTGCTGAACCTTGCCAACATATATATAATCAAGGTGGTATTGTTGTATTGGCCACAAGACAAGGTACCAAATTTATTCTTGTAACTTTAATTTGGACAGGTATATATCCCCTCTATCGTATATTATAAGAAAAATTAATTTCAGTAGTATAATAAGTTAAAAGCAGGTAGAATATTTGTACCAGAACCAGTATGAAGTGGAATTGTTAGAGGGGGCTAATATTATCGAATTCTATTATTTGGGGTCAAAAAAAGAGAAATGGGACCGATCAAAAAAAAAAAAAAAAGAGAAATGGGAATTATGTATTAGGCGTGCACGTGAAATTGGGGAGGACAGTTTGGACGGAAAGGGAAAATGAAAGGTAGTAGATAAAAAAGATGCATGATTGTATACTCACATATATCATATTGCTTCCAAGAGAGGGGTTCCATGATGGACCATGGAGTTCACGGGTCTCCACTTTTTAAAATTTCTACGCCTTACAGCATCTATGGGACTATAGAGTATTTTTTTATATATATAGGACAAATCATGCTTGCAATTACATATTTTTTTGGAAGACTATCTATTTACTTCTCATATAGTCTAGGCTAGCTAGACCATGAATAATGTCAAGGAATGTTTACACATAATATTAATAGTTTTAAGTTTTAAAGTGTTCTAAAAAATTGGTTTTAAAGAAAAGAGATGGTTTCATAATATAAAACCATGATATCTAGGGTCGATTTCTATTTTACTTCCCGTTTCACTTCATATTTTATTATTGTGGATGTCGGGTGATTGACAAGGGACACAAATTAATTTTACGGTTCCACTTTGTGTTTCGCTCCATTTCCACTACATGAGATGGTGGACGTGTGTCGATAGATAAATATGTGTTGTTAATTTTTCGGATGTATATACACAGAAGAGCAGGAAATGAAGTTTAGGGGGCGAGATTAATTTTTCTTAAAACTAGTAGATAAATAGGTATTTTTATTGTTTTAGAGGGGGCAAAATTTTAAATTTTAATAATTTTATACACAAAATTTATATTAATTATTAAATAAAATCGTGTTGAGGGGCGGCCGCCGCGCAAATTTCGACTCCGTCATCGTATATATGCATGTCCATCATCCACTAAAGTCGACAAGAGTGAAACATGAAGTGGAATATGAAATCTAATCTATTAACAAGTGTAAATACATATAAAATTTCAACCACCCATGTTTATCTTATTACTGGACTTGAACACAAAGATATAACAATTTATCCCTATAAAAGTGACAAAACTTGATAAAATAATTAGATATCAACTCCACATGAAGTCAGCAATATATTTTTAGGATTGGCCCAATTCTGGATATATGTTTGTGTGATTGGGCCATTGTAAAAATATGTGTTTGTGCCATCAATATTCATATAAAAGTTAATGGGCCGATCAAGCAGTACCACATTATTTTTTATGAGAGTTTATATAATATCGAATGGTGCACTACTACAATATAGCCACATAGTGTATATTAGTTAAAATTTTAGGCGCACAGGTAAAGTTCTTCTGGTTTTAATGTAAAGAAAAGCTCATACTATATTTCCTCATATTAAGAAAATATTATCTTGTTGCTAGAAACGAATTGAATATTATTGGGTTTAGTATGATCACACACAACCTTTTTTCTAAAGTATAAAGTTGTGGTTAAGTACAAATTATTTATTAATGTGTACATCTATTTAATTTCTTAGTTTTAAATTTCATTTTTCATTTTAATCAGTTAAAGTTTATTAGATGTATTCAAGAAAGCGCATAATACGTATTTATCTATTTTAGGGCTACACATCTCACCATAAAAACAAAAGAAAAAAATTGAAAAAACCTTATGATCGAGCTCCATCTTACGTATATTACTCGCAGTAGTTTTGTTTTAAATGCACGGTACGAAAAGCATGCACTAAAGTAGGGGTGTCAATTCTTAACGCAATACGATAAAGACGAAATGAAAATGATATGAAATTAATTGGTTAGTTTTTAGTCTTATCGTGTATGTGCCTTTATCGTGTTGACACAATAAGGACATGAAAATTCAATGTTGTGTTCGTCTTCATGTAAATACATTAATAAAAAATAACATATATAATGTTAACCTATTAACGATCTGTTAATTTGTTAGTACACGATAGTAACACAACAAGAACACGATAATTACACGTTACCTATAAATGACATGATAGATAACATGATAAACATGATAATGACATTTTTACCTGTAAATGACACGATAACCTAATATTTTGTATGTTTGTTTCGTGTATTGTTGTGTAATATCGCGTATTTTGCTATCATCTATTAACATGTAAATGATCAATTTCTTTTTGTTTTTGATCTATTGTGTCAAATCGTGATACGTCACGTCAACATAAAAAAATCGTGTTCAGATTCGACCGTATGTTGTGTCAATTTCGTGTCGACGAAACACGACACCATTACACATTTGCCACCTCTAACTAGAAGGCTTGAAAGGAAGAGTTGTCACTTTTCAATTGGCTTGAAACTTGAACTTTAATTTGACCTTTTAGTACTCCTCAACATGACGACAATACACCAATTAAGTTTCTTGTTCAAAGAGAACATGTCTATTTTAATGACAGGTGACCAGAAATTGCTTCAGTTGTTATTATTATTTTTTGTTTGTTTGTTTAACGAGAGTGAGACACTATGTCATTATTATTTCTAATTACTAATTTTGAGAAAATAAAAAAAAAAAAAAGGATCCATGGACACATCAATACTTAGGTTCAAAATAGGAGATAAGAGTAATATTAGAGTAGTTCAATCCGTTACTACGTAATGTTTATCTGATCAAAGAACCCCAAAAAAGGTATCAAACGTAAAGTAAGGATGTTGGGAATCATACATAATTTCTATTGCTAGGTTTTTCAATACATCATGCGAATGCAGGGGCGGGCCTACATTCATGGGACGTGGGACCTGCGGACCCACCCCCCACATTTTTATTTTTATATATTTTAATTTTTAGGGATAATTACAATAAACCCCCTGAGGTTTGGGCTAATTACAAAAAAATCCGAAGATGTCAAAATTACAAAAAGACCCCTCAAGTTTGCTTTTAACTTAAATTTAAGGGGGTAATTGTAATATTTCTATAACTATCATGGGGGTCTTTAAAATGTATTTTGTTTATGAAGGGGAAATATTTAAGACAGAGTCAACCTCAAGGGGTTTTTTGTAATTTTGAAAAATCTATGGGTTTGTTTGTAATTAGCATTATCCTTAATTTTTATAAAATAAATATTTGATCTTCCAACTGTTGGTCGCCCCCTTGATGTCGAATTTTGGTTCTGCCCCTGCGCGAATATCACATATATAAGATGGTTTCAGTATTTTACACGAGATGTCTCCAAATATATATCGAAACAATAGATAAAACATAGTACAAAATAGTTATTTATTGTAGCAAAAGTAAAAATAGTTGAGAATCAGAAATTGAAAATGTATGCTAATAGAATCACAAGTTGAGAATCATAAGTTAAGAGTGTTTTGGTTAAATTGTTGTAAAAATGATTCTTTGATTGCAAAAGTTAAATAAGAAGCAAAATGAAAAATCTAAAGCACTCATTTCCTGTTTTTTTGATTATGGTTAAATCAAACAATAGTTGGCATTTGCAAACCCTAAAAAGTATTTTATTTTTCGAGCTAAAAGTTGAAACATTTTTTTTAATGATTGCAAACAACTCCCTCCCGATTGGTTGGTGTTGGGGGCATGTAAAAATGGTTTTTCCTATTTCATATATCTAATTTTCTATAATTAGTTATTAGCCCATAAAAATTATCAAATGGGCCAAGTCAACAAAACAAAAGGCACAAGGCCTAGCTAATAGCATAAAGTGCACGAGGCTCAACCCGTGATACCATGCCCTGAAGGCCCAATTCGGTATATTCGGCCCATGCGGCCAGGGGCGTAACTAGGGGGGTGCCACCTCGGCCCCCGGCACACCCCAAATTTTTTTGTCCCATTTTTTATGTGGAAAAAAAGTGAAAAAAAAAATTATATGTGTTTTTTTAAGGGGAAAAAATAATTGAGCTAGGGGGAAATGGGGAAAAAAAAAAAAATTTGGGCAGGGAAAGAGTCGCTACGCCCGCATGCGCCCATTGTCCCAAGCATAAATAGTCTGTCCCTCTTCCTTATTCATTAAGTAAAATTTTACTACATGCGCTTTGGATTATACTCCTACATTCTGCTGACTTAGGCATCAGAGTGGTTTCCCGGGGACAACCCGAGACTCTCCTAACCTTGTTTGTATATTGCAGTCCGATTTCCTACATGTAGATTGGATTTCGAATCGGAGTCAGATATCTTAACTTTGAGTGCGCTAAACAATTTTTGGGAGCATCATTTGGAAATAGGAAGTTCTCAAATTTCTATTAAGTAGATAATGGATAAGACACGTTTAGTACCGTGCAAGAACTTGTTTATCTGGAATGTGCTTCAAAGTCAAATTCACACATGAATCCAGAATTTCTTGAACGATTTCCATCAAAGGAGAAAAATTAACCCCATCGCATATGTATTGATCAGGACCATTAATGGTGTTGGTGGCAGAATAGGAAATGGAGTTGTGTCCTAAATACTGCAACAACCACAATTGTGTGTACTGATTGTGTTCTGTTCCCCTAAACTACGGGGAGCAGAAATTAAATAGTGTCATATTAATATTATAAATGAACATCCTTGTCATAGAATCTTATAAGCTTTCACAGGCATATATTTCGTGGGAACTTGGTAAATTGTGTTCTCGACGGAAATATGATTTGTACATCGCCGTACTCATTGTGTTTGCTGTCCAACAACATACAAGGGGAAAATGAAAAATTAGCCCTGCACCTATAAGTGTATTGTAATTAGTCCTGTAACTTTTGAAATTGTAATTTTGGTCCTGTATATTTTGCCTTTTAACAAATTTGGTCCTTTAAGTTTTAGATTTGTGCAATTTTGGTCCAAAATGTTACTATAGACAATATGAAGACTTTTATGGTGTTGCAGACTTGCTCGTCTTTACCTATAGTCTAAGGTATCACTTTTATTAGCTTTTAGTGACACTTTTCCTAAGTGTTACATTAAGTTCTCTATTGGTAACACTTTGAAGATTTCTAAAGTGTTGCATATGAATCTTATGTAACACTTTTGTAACACTTTTTATATTTGTAACATTTTTAAAAAAAAAAATTGTAGCACTTTGTAGAAAATCTTGTTTTTTTTTGCCACCAAATAGATTCGAACCCACGACTGTTATGTTTTTTGCCACCAAATAGATTCGAACCCACGACATATTATGTGTGGAAGCGAAAATTTGCCACTAAGCTAAATTGACTCTTATTACAACTTTTGTTTTGTTTTATATACACACATAAACAAACACACACACACACACACATATATATATATATATATATATATATTAAAATTGTATAAAAGTTATATAAAAGTTATATTATATCTATATATAATATATTTTATATAATAAAGATTAAATTATATAATATATGTATTAAATTATAATATAAATTATATATATCAAATTTTATATTATATAGTATATAATTTGAAAATTATATTATGTTATATATTAAAGGACACAAAAAAATTAAAAATATCAAAAATATATAAAATAAATTCATAGACTGATCAACATTAAATCGGTAAAAATAAAAAATATATAAAAATATAAAATTAATTTACCGACAGATAAAAAGTTTAACAATAAATAAATTAAATAATAAAAAAAATTACTGATGGAAAAAATTCCTAAGTAATTAACGACAACATCAATTTTCATTGGTAATTTTATTTAAAAAAGCAAAAAAAAAAAGTTAACAATGAAATTGGTCTCCATTAGTAAAAATTTAAAAATAAATAAATAATAATAAAATATATACATGCGCATTTCTGTTGGTATTACAACAGAATTAATTACCTCCGTAAAAAAATAAAAAAATAAAAGAAGCAAAACTAAAATACTTTATAAAAAGAAAACAAAAATTCAGTAAAAAAATAGAGTATGTAATACCTACAAGTTTTAGGTTTGGTGATTTGTTTTGTCTTGACCTATTTTGTGACATCAATTAATTAAATAAATTGTTGACATGATTTGATGATAGTTATATAATTTTGTGTTATTAAAATATGGCCTATAAAGTGTTACAATTAATAAAATATAGTGTTGTCAAGAGTGTTTCTTAAATAAAATGATACTTATTTGCGTTACAAAATAAATAACAACAATAAGTGATACTTAAAAAATGTTACTTATTTAAAAGTGTTACATATAAGTGTTACATATTGATAAACACTCTTCATTAAGTAACACAAATTTTATTTAAAAGTTTCAATCATAGTAATTGGTAAATTCGTGTTACATGTGTTTTTATTTACTTGGCTAGAATTTATTTATTATTTATACTATAGATTTCCTAATGATGGAATAATTTTAGATTTATAAATCCAGATCAAATCCGAGATACGAGTTTTACATATATTATTTCTTAATTATGAAAATACAAAGACACGTAAAAACATGCCAAAATTTGTTATTTTTAGTAATAGGACCGAAGTTACCACAACTGAAAAATAAAAGACTAAAATTGCCAAATTCTAAAAATTACATAATTAAAATTGTCAGTTTGGGTAGGGACAAAATTATCAGAGGAATAAAATTGCAACTTCAAAAGTTACAGGACTAAGATAATTTTGCAATTTTCCCTCCACCTTCTCCTCCAAATTCAATCACAATTTTTTATAGGAATCTTTTTTTTTTCTATGATCAGTTCTTAACTAATTAAATTAAATTTCAACACTTTATGCACCATCATTGTAGTGTTACAAATTAAAATCGATCAAAGTTCAATTACCTATGTGATGCGATTAATTATATTGTTAATTATCGAGTGTATAGAATCATTAATGTACATATCAATAGTATAAATAGGAAATCAAAGTATCACTTGATCAGTATATACTATTTGGAAAACATGATTGTGATTTGACTATGCTTAGTTGTAATTTGACTATTGGCTATTTGGCTGTGTTATCAGCTGAATTTGACCGCAATCAAAATAAATGAAAATAAGTTGGTGCATCTAGTTTTTGATTAATGTATTCTGATTAATTTGCAGAAATCTCCAGATTTTGATGAAATAACTCTGGTTTTTGTGGAAATTTTAAATTTTTGAGGTCTGGTTGAAACTTGAAAGAGGAATATTACTATGATTTACCAATTAATCATGCTTGTTTTCATCTAATAATCAAGAGTGAAATATTGATCTTTATAACTCAATAATTGGATCTGTATCCGTACTCTTCATTTTCAATTTTGTCATAATTCAAATAATTTTCACATAATGTCCAGCCAATAAGTTCCTATGTGATCGATATTTATACATACACTACAAGAAAAACCTTATCTACGTAAAAATCTATAGGTAAGTATTAAATAATTGTAAAGTGTAGGTAAAATATTTATCTGAGTAATCTAAAAATGTTGGTAAATACCTGAGTAAAACTTCGGTAATTTGTTGGTATAATTTGGGGGAAATAATATTTTTGTTCTGTAAGTATTCGTAAGTAACTATAAAATTTAGTGACAAATTATTTCACAAGAACTGAAATTTTCATATAATTACTTAGCAATTAATGAACAATAATAGTTCATCCTTTTTTTTTTTTTTTTGGCTAATTTTTGTAAAATGTTGGATGTAGAATGTTGACTTTATGTACATGTGAAGTCTTTAATTAATTATACATATTTTCAGATCTAATTTCATTATCAACTTAAACTACCTACACTGTGTTTGCATAATCCTCAGCAATGCACACACGCAAACACTTTAAAAAAGAAGGAAAAAAATTAACTGGCTAACAATATAGATGACGTGTGGTTTCATAAACTCCTAGAAGCCATCAAAAACAACCATAAAAATTCAAAGATTCCTATTTTTCAACTAAGAATCATATTCAAGCTAGCTGCCCATATAGTCTCATGCATAATTTTTTTTCCCTAATAGGATTAAAAGTCATTAATTACTTAGATAGAAAATATTAATTGTGTAGTACTCAAGTCCTGCCAGATCCCTATATAAGGACTACATTTTGCTAAATCTTTTCCATCATCAAATCATTGGAAAATTAATAATATTTCCCTGAAAAAAGCCTAGCTCCTCTTCTTTTTGCATGGATAATCATACTTTTCTTTTGGCATTCTTAATCTTTTTGGCACATTTCGGGGCGCCAATTTATGCCACGAATCCCTCACTTTGCACCCAAACCCCTTACCCAGAACTATGCAATTCTCTCGTAAACACCACCCCACAAACAATGTCCCTAGTCGAAATTAATTTATCCGATCTTCGTGACACGAGCCTTAGGGCAACTCTAGCTCAAGCACAAAACACCTTAAACCTCATTGAAAATTTGAACCTAAGTTCATTCAATGATCTAGCCAAATCGGCCTGGACCGATTGTCTAGAGCTTTACCAAGACACCATCTATCAACTTAATCGATCCGTGGGCTCCAAATCAAACAATGCACAAACATGGTTGAGCGCAGCAATCGCCAACGAACAAACATGCCAAAATGGATTTCTTGATTTTAACTTGTCTTCTCAATTACAATCCTTACCATTCATGTCAAGTGACTTTACAAAGTTCCTTAGCAATTCACTAGCCATCAATAAGGCCAATATTATGGCTTCATCATCAATGTCATTAGCTAAGCAGAATAAAAATCGGCGTTTATTATCGCTAGGCCATGACGATGAATTCCCTGAATGGGTTTCGTTTGGTGACCGGAAATTGCTTCAATCTTCGACAAAATTAGCCGATATCGTTGTGGCACAAGATGGTTCGGGTAATTATAAAACTATTTCTGAAGCTTTGGCTGCAGCAGCCAAGCGAAGGACTAGTGGGACCAATAAGAGATTTGTTATATATGTGAAGAAGGGAATTTACAAAGAAAATGTAGAGATCATGAGATCTATGAAGAATCTGATGTTAATTGGAGATGGAATTGACGCAACAGTTGTTACGGGGAATAGGAATGTCCAAGATGGCTCCACAACCTTCCGTTCTGCTACTTTTGGTGAGTTTAATTTGATCAAAACTAGTTCTTGAATTGACTGCCAACATGATTTAATTTAAAAGATTAAGAAGAAAGACTTGATTAATAACCCCGTTATAGAATTATTTTACTCTACAAAAGAAAGGGAAAATAATGTATATGGCACTGTAAGTAGTGACATCTAAATTTTGGTCTAATAACTTTTAAAATTAGGACATTTAGTCGATTTTGACCGGAATTATATAATTTTATCGAAAATTGCTGATTATGACCGGTGAGGTATAAACATATCAAAAATTTTGGGGGAAATCCACCAACGTATTGAAATCCCAAATATTACGTGTCAATTTTTGTACCAAATCACTGAAATTCTTAAAATCTTAGACACGTCATCAGTTCACTGGGCCTAGTCAGTAATTCCGATAAAATTACACATTTTTTGTCAAAACTAGACTAAAAGTCCGAATTTTTAAAAGACATTGGAACAAAAGTTAAATGCGACTACTTAGAGGACAAAATCTCCAAGTATTAAAAAACTCTGTCATGACTAATGATGCGACATAATTCCGACAAACCAAAACGGTAGGTAAAATCGTTGTAGCTACTCTTTTTCATTATTTTTTTGCCTGGATTAATTAATCATGTCACGTAAAAGTTTGAACCGTTTATAAAAAAAAAAAGATATAAAAACAAATTTATATTTTTTTATGTGGTAATAGGCCAAGTTGGTCACTTATGTTTTGTGAAAATAAAAAATAGCCATGTTTTTAAAAAACACGTGTTTTTAGCTATTTTGACTAAAAACTTACATTCATTATACCCTTCGTGTATTCTCTGGTAAAGTACTTGGGAATTTTTCAAAAAATTGATGTGGTACATAACTCAGTACCATGACTCGGTACCGAGTTATGTAACTTGGTACCAAGTCATGTAACTCGGTATTGGGGTATGTACCGTGAAAAAAGGGCAAAATGGACATTTGAACTAAAAAATAGCTAAAAATATGTTTTCGAAAAACATGGTTAAAAAATATTTTTGCTATGAAGAAAAGGCTAAAAATCCAATGGAATCTTTATTAATTAATTTTGCAGCTGCGAGTGGCGACGGCTTCATAGCACGGGCATGACGTTCAAAAAACACGGCTGGGCCCCAAAAGGGCCAAGCCGTGGCCCTACGCTCCAGCTCCGACTTGTCAATATTCTACCAATGCAGCTTCAAGGGGTATCAGGACACTCTCTACGTCTACTCCCAACGTCAGTTTTACCGCGATTGCGACATCCACGGGACCACGGATTTCATCTTCGGTGATTCCGCAACCGTCATCCAGAACTCCAACATCTACATAAGAAAACCGATGTCTGATCAGAAAATAACCGTCGTCACCGCCCAAGGCAGAAATAACCCGAACGAGAACACGGGCATCATTATCCATAACTCGCGCGTCACGTTAGCCGGGTCGGGTTACAGGGGGTATCTAGGGAGGCCGTGGCGGGAATATTCGAGAACCGTTTACATGAAATGTAGAATCGATGGGGGTATTGACCCCGAGGGGTGGATGCCTTGGAATGGGAATTTTGGGTTGAGTACTTTGTACTATGGGGAGTATATGAACACGGGGGGTGGTGCGAGTACTAGTGGGAGGGTGAAATGGCCGGGGTATCACGTGATAACTAGTGCGGCCGAGGCCGGAAAATTCTCCGTCGGGAAATTCTTGGCCGGAGATTCGTGGATTCCGGCGACTGGGGTGCCTTGTACTTCTGGGCTGTGACAGTTAAGCTTAAGTAATAAATTAATAATAGATATATGATGTCACGTGTAAATTAAGTTTGAAAAATAATTGTGATGCAATGGATTATGGATATAATCGTATAACGATATAATTGTCTTTAATTAGGTCGATCATTGAACAAAAGTCGCATTAGTTTGCGTGCGAAGATAATGTATATGGTCGATCTCTTGTTATATTATAAGATATATTATAAATAGGAAAACATCATGTTTGATAAGTGTAAGTAGGGTTTCCAGCATTATGTTTGTGAATTGTCAGTGTTATAGTATTTAGGGGACAATAATGTAACTCCAAACTATAAGTATGTTAATACTTTTTTACTTAAACATTTTTTTTTATAAGTTGCTATATACATTACTTTTTCTAAATAACCACTTGAGGATGAAAGAGTAAGGGCAAAATCGTAACCTTGATTTAAAAAATTAAATAAAATGCATATATATAATTACTATCTCTATCCATTTTTTATCCACGAAAAAGAAAACAAAAATAAGTTTTTACTTGAATAAAGTATATTATCAATAAAGTTATTTTATAATTTCTTCTTTGTTAACTTCTTGTGGAATTATATATTATTGCTTTAATTTGCAAATAATATAAAAACCTAATTTCATAATAATTTCATTATAAATTAGCGTGTCGAATTATATGTTATTGCGGGATTTTTCACAACACATATTCGACACCAGTTGATTATTTAGTTGATTATTGTAATAGATAATGGATTATATCCGTTATCATTGAGCCAAATTATTGTAGTGAGACAAAAATACGACTTTTTAATTAATTTTTTGTTCCTCCAACGCCCGCAATCCATAGTCCTATGCTACATAGTATTGTTGGTACATCAAAGTTGACCCACCAACTTGTTGGTTATGAGGAAGAAACATCAAATTAATAGACAGGTCAAAATCACATATATGTTCCTCAAAAAAAAAAAAAAATCACATATATGTTCCAACCAATGGATAATCAAAATAATAAGCCATAAAATAAATTGAAGTTGAAGGAATTCAAATGGCGTGACTATAACTAGAAAATGATGTATATATATATCCATCATCACTCTACTATTCTACTATTAGAATATATTTAATTTGTGTTATTTTTTAAGCGTCGATTTTATTATACTAGCATTACCACTCGGATAATGCAAGACGATATGATTATCAATCTTGACAATATAATATAATGCGAGGAAATTAATATAAATCAATTCTGCTTCCTGTGATGAAAAATTTATCGAGCTTCAAGAACAACTAAGCCGGTCTGGTTAATATTACCGATATATATGTAATTATTATATTTTATACTTTTTCTAAGGATTCTTAATTGGACAATTATATTTAAAATTACTTTTTTGATCTTTTTAAATTTCTGTGTGCATGATCACCTTCACTCCAACTTTATTTATTTCCCATCTCATCCATTACATGACTTATTTTAATTTCATGATGAGCTGAATGAATGCCCAAGAAAATTGTGACTATCTTGAAATAATGAAGTAAATATGATTAATAAAACAGTACCAACTCGCAATGCAACATATTTTCAATTAGTTGATCGATGAGTATGTCATGGATGACAATGGGGAGAATTTGACCAAACCTATAAACAATTCTATCCATTTCTTGGTGAAGTAATCTTCCACTTTGATCAATCAAAATTTCGGCCGACCTGTGCGAGAAAACCCATCAAATATAAAAAAAAAAGGATTTTTACAAAAGGCCCCTGAGATCTGAGCTAATTACAGAAAAAAAAATTTAAAGGAAAAATTATAATATTTCTAGAAATATGAGGAGAGATTTCAAATGTGTTTTGCCTATGATGAAGGGAAAAATATAAGTCGGATTAAACTATAGGGCGCTTTTGCAATTTTCAATAATATCAGTTTGTTTTTGTAATTAGCCCAAACTTCGTGTTTTTTAATAATTAATCCTAAAAGAATTGTCATTTAAAACAACTTTAAGAGAAAAAAATGTTTTAAAACATATCAACATAACATAATTATAATGTTTGAATTTTTATATTATTACAATGGAAATAATTATGTATATCTTTATTTGATGTGATTAATTAGCTAGAATATTATTTCTTGCGATATGACAAATCCTAACAGAAACGGACAACCCTGTTAGAATTTAGTAATATATAATTATGGATTATTTAATTAAGTTCCTGAGAGATTAATGAAACCTTATCCACTGGAAAAGAAAAATTCTTAGTCGGAGTTCAACATGTTGAAAAATAAGTAATCTTTTGACTTAAGCAACGTCGTAGTATGGTAAACACGCGAAGTCGCGAATTATGAGCCCAAAACACTTCCTAAATCGTATTGCAAGTTGTAGTTATAAGACAAAAGTGGTACGACATCACAAACTCATATTTTCCATCGCAATAATATATTTTATTTAACATCTCATCTTCAATCACTATAATCTTATTAATAAGTGCACCAATTTGCCCAAAAATAAAGAAGAAAAGAAAAGGATTGAGGGGGAACGGGTGATGGAAACATATTCAGAACCCAAATCTAGACAAAACTCAGCCTTCACACGTTTACTTCAACAATAACAATTATTATTATTATTATTATTATTATTATTATTATTATTATTATTATTTAGTAATAATAACAATAATGTATAAAAAATGTGATTATTAAAAATAGAGTACCCAAGGTAGCACGTAATCTTTAGGGATAATTACAAAACACACCCCGAGGTTTGGGTTAATTACTAACAAAATTAAAAAAACCTCCAGGTTCCATTTTGCCATAAATTTAAGGGAGGTGGCTGTAATATTTTGTATATGTCAGGAGATTTTCTAAAATATTTTTGAAAATCCCCGGTAAAAATGTAATATTGAATCAAACTTCAAGGGTTTTTTTTAATTTACAAAGAACACTAGGTTTTTGTAATTAGTCCAAACCTCAGGGGTGTTTTTGTAATTATCCCTAATCTTTATTCAAGTAACTTCTGGAAGGAGTGATACCTTATAAGTCTAATTCCATAATTTTGTGCAAACCTTATGAAAAAATGATTTCATGTTGACAGAAGATAACCACAGTAGACTGGCAGAATGATCATCTTTGACAACTTGTACAACCTTTTTGACAAATTATTGTTCATAGTCAAAAGCTAAATAAGTAATATTTAAATGAACAAATATGTTAATCTTGATTAATAATTCGTGTATTTAAAGGGCAAAGGCTGTAAAATGGGTTGGGTAATTGGGTTCTTAGATTTGGTATTGGGCTTTAGTGTTAAGTTTGTCTTAGGTGACCAAAATGCTTAAAAATAAAATAGGCTTTTGGGCTTTAACTATTAGATTCCAGAAATGCTGAACTTTGTTTAGATGGGCCAAGTATTTTTTTTTTTTTTTTTTTTTTTTTTTGAGCAAGGATGGGCCAAGTATTGGGCTAGTGTTAAACTGAAATAAAATACCATGTAGCCAAAATACTGGAATTAACATTGATTCTGTAAGCCCAATTAAAGAAGATGTTATATTTATTTAAATTGTCAAATAATATAAATCTAATCTTAACAATTGGAAATTTTTGTAATAAATATTTAACTAAGTAATATACATTAGTAATAAAATTTCAATTTCAACAAGTGAAAAAAATGCATACAGTAAAAATTAACTAAAATAAAATAGTAGAATCTAATCTTAATCTCAATATTATTAGATAAAATAGGTCGCTAGAATAACATAATTTCATATAAGTACTAAAAATAGTTTTAATTTAATAAATATTACAAAATTAAATGACTTAAAATACTCTAAACAGAGAAATATATTTAATTAATTTCATATAAGATAATTAATGGGGCATTTAACCTAATTAATATGTAGATTTTAATAATAAATAATAAATAATAAAAAGTGCACAATTTGTTTTTCTTAAACCAATTAATATATAATTTTTCAAAATAAATAATAAATAACGAAAATGGGCACGTGCCCCGATAATATGAGATATCATTATATTATATATACCCATATAAAATGAAAAATAAATAATACTTTTTTAAAAAATAATAGTTTTAAAAATTATATATTTAAAGATTCGAGAGATATGAGTTTGGAAAAATATATTTAGTAACATGTAATATATACTTAAATAGATTTATGATAATAGAATCATATTTATTTAAAAAAAAATATTGATGGGCTAGCTCTAACGAGCTTCAAGCTAAATATACCCGAAATTAAATAAGAAAAAATAATTTGGCCCTAATTCTTTTTTTCCCACGTTTAATAAATGGGCCGCGGCTTAACATCTCTAGAATTGATGAAACGAACGTGATTTAGTTCTAGTGCTTGAGAGATAAACTTAGGGGTGACCACGGTTAAGCCAGAACCGCGGTTTGATTCCACATTTTGGTGGAACAGGAACCGAACCGCTTTCCTCACGGTTCTAGTTTTGGAACCGGCGACTGATTCCGGTCCTGGGTTCAACCTAGTTCCTAGACGGTATGATTAGGTTAAAACCGAATCGTTTGTTTATCTTTTGATAATTTTTTAATTTTTAAAAATAGTTTATCAATTTCGATTATTAAAAAAAAAAAAATAAAAAGACTTGGAGTTAATAATTAATTAAGTTTTATACTTAATATTAATAATAACATTAAACTATTTATATATACTATAAGAGTACATCATAATCAAATTTCACGTAGTTTCGCTTACAACATTTGGTCTAAAGCGTGTCTTATATAGTTATTAATATAAAACATCATAATAAACATTTAAAATTTATTATAGCATATGTTTACCAAAAAAATTATTGATTTTAACCTTAAGAAAACGGTTCTATCACAGTTCCATCATGGTTCCACTGACGGTTCTAACAGACGGTTAAAACCGCCGGTTCAACGATTTTTGAGACCAAGGAATCGGAACCAAAATCGCCTACACGGTTCGGTTTCGGTTTTGGAATCTGCCACTTACATTCTTGTTTAGGAACCATTGACCACTTCCGATTCCCGTTTGGAACCCGGTTTTGGTTCCATTTGGCCACCCCTAGATAAAATTGCTCAACATTTCAATTTGGAAGACAATTTTTTTTTTTTGGGAGGTTCTTGTGAGACCGTATCACGGATCTAAATCGTGAGACTGAGCCCCACTACCTAAAATTCACATGTCCCTCTCTCTCTCTCTCTCATGTGTGTCTCTCTCCCTCCCCACATCTCACTCCTTCCATGGTCCCCTTCTCTCTCTCTCCTCATCCAACTCTTCATGTGGTCCATCTCTCTCTCTTTCCACATCCGAAAGAATTGAAGGGTCCAATTCTTTTCAAAATGCGCAGTGTGCGGTCAGCAAAAGTGATGCCAACACTTTACAAAACACAAATGAAAGACTTAATTAAAAATACAATTTCACAAACTATGAAATAAAGACATTAATCAAATACAAGACACAAGAGATTTAAAATTTTGTACAAGTATAAAATACTTGTACGGTGTTCATTAGAACAAAAATTATCCAAAAGGTAATGTTGTTTACAAAATACAAAAATACAAAGAAAATAAGGAAACTAGAAGAACAACTCCCTCAGGTTCCGAAAGCAACAATACTCCTTTACAAATGTGAGAATACATCTAGTGCACTCCAATCACTCAATATACACTCGAAACTATCTCACATAAACACTCAAAACTCGAGTTCTAAAAATGATGCCAACAATGTTGCCAACATTCCTGGTATCATCGAGCTTCCGCACTTTTTTCAGTATGAAAAAATTTGGAAGAAGATGAACTCTCAAATCTCCTAAAAATGCGGTACGAAATTTTGGTTTCGATCCTTAAATAGCTATCTTGAATAACTTCCCGCAAATTTTAAGGAGAAAACCACCCACTAAAATAAACTTCCAAGGAGTTAGTAGTGTTAGAAAACCGAATTTAAACTTCTAACTTAACTACCTGGAAAAAAATCGAAATATTAATCGCAAAAAAGAAAAAACTGAAAACGAAAGAACAATTCAAAAGAAAGAAAAGATAATGTTTGAGGAAATTCAAACATTAACAACATCTATCATCATTCTTTCTCTCTACATGAATGAAACAAAGGAAAAATATGGAGAAAATAAAGTATCACTTTTAATGAAAAAGTATCACACACATTAGACTAAAAGTATCATTTCTTATTAAAAATTCACTTTTTATTAAAAATAATATCACTTTTTCGGAAAAAGTATCACTTTTTATATAAAAAAAGTATCATTGTTTATTGGAAAATATTACTATTCATTAAAAATGTATCACTTTTTATTTAATTTTTTTATTAAAATAAGGTATCAATTTTTATAGAAAAAGTATCACTTCTTATTAAAAAAGTGTCACTTTTTACTAAAACAAAATTTACTTTTATTAAAAAAGTATCACCTTTTATTAAAAAAGTATCACATGTTATTAAAAAAATATTATTTCGTATTAATAAAGTATCACCTTTTATTGAAAAAGTATTATTTCATATTAAAAAAAGATCATTTCATTTTAAAAAGTATCACATTTTATTGAAAAAGTATCATTTCGTATTAAAAAGTATCATTTTGTATTAAAAAGTATCACTTATTATTAAAACAAATATTACTTCGTTATTAAAAAATATCACTTTTTTACAAAAAGTATCAATTATAACATGAAAAGTATACGTTTTTAAAGTATCATTTTTTTAGATATTTATTTTATGAATAATTTGGATTTTGTGAGATTTTATAAGTAAATGTGTGTATAGAGAGAGGGACATGAGAAGATAGGAATGGGAACCAATAAGATAATAGATAAATTAGTGAAGAATTAAAGAACACGTAAGATAGAGAGAGAGAGAGAGAGGAGGATGAGGAGGGGGGACCTAAAGGTGAGAGAAGAGGTGAAGGGAAAAATAGAGAGGATAACCAGCTATGTGAGGATCCATCTCACAAATTTAGATCCGTAAAGCAGTGCCTAATGTAAGTTTTGTAATTTTTTTTTCTTTTAGAATCAATTGGAAGGAAATTAGTTGAGGTCCCAGAGGACAAAGTTGCAACTGACAAAGCAACAAAATATAAGATATAGGAAATAGCACAACCACGTCATCAATCCTTGCTACACTATTGTAAAAGCAATTCCACCGCTGGATCAGAACCCTGATGAGAATCCCCAGCCGTGGATTCAGTTCAATAAAAACTAAATCCTCTCTCTATATTTTTGCTTTAATTACATTATTATTTCTCTATTTTCTTTATCCAGCTCCGATCTGTTAACACTTTTATAACCCTTCCCCTCTGTCAATTTTCTTCGTACTGTCACTAATTTAGCTTAGGGAAAGAAAATAGAAATTCCCCTTTCTCGCTCAAGAAATTAGAATTTTGCTTGAAGTTTTGGTGATCAATTGAGGTGATTTTGGGCATGGCGGCTGAAGAATTGCAGGGTAGTTTTTTTCAAAATCAGGCTGAACCTCCGGCGCCGACTCCGTCCACTTTGCCTCAGTACCCAGAGGTAGAAAACCGTTGTTTTTTTAACATGCATTCTTCTTTTCATAATTAAGTAATTTGATGCAGATCGTGTAATTTCTGTAATTTTATGCTTTAAAAAGAAACATAAAATTTGGCTATGGCATTTTGGCTGAAAATTTTAAATTATCCAGATGTTTGCAACCTTTTATCATCCACGAAACAACTGATGTTGATTTGAAAATCCCTGTTCTACAGATGATTATGGCAGCAATTGAAGCGTTGAACGATAAGAACGGCTCAAACAAATCGTCAATCTCGAAACAAATCGAAGCCACTTACGGAAATCTCTCCCCGCCCACACTACACTCCTCACCCACCACCTCAACAGGATGAAATCAGCCGGCGAGCTCGTTTTCATGAAGAACAACTACCTCAAACCTGACCCAAATTCCCCGGCACGTCGCGGCCGTGGACGGCCCCCGAAGCCTAAAACTCCTCTGCCTCCAGGAACTATTCCGCCGCCTCCCCGCCCCCGCGGCCGGCCTCCTAAATCTCAGGACCCAACGGCTCCTCCGCCGCCGCCCAAACCCAAGGCCGCAACTTCGACGGCTACTGTTTCTGGTAAAAAACGTGGCCGGCCATCAAAGACTGCTACGGCCGGCGTGGCTGCGCCTCCACTTCCGCCTCCCGCCTCATCAGGTGCACCTCGTGGGCGTGGTAGGCCGCCTAAAGTGAAGCCTGCCATGGCTGCGCCTGTTGGAGCTTGATTTGGAGGAGATGTGTAGTTTAGGGGTTTTATATATAGTGCTAATTCGTGGTTTATGGTTACATTTATAATTTGATTTTGCCATTATGGTGTTGTTGTAACTTTATTGTAAATTTAATTTCTGAGGCTGGAATGATTTGGGATTCTCTCTTATTTTCCATGGTCGTTAATCAGGGTTATCGTTTTTACATTCTTTAATTTTATGGGGTAAAAGAAATTTAGGGTATGTTTGTTTAGGGTGTAACTGGATATGTTTTTATTTTGAAAATTTTTTTTTGTTAGAGAATAGTGGTCAAAAAATTTGAATTGAATATGAAATGAAATGTAATGATGAAAATTGATTTGATTTAACAACATTAAAGTAATAATTGGATATGATTGATAGTTAAAAATGTGTAAGTAGGTGAATAATAAAATTTGTGGGAGAATGTGTAATGATGATTAATAGTTTTTGAAAGTGTGTAGTTGTGTTGATTGAAAAGAGAATAAGTTAAATTGAGTGAGTAGTTTTTAGAAACATTTGCATGTTGGGTTAAAAAAATTCATAAACATTTGCATCTTAGTTTAAAAAAATTATCTAGCAAAATAAAAATGGAATTTTTTTAAATCCAATTGCAACCTTAGTGATTGGGGTTGATTGGAGGTCGTTAATGGGGAAGAGAGATTTGATATGATGTATTAGAAAATATGTGTATTAGTATATAAACGCATTGGAAACATAATATATGTTTGGTTAGTGATTAGGGAAAAATTGGGGAGAAATGCGTTTGGGAGAAGCTAAACAATATAGTAGTATGAAGTGATTGCTTGAGCTTCATTTTGTTTTTTATTTTATTTTTGGAGAGAATAGTGTGAAAATTTTGTTTGAAAATCGAAACTAATTTTTGAAGGTGTGATTAAATGTAAAATGAAAATATAACGTTGGTAGTTGATGTAATAGTTTGTTTGTTTTTTTTTTTTTTTTTTTTTGAGGAATAATAGTTTGTTTTAGTGTAACAGTTATTGTTAATTTGAAAAATAAGAGAGAAATTGTGTAATAATGATACTTGATGTATTTTTTTGTTAAATAATAAATGAATGTAATAGATGATTGAATAAATTGAAAATGGATGAATAGTAAAGTATTTGAGTATTTTTATAGACAATCACACATCAACGAGAAATTTGTCCTAAAAATGAAACGATGGAAAAAATCCCACAACCAAGCTTTGCTTTACCTCTCATCTTTTTTTTTTTTTTTTTTTTTAAAAATATACTTCTCATCTTTTTCATGGTTGGATTGTTTTGTTTTGTGTTTGTATTTGGTTACTTTAGTGCTTTTACTTTTACTTTTGTTGTTAAAAAATGTGCCTTGGAAAGACGGTTTTTTTACTTGTTTGTTTCCTTTTATGGGCATGCTATGTTCTTTATTTGAATGATAAGACCGAGAAGAGAACACAAAGTCTAGTAATTATTTGAGTTTGATTATAGTTTTTTTTTTTTTTTTTTTTCATTTTTATGACTTTGCGAATTGACGTGTAGAATATTGAACTTCACAATTTGTTGAAATGTGACTTAAAAGGACATTAATTATTTTGAAGTTTCTTCATTATAGAATTGGCCGACAAGTTATGATTATCATGTAAACATGTTACATAAGTTTGAGTTTATTATGATCTTTTTTGATACCCAGGTTTAATACGTACAAATGAGTTATGACTAGTTATTGGAGAAATAACACAATTACTCAAAACCTGCCCCCATGTAAATGGTTGTTGTATAAACTGGGAATGGAGTACATGGGAGTGTTTAAAAGAAGACCATATCCTACATAGAATTGGTATTGAAGTTTTCTTCACTTTATTAATGGGAGATCCACATGGACTAAGTAAATAATGGGCCAAGTGATTAAGCGGGCCTCACAAGACAAAAAGAGCTAGGCTAAATTTGCCGATTGTAGTTTAAAATCGTCGATTTGCCCCCACAGGCGGGCGATATAGTCGCGGCTCGGATTAGTTTTGCGACTTAAAACTAATTTTATTTTTGCTATTTAAAACCTTTAAAATTCTTATTTTCTACCTTACCTTAATTTCCTCTTTTTATCATAAATGGAAAATACCATTTTTCTCTCTTCATTTAGCCTACCTATAATCGTCCATGTCCATGAGTGGCTACAACCGTCCACTTTGTTCCCTACCATACTATGGTCGCTCGTTTGTCTCCTATGTGGCTAAGCGTCGTTCATTTGTTCCCTACTCGAAATCATTGACATTACCGTTGGAAGCCTTGTTCTACATAAGCCGAGCTTCCAACCTTATGAAAATACAACAAAACATTAACCTTTCTTCCTCCAACTTTAGTTTGTGGGTTACATTTGTGAAATTTTGTTCGTTTCTACTTGTTAGTTGGATCCGGGGATAGCGAAAATAAACACTTTAGGACAAAGTGCAACTCTTGCATGCCTCGAATTTATTTTATTGATTCAAGCTCTACTGTTTGAAATATTTTGCCAACATTCTAAAGGATTTATCATGGAGCTTGATAATAATGTTGACCAACTCAACGCACCTCTTGAGAATAATGTCCCCGCACCTATTCCGAATGTCATTCACCGATCCTTGTTTAGAAGAAATATAGGTTGGTTGGATTTTTAAGAAGACATATAATCCTCGATGGAACCATTGAAAAATATAAAGCTAGATTGGTTGCAAAAGGTTTTACTCAAAAACAAAATGTGGATTATTTTGATACTTTTGAACCGATTACTAGAATTTCTTCTATTCGAGTTTTGATTGTTTTGGCTTCCATCCATAAACTTTTTATTCACCAAATGGATGTAAAACCGCTTTCTTAAATGGTGATTTAGAAGATGAAATTTATATGGTGCAACCGAGGAAGGATGTGTTGTTTCGGAAAAGAAAACAAAGTTTGTAAACTACTTAAATCTTTATATGGTTTCAAACAAGCACCTAAACAATGGCATGAAAAATTTGATCAAGTTTTGTTGTCGATGGTTTTACTTGTTGAAGCGAGATGTGTTTATACAAAACTTGTTGATGATGATTGCGTAATTATTTACTTGTATGTGGATGACATGTTTATATTTGGCACTAAAATTGATTTAATATATAAATCAAAAGAATTCCTTGCTTCTAAATTTGATATGAAAGATATGGGGGAAGCAAAGGCAATATGGGTGTTAAAATTATAAGGAATGATAATGGCATAATGTTGTCACAAGAACATTATATTGAAAAACTTCTCAAGAAGTATGGACATTTTGACGTCAAACCGCTTAGTACTCCTTATGACGCTAACACTCAATTAAAGAAAAATTTAGGTGATCCTATGGCTCAATCAATATCGCAGATTATTGGGAGTCATTGTTGCATTTAATGAACTTTTCTCGCCCGAACATAGCTTACGTGTGTGTAGATTGAGCAGATATACTCATAATCCCAATCGTGACCATTGAACCGCAATAGTCGACTAATGAGATATTTAAAAGGTACCATGAACTATGGTATCATGTATAGTGGATATCCTTTGTACTTGAAGGATACTGATGATGCGAATGGATCTCGATTGAGATGAAATAAAATCCACTAGTGGTTACATATTCACTCTTGGGGGGTATTGTTGGAAGTCGCTAAACAAACTATCATAGCAAAATCTACCATGGAGTCCGAGTTTGTTGCCTTGGAGTTAGTGACAATGAGGTGAGTGGTTGAGAAACTTTAGCAGATATTCCATTAGGTTCAAAACCAACACCTTCGAAATGTCTATGCATTGTGATTGTCAAGCGAAGAATTGCAATTTTGAAGAATAAAACCTTTAATGGTAAGAATAGACATATTCGTTTGAGACATAACGTGGTTAAACAAATGTTAAATGATGGAGTTATATCCATTGATTATGTGAAGTCAGAATTGAATTTGGCCGATCCTCCGACTAAACCTCGGGGAGAAAATTAATTAATGAAACATCGAGGGGAATGGGACTTAAGCCAACTTGAGAAATTAACAGTGATAGAAACCCTACCTTTGTGATTGGAGATCCCATGAATGAGGTTCATACGGGTAATAACAAGTCATTTGTTAATTATGCTAGCACAACAATTAATTGTCCCTTCCTATGGTGTGATAAGTGCTAGATTGCAATTATGTGAGGATGAGATGTTAAGCTCTTAATGAATTTCATATCCCTTAAGGGTGGTATATTTAATTGCAAAATATACTTGATGAGATTCACCTATATGAGTGTGGAGTGGGGCCGCTCCTATGAGATTTTGGCATATCTCTAGAGCACTCATGAATTCCAGACACGCGCACGGCCTATTAGCGCAAAACCGCATTGAACGACAAAATATTGAGAGTGTAATGTGACTGGTAAGATTTTAACTTACAATAAGAGTTCTTAGTTCATAGAAGCTACAAGCTTCACTAAAACTCTGTACTTTAAATCTTATCATTCTAGTCCAGTTCATAGTCCAAAAGACACCGAGATGCGATACATTTACACTCATTTTTAATAACCCAAAGAAAATTCTCTAAATCCTTTTTCTTTTCATTCTTTTGAAACATGTGGGGGATTGTTGTATAAATTGGGAATGGAGCACATGGGAGTGTTTCAAAAGAAGTCCCATATCCCACATAGAATTGGTATTGAAGTTTTCTTCACTTTATTAATGGGAGACCCACATGGACTTAGTAAATAATGGGCAAGTGATTAAGGGGGCCTCGCGCACAAAAAAAGAGTTAGGCCAAATTTGCCGATTGTAGTGTAAAATCGTCGATTTCCCCCCTACGCGGGCGATATAGTCATGGCTCGAATTAGTTTTGCGACTTAAAACTAATTTTATTTTTGCTATTTAAAACCTTACCCGAAAATCCTTATTTTCTACCTTACCTTAATTTCTCTTTTTATCATAAATGGAAAATACTATTTTTCTCTCTTCATTTAGCCTACCTATAACCGTCCATATGGTGGCTACAACCGCCCACTTTGTTCCCTACCATACTATGGCCCCTCGGTTGTCTCCCTATGTGGCTAAGAGCCGTTCATTTGTTCCCTACTCGGAATCATTGACATTACCGTTGGAAGCCTTGTTCTACATAAGTGAGCTTCCAACCTTGTGAAAATACAACAAAACATTGACCTTTCTTCTCCAACTTTAGTTTTCTTTGGGTTACATTTGTGAAATTTTGTTTGTTCTACTTGTTCAGTTGGATCCTGGGGGATAGCGAAAATAAATCCTTTAGGACAAAGTGCAACTCTTGCACGCTCGGAATTTATTTCGTTGATTCAAGCTCTACACTCGAAATATTTTGCCAACTATGGTCTTCCGGGTCCCTAATATTCCTTGGGAAAATAACTCGGTCCCTCAAATCCCGCCCTATGCAAATCGTCTCACGTATCCCTAATATTCTCAACTATTGAATAGTCTTCTCCCAAGTGATTCTTCCATGCCGTAGGTTTCTATCGATTTTCGCAGTTTCTCACACCGTCACTTAAAGCCCTCAATATTAATTGTTCATCATCGCACACGATAGAGCTCTAATCAGAACCCGGAGGACATGAATTACCTCACGTGTGGCTGCAGGGCCACAAGATCATTAGCTTATTATGCCTATTTGCACAAGTAATGGTTAAGTGAATAGTACCAACTTGATGGTTGGGCATGCCATTGTTCTTCTCATAAGATGATGTGTAATGTATATTGTTAAGTAAATAGTGAGGAAAAGTAGCTGTGAAATGTAGTTGTTTCAGAAGTTGGAATTAGGCAGTGAGCAATGTGTGTTTGAATATTTTATTGTTTCAAAATTTTAGATACTAAAAAATCCATATGCAACAAAAGTCTCATAATATTGGAGCTTATCTATGACCCAACTTCTCTACGCTCTTCCTCTCTCTTGTAAACCCTCTTCATCTATCGGTTTCTCTCCTTTCCTACCCATACCAGTGTTTTGGTCGCATGCCTTCCTAGATCGGCGACATCCGATCACGGTCGTACCTCCCATCCCCGGTTTGTCTTTCGCCTTCATCTCGTGGTGATCGTTTTGGGCGATCTAGATCCAAATCTACTTTCGCAGCTTCATTTTTTTCCCAAGTCGCTCGTTTTCATGCCCAGATAGTCTTGTTGTTTTGGTGGTCCGAGTCTTATCTGGACCCGTAATGGTGTGGAAGGTGGTTTGGTGACTGTTTTGTGGATCTGTGGTGAGAGTAGGGGAGAAATTAGGGACGACGACGACGGAGGCATGTTGGTGTTGGGGTAGCGAGAGGGAGAGGTTGCTTCCTAGCTTTTGATTTTTCATTATTTTCATTCTGCTGTTGTTGTAGGTCTTTCATATCTCTTGTTTTTTCTTGTTAGTTTCGATTTTTAGGTTGATTTTGATGTATTTTTAGCTTTTGTATTTTTGTTACTTTTTTCGTTTTCACCAGTTGAAGGGCTTAAACCGTAGGGGTCAATTTTGTTTGTCTGCGCAAAGATTGGGTGGTTGCTCGTGCCCGATTTTGTTGAAATGTTGTGATTTTTCGGCCTAGTCTCCCGTAAGAGTGGCTTAGTCTCCTTGGATGGGAGTGTTCTAATTTTTTCCAGGGGTGTAGTTCCCTTCTTGACAATTATATTGTATGTGTAAGGAGGTCATTTGTCAGTCGGTAACGTTGTAACTTTTTTGGTTGAGTTTTCAATAAAAGTCTATCGTTCCGAAAAAAAAAAGTCTCGTAAGTTCAAATATAGAGTTAAATTGAATAAATAAACGTTATTTCTAGACCAATTTATTTGTGAAATGAACGTGATATGCTTGTAAGTGTTAACTAACTGTTAATCTAGTGTATTTATAGAGAAATGATAAATTAGATAACATGTTTTATAGATCTTTATAATGAAATCCGTTTTGGAGAGTGTTATTGAAAATATTTTCTTGCTTAATATATTTCGATGCATACTTGTACACTACTAGGAACAATATATTCGTATAGCGTGTCATGATCAACTTTGCTGATTTTAATCATTAAATTCCAAGTAAAGTGAACAAATGGTAATTTTTGGAAGTTTTTAATTATTTGAAATCCTAGTGAAGTGTTCGTTTTGGTCTTTATCAAACAATTAAAGAAGAGCACATGATTGCAAAAGAAATAAAATATATTTTTTTTTGAGTGCAAAAGAAATAAAAGAATTGCACAAATAGATATAATTCATCATTGCATTTGAAGGGCATGTTTTGGACTACTAGAAGAGATTATTATTCTGAATTTCTGATGTTCATAACTTGGGGTAATTTAATGGTATATAGTATTTGTGGAAAATTCTTGCAAATGTATAGTGGATTTCGGCTTATTTTTTTTTAAGTGTAGACGCTATTATTGCTAATAGCGCCCAAATACGAGGCGCTAATTGTAATAGCGCCCAACATTTTTTTTTATTTTTATTTCCTTTAGTTTTGGGCGCTAGTTTGACTAGCGCCCAAGTTAGTTTTTATTTTTATTTTTTGATTTCGATTTTTGATATTTATTTATTTAATAATTAATTAATTTATGAAATTTTAGCAAACAATGATTAAAATCATTCGATTAAATTTTTAACCGAACCATTGAAAAAATTTACGTCTCAACCGCATCGATAATTCGGAATGGTTTGGGACGAATATTGTTTCACGATGGGACGATACAAAGTATGGTTCGGCAGAGATTAGTCATAAATAAAGCATAGAAATTTGAAAAAAATATCAATACAAAAATCACCAAACAGATATACTTCTAGTCTTTTCTTAGTGTAGTCTTAAAATAAAAACTAAAATCATAATAGGCAACACAAATAATCTTAAAATAAAAACTAAAACCATAATAGGATTGTGTTGCCTATTATGGTTTTAGTTATTATTTTGAGACTACACTAAGAAAAGACTAGTAAGTATATCCGTTTGGTGATTTTTATATTGATTTTTTTCAAATTTCTATGCTTTATTTGTGACCATACGTATCGTCCCATCGTAACCAAATCTTCGTCTCGAACCGCCTCGAACTTTTCGGTGCACAGATTCGAGACGTATTTTTTTTTATGGTTCGATTCGGAAAATTTAATCGAATGATTTTAATCATTTTTGCTAAAATTTCATAAAATAATTAAATATTAAATAAATAAAAAGCAAAAAGCAAAAAAAAATTAAAAACTAAAAACTAACTTGGGCGCTAGTCAAACTAGCGCCCAAATCTAAAAAAAAACCAATAAAAAAATGGTGGGTATTATTGCGATTAGCGCCGGTATTTTGGGCGCTATTAGTGGTATTATTAGAATTGGCGCCTACACTTAAAAAAATAATAATGAAATCCACTACACATTTGCAAGAATTTCCCATAAACACTATATACCGTTAAATTACCATCATAACTTGGGCACAAAAGAACTAGCTAGTTTTCAATTGAGGAAAAAATTTCTATCTAGAAAATATGCTCGATGATCTCTTCCAAACTATAAATGGCTTCTTCCGAGATTCCGACGAATTTTTCCAGTGATCGGATCAATGACGCCTCTTCTCCATCATGTCCTCTGCTTAGCCATGCAACCCTATGATTTTTCTCCTAAGATTTGCTCCCAAGATATCTCTGTTTCGCATATTGCCTCTACCTATGCATTGGAGACTTCCCACATGCTCTACACGCTCAATGGTCCCCTCTAAAGATGTCCCATGCCCAATGGTCCCCCTCCAAGGTTGTCGCACGGTCGGTCTTCTATGGTGGTCCCTCGATTTCCCATGCTAGTAGTCATGGACTCTCCCATCAATCAAGCTGTTTTCGCAAATTATCCGATTTGGGTTTCACATCTCTCGTTATTGCTAGGGATTCTTACGCCCCATAGGTAAGATTGTCATTCCGAAGTCACTGAATCCTCGGCAGGTAATCATATCCCTTTGCTCATAGGGTTCACTCTTTTGCGAATGTGGTTCTTGGGAATTTCATTCCCGCCTCGAACCCATTAAAAAGGGGATAATTTTTTTGTTTCAATTGAGAAAATTTATATAAACAACATATTATGGAGTTTACGATTTATCTCATTGGATGTGATTCTTGGTAAATGGAGTAAGCATTGGCCTTTGACGCCTCTTCAAAAATGTCTTTCAGAATTATGGGATATTAAACATGACTGGAAGTTGATCTCGTTGGGGAAATGATACTTTTCCATTAATTTTTTTAATGTCTTGGATCGAACGCGGACTGAGTCACGTCCTCATTGGACTCTTTATCTGAGTTAAATTTGTTTATCTCCATGGGTGCCTGATTTTAATCCATATAAAGTCAATATTTCAATAGCTAGTGTTTGAGTGCGTATTTTTGAACTTAGCATTGAATATTGGCATCCTAGCATTATTCGGGAATTGCTAAGCTATGGGACCCCAATTTAGATTGATGAAAAATTATTGAATGGTTCTCTTGGTCATTTTGTATGGTTTCTTGTTTATATTGATCTTGCCAAGTCTTTACAAGAGTATATTATGGTTGAACGTGTGAGTCATTTGTTCATTTGTTTCTTCGAGTTACGAGAAATTACGAGAATCTTGCTCAAATTGTTGCATTATGGGTCATAATATTGTTGTATGTCATCGTATTTTGCCTTATATTCCTATGAAGTCTCTGTAAGTCCAGCGGCTACGATAATCTAGAGGGGGTGAATAGATTATCTCAATCTTTTCGATTTCGCCCTCTTTTTCAAACCGAATGCTCAAAGACAATAATAAAGGTTCGGAATGTAAACAATACGTCGATTTATAGAGGTTCAACCCACCTAGGGCCTAATCCTCTACCACCCCAAAGATATCCAGGATGGATTTTAAAAAGAAAAAAGATTTTATTAATTTACCACAAATTAATACAACACCAACTTACAACAACACCTGAAGAGCACCACACTCTTCTTCAACACCACCTTTGAGATTACCACAATCTCACTTGAAGATTACCACAATCTCCAACGGCACCTTGTGAAGATTACCACAATCTTCAACCTTGAAGAATACCAAATTCTTCAACACCTCAACAAGAAGATTACCACAATCTTCTCACACCTAACACCTAGATCACCCAAGTGTGTTCTTACCACAGAACACTCACAAGGATATCTTGTGTTGAATGATTACCCAAAAATTCAAGATTACAACTCGATAATTGATAATACAATAGAGTGCAAGTGTAATCAAGAAAAGCCTAGACCTCAAGGATGTGAAAGTGAATAGCTAGGCAAATTACAACAAGAAATAAGACAATGTAAGAACAAGTGTATTCTTGAGTGTATCTTGTTGTCTTGTACTTTTCTCTCATATAGTGTTGCTTCAATTCTTCCTCTATTTATAGAAGATGTCTTGTACATGGGATAGGCTCCTCTTGGGGACATGAATTCTCGTAAGAAATTGCAAGACAATTGAAGAAAAGAGCATTAGAGATCAATCCCACAAATTAAGGAAAAGATGTACGCAAACTCAACGGATAGTTTGTCAAAAAAAGGGTTCGACCGGTCGCGCAGAGATAAGATTAAAATTGAATTCTCGCGAATTTTTACACTGGGGACCGGTCGGAGGGTGCGACCGGTCGCCTTAGCCATGTGACCGGTTGGAGGTGACAAAATTACGAAACAGAGAAGATCGAACCAAGAGGGTGCTCCCGTGTACGTCGCCGGGGTCGACCGGTCGCCCTCACGGTCGACCGGTCGCCCTCTCTATTTTTTTTACGTCCCATTTTCGGTTTCAAAACTCAACTCAGTGCGGGTTGCCCTATAGGCGACCAGGTCGAACTGAAACATAAGTATTGTCCAATTTTAAATCGAAAATAAACTACAAGAAATACTCAGAAAAATAGTAAAAACATTTTAGACCAATCGGGAGTATTAGGACAACATCTGGGACATTGTTTTGATGTAAAAACATTTGACACAAAACCATATAAAAGCGTTGTCCAATTTTGTCGAAAATAAACTTGAAGAAATACTCCGGAAATTATTAAAACCATTTTAAACCATTTAGGAGTATTTGGACAACCTTTAAAAACATTGTTTTGGTGTAAAAACAAAATCATCAAAATCATGATAAAACCATTTATCAAACAATCTCCCCCTTTTTGATGATTACAAACCAAAACAATTCAACAAGGCCGATTTTGAAAACAAAACAATTTTGAGAGGCGATTTTGAAAACAAAACAAGTTTTCCGGTCAAAAATAAATATCCGTTGAGAGCGACAACATTCCACGCAATATAAACACAAGAATGGAAGTAGAGATATTCAAACACATATAGCAAATGCTTCCCCTATCAATAAGCACAACAAAAATAATATAGAAGCAACTTTAAACAAAAGCTAAAAGCTTAGCTTTTCAATATTGAGCTTAAGTATCAATAACTTAAAAGCCCCCCCTGTCAAAGAGACATCATTAGAAACATAAATACGTCCATACTACAACCAATGGACCAAGAATCATACATAACCATAATACATCAAGTGGACATAATATGATCCACAACTTATGGCTTTTAAAAGCCAAAGTTTTTAACTTCTTTTCGTTAAGCTTATCTTAGCTTCTTTGAGCTAAAGAGCTTATAACTTGTTTCTCCCCTTTGGAATCATCAAAAGTATGTTAGCACGATAAATACATCATATATTATTATCAAAGTGCGCAAGCAAACCGATGTATCGAGCTATTTGAACATTGAAGCTTTTAAACCAAATAGGAGTGAAGAGTCGAATCATACGACTTGTGGAAACTTATGAAAGATCATTTGATAAGCAAAACATGATCTCTATAAATATATAAGACTTTTGAAATCGAGAGAATCATGTAGATGATGAATTTTTTCATTGAAACGTTTTATCGAACACTTGGCGGGCGTCAAAAGTAGAAAAGGATATATATAGCCCTTGTAAATGAAATCAAGCCAAATTTTTTCGTCACCAAATACAATTTATCATTCATCAACAATCAATAAGCTTATCACAAAAGTATATGAATTGCATCAAGAAAAATACATATAAGCCACAAACTCGGGTTCAACCCAATTGAGCTAAAGAAAGTGAAATTCTTACCATTCGATCGGTAAAGACGAGCAATGATGATGATAGTCGAGCTAGATAATCCCCAAACTATGTAATACATGCAACCAAACACATTTGAAGTTAAATGTGTGTGCAAATGACAAAAGGGACAAAATAGAGAAGAAAAAGGCAAAATGCCAAATTCGGGAAACAGAGAAAGCAATATATCTCGAAAAACACAGCAGGGGCGAGGTTGGAGGTCGGGCGAGGCGTCAACCTCGGCCCCTCGGCCCTTCACTACTTCTTTCTGTTTTGCAAAGTTTGATCCAAAAATCCGATTTTTCGCCCTAAGTTTTAAAAGCGTGCAAAATGCGAGGCGTAGACCTCATTCAATATACATTATGTTATAATCAAGCTCGAAATGAGGTAAAATCCTCGGCGGTTAATGATTAAAAAATCTGCAAGTTATCCTTGAGACGGAATTAAACACATCTCAATTTTTCGTTTTAGAAATGCAATCCCTTAGAAAAAAATTTGAGTCTCAATATGTTTAGTTCGATTATGACGAACTATATTTTGAATAATTTTCACCGGACTTGTTATCCCGAAAAATAAGAAGCGTTTTAAAGCTTTGGATAAACAAGTCATAAGAAAAAGTGCCTTACAAATATTTGAAAATTTCTTTTAACGGCACTTTAATGAGATTCGTTGGGATAGTTTTGAAGTCGAGCATATAGACATAAGGCATATGGAATGTCGAGTCTATAGGAATAATACAAGAAAACATACCTCGAATTTGTTTGTCAACCGACATGCCTTTCTCAACCTTTGTCAATCTCTTCATTGGTAGCCATAGAGGTTGAGATGATTCTTCCTTCTTCAATGCCTAACTCCTTCAAGAGTTCTTTTGAAATATAACCATCTACTTGGCATTGAATGATTTGAAGTCCAAGCAAGAAATTGAGCTCCCCATTATGCTCATTTCAAGTACACCTTGTATCAACTTAGAAAAACATATCTTGCACAAATATTCATTAGTAGCACCAAAAATATTCTCATAAATATGCACAAGCAAACAATCTTGCCCTTTTTCAAAAGCAAAGATAGTAGTATCAACTTTACCTCTTGTACAATCATTTAGCAAAAATAGTTAAGTCTATCATACCATACATGGGGTACTTGTTTTGAACCATACAAGGCCTTTTATAAAAATCATTTGGCCTAGAAAAATTTTAAACCCCGGAGGTTGTTTTACATAGACTTCTTCTTGAATAAAACCATTGAGAAAATTGGATTTAACATTCATTTGGTAAAGCTTGAAATTTTCTTAAAACAAGAATGGACAAATAAAATGCAAATAGCTACTAAGTGTGCTATGAGTGCAAATGTTACATCAAAAACAATTTCCTTCTTCTTGAAAATACCTTCGAGCTACTAACCTCGTCTTAGTTCGACCAATGTTGCCTTGGTCATCGAGTTTGTTCCGGAATACCCTTTTTTTGTCTTCTTCATCACTATCATCATAGGACATCCAATTGATAGAACATTTACATCCAAAATATTTTGAGGTAACTAATATTTGGAGTACTTCATTTCTCATCTACACAACTTAACAAACTCATTAATGGCATCACTTATATGAGCAAAAAAAAATATCCCATGTGTAAAAACATGCCTCAATCATTAATCACAAAATATCTTGAATAAGAGCATAGTAGAAATAGACACTATATATATAGACCATGAAGCAAAAACACATACTATGCATTTAGAAGATCATCAAGAGTCTAATAAATCATGCAAGTTCAAATAAGCTTAAGAAAGCTACAAAAGGTCTCTTTTGAAATTTGAAAAACCGATAGCATATAGTTGAGACCTTATTTAAAAGAAGTATTTGAACAAGAGTTGACAAAGTGAATATGTGCAATCAAATATTGAATAGTGTCTTTCAAAAAATCTAAAAATCCTCTTAATGGCACTTGTATGAAATACTATTAAAAAAAAAAAGCGCAAGATAAGCATATGGCAATACATATATCGAGTCTATAAGAGTAAGGGTAACACAAGTAAACATACTCGATAATTTATGCCTTTCGTGACAAATAATGACGTAAATGGTCATTTGTGAAAATATGTAAATCCTACACAATTCTTAAAACAAATCTAGCACAAATCATAATGATAGAAGTGTAGGCTAAGAGATATCTCAAGTAAGCTCATGCCATAAAAATCCATAAGAGATGATAGCCCACATAAGTCTAATTAAATGCACGAGAGTTTTTTTAGAAATATCATGCAAGGTCTTCTTTAAAAATTTGAAACTCACAAATATATTGAAGACCTAAATTTTAAAAAAATAATGAAAACTCATTTGCAATAAAGATACAAATAAAAACATGCATAGAAATAAAATAAAATACATATTTAAATGGGGAGATACGGTTTACCAATTATGTCGTTTCCATGGGTTGTGTCTTTCCCATTGTTGATAATATCTTCCCCTCGGAAGTCGCTTTGTTGATGATGACTTCTTTGAAAACTCCATTTCAAGGTTTGTTACCTTCCCATTCTTGATGGTCTCTTCTTCTTTGAAAATCATCTTGTTGATGATGTCTTTCCTTTTCCAAGGATTGTGTTCTTCCCATTTTTGATTATATCCTCTTCTTGGAAATTGACTTTGTTGAAAATGTTTTCTCCTTCTTTGATCAAATGAGATATTCATTTGATGTTTCATTGGTGGCATGATTTTTTCGATTATTAATCCCTAGGGTACCTAATAAAACATTATTTTGTGGTACCTCATGTGTTGGGTCCTTTGGGATTAGTCTTGAGACTTTTAGGTCTTCAACAATAATTAGAGCTATTTTAGCTTGACAAGAATTAGCCGTATGACCCTTTTTTACCGCAATAAAAACATGTAATAATTCTAGGAGCATAATGACCAACGTTCTTAGAGACTTGATTCTTTTTCATGTGATTGACACCCTTAGACTTATGATCAAGTTCTAGTTTCAATTATCACAACAATCAACAATATTGGTCATTCTATCAGACTCAAGTTGGATTTAGATAAATCAATTTTCAAGCAATTTATATCCTCAACAAGAGTACTATTTTCTTTCTCAAGGTTTCTAACCTTGTCAAGAGTGGTGGTGTGAGCACATGATAGACTTCATAGGAAGTAAATAAACTATCCTTTTCATTTTTCAAAACATTGAATTCCTTTTTCAAATTTTTGTACTTAACAAGTAAATTTTGGAATTCATTTTGAAGATCATCAAAATCATTTTGCAAATCACTATAATCATATTGAAAAACAATATCATAGGAAGTAGATGGTTTAAGACATAACTCGTTTTCTTCTTTAATGCCCATAAAACAATATTCAACTTCTTCATAGTTGGAAGTTGTAAAGAGGCTTGTTCCTTAAATTTGAGCTTGTATCCCTTTGAGAAGTAGATGCTTTTGTTTGACTCATTTCATTTGCAAATACTCCATAGATGGCATCTAATTTTTGCCATACTTTATGTGCCGATCAATTCCTACAATATGTTCATATTCCAAATTAGTAAATGAACAATACAAAATATTTAGAGCCTTACCGTTTAAGGAGATGATTTTTTCTCTTCATCATTTAGCTCTTTGAGGCCTTTGGAGGTGTGTGGTGTGTCTATCATCGGAATGGATTCTCCATTTATGACGGTGTTCCAAATATCAAACCCGCAACCTTGTAAATAACATTCCATTCTTTCTTTCCAAAATATAAAATTTTTGGAATCAAACCGAGGTGGCTTGGTGGTGGTGGAGGTGGGATAGATGAGCTTCGTTCAGAGCCGACGATCGTTTCTCTTCACTCGCGATGTGAAACGAGCTTGCCAAAGAGTTTGGCTCGATACCACTTGTAAGTCAAGCGGCTACGATAATCTAGAGGGGTAAATAGATTATCTCCATCTTTTCGATTTCGCCCTCTTTTTCAAACCGAATGCTCAAAGACAATAATAAAGGTGCGGAATGTAAACAACACTCGCCGATTTATAGAGGTTCAACCCACCTAGGGCCTAATCCTCTACCACCCCAGTATATCCGGGATGGATTTCAAAAAGAAAAAGATTTTATTAATTTACCACAAATTAATACAACACCAACTTACAACAACACCTAAGAAGAGCACCACACTTTTTCTTCAACACCACCTTTGAGATTACCACAATCTTCAACCTTGAAGAATACCAAATTCTTCAACACCTCAACAAGAAGATTACCACAATCTTCTCACACCTAACACCTAGATCACCCAAGTGTGTTCTTACCACAAGGACACTCACAAGGATATTTTGTGTTGAATGATTACCCAAAATTCAAGATTACAACTCGATAATTGATAATACAATAGAGTGCAAGTGTAATCAAGAATAGCCTAGACCTCAAGGATGTGAAAGTGAATAGCTAGGCAAATTACAACAAGAAATAAGACAATGTAAGAACAAGTGTATTCTTGAGTGTATCTTGTTGTGTTGTAGTTTTCTCTCTTGTTTTGTGTTGCTTCAATTCTTCCTCTATTTATAGAAGATGTCTTGTACATGATAGGCTCCTCTTGGGGACATGAATTCGTAAAAAATGCCAAGACAATTGAAGAAAATAGTGTTAGAAATCAACCCCTCAAATTAAAGAAAAGTCATGTCGCAAACTCAACGGATAGTTTGCTATCAAAAGAGGGGTTCGACCGGTCGCAGCAGAGATAAGATTGAAATTGAATTCTGCGAATTTTTACACAGGGGACCGGTCGGAGGGGGTGCGGCGATGGTCGCCTTAGTTGTGACCGGTTGGATGTGACAAAATTACGAAACAGAGAAGATCGAACCAAGAGGGGTCCCTCCCAAGCATGGTCGCCAGGGGTCGATGGCCGCCGCCTCATCGGGTCGCCCACCTCGGTCGATCGGTCGCCCTCTTTTTTTTTTTTTACGCCCCTTTTTCTGTTTCAAAACTCAACTCAGTACGGGTTGCCTATAGGCGGCCGGTCGAGCCTATAACATAAGTGTTGTCCAATTTTAAATCGAAAATAAACTACAAGAAATACTCCGAAAAATAGTAAAAATATTTTAGAGCAATCGGGAGTATTAAGACAACATACAGAGGGACATTGTTTTGATGTAAAACATTTAACACAAAATCATATAAAAGCGTTGTCCAATTTTGTCGAAAATAAACTTGAAGAAATACTCCGGAAATTATTAAAACTATTTTAAACCATTTAGGAGTATTTGGACAACCTTTAAAAACATTGTTTTGGTGTAAAAACAAAATCATCAAAATCATGATAAAACCATTTATCAAACAGTCTCATGGTCGTTACTCTTCATCCAAGAGAGGTAAATCACATGTTCATAAGGTGTATAAGCCTGTTCATTCATCTAAGGATGGGGGTAAGGCTGTGGATAACTCGGTGGAAGAAACGGTCTATGTATTGCATGTTGGTTCACCCTCTCGGGCTACAACTAGTAAACGGTGGGTGGGTTATGCTGAGGAAGACCAACCTAGTGTTGAGGACCAACATCCTAATGGGAAATCTTTTCTTCTAGTCAAACCGCCAGTAGTTCAAATGGATAATGATGGTTTTGTGGCCATCAACAAAAAAACAACTAGTAATGGTAAAAATACCAGCCCTTCACCCTCAACAAAACATCTCTACTCGCAATCCGTTTGAAGTTCTAATTGAAAAAGATTGCAGTCCGGGTCTCATTTCAGAGAAGTATGCTGAACGATTATAAATAATAATTTGCTAGCTATTGTGGTTTATTCCAATGTTGTTGAATCATGTTTGAATCTAAAAGAGAGTAATGAAACAACTTTGACTTTGGTTCATGATTCAACATCTCCAACATCAAGCATTCAAGCTATCATTTAACTTTGATTTTCAAGTTGATGCAGACAAATTGGAAGCTTTAAAGCCAAGTTAGACGACTCCTCAACTACTCCGCTTGTCTTTCACTCATGTGATTCATCAAAAACTATGAAGGTTATGACAATTGAGGCTCGAGGATCTTGGGCCGACATTTCACAAAACACATCGGACCACAAAGACGACACTCTATCACATACTAAAAAAACAAATAACGATGACATTCGAAAATCCTCTAAAAATAGATGTTCTTCATTTAAATTGTGTCTTATTTTATTTTTTTTTTTTTATCAAGTTTAGAATTGTTTTTCCTTTATTACTTGGTTTAGCTTGTGATCGGGTCCATTTATTTAAGAAAACATAACTTTCGGCACAATAGATGAGGACTTGAATCCCGATTGATGTCAAATTTGTGCCATCAATGTTTCATCTTGCAATCTTATTAGCAAAATATCAATGATCAATAATATGAAACAAATACAACCGGTACTTCAATATGAAAACTTGAATATATAAATCCCATGTCTTTTATACCAGTGGTATCAGATCGCTTCACTATTTGTAAGAGTATCGGGGAGGTTTGAATCTTTCAGTTTATTTAAAATTTATCCTTTCCCCTCCGACCAGTATTCCCAACTTATTAAAAAAAATCACATAAGTCCTTAATTTTAATACATATCAGTTACAATCAACGACAAAAAAAGAGTAATAATGGTATTTTTGTTATAGGGTGATAATAAGTATTGGTATTTATAAATATGATTAAAATAAGTGCCCCTAGGGATTTAAATTTCAACCAATAACTAATCATGTGTCGTGATTCTAGCACTGATAATAATTACAAAATAATAGAAACTTTCGGCCTGAATTTTGAGCGAAAAAAGAGGTATATAGGATGCAAGAAAGTGAAACCATTTAAGACAGATTTTATTTAAATATATCATTTTTGATGGAGCATTATATTAAAAATAAGGGATAATTAAACAGAAAACACGAGGTTTTGGCTAATTACAAAAAGCTTCAGATATTTTTGAAAGTTACAAAAATCCCTTGAATTTTAATTACATCTTATATTTTTCCAACTTCTAATATTTATAGAAATATTACAATAATTTTATCAAATTCAAGACATAATCAAATTTAATGGGACTTTTTATAATTTTGTAACATCTATGATTTTTTTTTGTAATTAAGCCAAAACTCATGTTTTTTTTTAAAATAATTATCCCTAAATATAAATTAACCCAATACCCAACCTTGAGCGGCCCATCTTTCATCTTTCACATTATGGGCCCCACTTTCCTCACTTTCATGACAAAGGATATTTTTGATGTTCTTTCACTGTACTTAACATAAGACGGATAATGGCATAAAATTGTTGAATTTCATCTCTAGCCAATCAAATGACGACACGCACGTGACATAGTTCAAGTACTTGAGCAGAGTATACTTGCCCAACATTTCAAATTGGATGAGAAATTAATTGAGGTCCGAGGACAAGCTTGTAATTAACAAAGGAACAAAATATAAAGAAAAGGAAATAGCACAACCACGTCATCAATCCTTGCAACACTATTGTAAAAGAAATTCGACCGCTGGATCATAACCCATATGAGAATCCCCAGCCGTAGATTCAGTCCAATAAAAACTAAATCCTCTTTGTATATTTTTTGCTTTAATAATAATAAATATTATTTTATTTTTTCCCATTCATTTCTTGATCCAGCTCCGATCTGTTAACCCTTTTATAACCCTTTTTCCAAAAAGAAAATTTCCCATTCAGTTTTGTTCAGCTCATACTGTGGTTCCTTTAGCTAGGGGAAGGGAAAAATAATCCGTCTCTTTCTTTCTCAATCAAGAAATTAGAATTTTGCTTGAATTTTTGGTGATCAATTGAGGTTATTTTGGGCATGGCGAGTGAAGAATTGCAGGGTAGTATTCTTCAAAATCAGGCTCAGCCTCCGGCGCCGGCTCCGGCTCCGGCTCCGTCTATTTTGCCTCAGTACCCTGAGGTAGGAAACCACCTTTCTTTTCCTCTTTTTCAAATGCTTTCTGAAATTGAGATTTTCAGTCATTTTTGGGTTCTTAAGTTGTTAATTTTTGTTTTTTCTTCATAATTTAGTAATTTGATGCAGATCGTTTAATTTCTGTAATTTTTGCTTGCATAAAATTTGATTGATGGCATTTTGGCTGAAATAGTTTTCCCAGATGTTTGCAAATTTTTATCATCCACGAAACAACTGATGTTGATTTGGAAATCCCTATTCTACAGATGATTATGGCAGCAATTGAAGCGTTGAACGATAAGAACGGCTCAAACAAATCGTCAATCTCGAAACAAATCGAAGCAACCTACGGAAATCTCCTCCCGCCCACACCACACTCCTCACCCACCACCTCAACAGGATGAAAGCAGCAGGCCAGCTCGTTTTCACGAAGAACAACTACCTCAAACCTGACCCAAATTCCCCGGTACGTCGCGGCCGTGGACGGCCACCGAAGCCCAAAACGCCTCTGCCGCCGGGAGCTATTCCTCTCCCACCCCGTCCCCGTGGCCGGCCTCCCAAATCTCAGGACCCAACGGCTCCTCCGCCGCCGCCCAAACCCAAGGCCGCAACTACGACATCTACTCTTTCTGGGAAAAAACGTGGCCGGCCACCGAAGGCTGCCACCGCCGGTGTGACTCCACCTCCACCTCCGCCCCCACCCCCGCCGCTGGAGGTGCGCCTCGCGGACGTGGAAGGCCGCCGAAAGTGAAACCTGCTGTTACTGCTCCGGTAGGGGCTTAATTGAAAGAAGAGAAGTTAGTGTAGGGGTTTTAGTGTTAGTTTGTTGTTTATGGTTCTTTATTTTTATTTACCGATCCTTGTAGTTTGAGTTAATTTTAATTTAGGATGGTTAAGTCCTTGAGTGGCTTGTTGATGATTGTTGTAACTTTGATGTAAATTAATTGGAGAGGCTGAAATGACATGGGATTCTCCTTTTTAAGGTTAAAGAAAACATAAATATCTTTCCAGTTTTTAGTTTATTTAGATTATGCTTTTCCCTTACCAGTTTAAAAAAAGGAAAAGAGTTTTTTTTTTATATTATATTTACAGGGTTGGATTAGAGGTACTTTTGTGCTTTTGCTTTTACTTTGGTTTTTTGCATTTGAAAGGAAAGTGCATTGGAACATGATATTTTACTGTTTGTTTGTTTTCTTTAATTGGGCATGCCATTGTTGCTTTGCTTGCTAAAAGATGCTGTAGTTGGGAAGTAATGTTGTTAGGTGAATGGGAAAAGTTTCAAAATAATGGAAAAAAAGGGTTCCCTAATGGAAAAGCAACTGTGAAATGTGGTTGTATTTGAAGTTTGAATAAGGCTTTTGGCGGGTGACATTTTTGTTTGGGAAATTTGGAAAATTGCTGCTCCATTTGGGGGTATTTTTTAAAAATGCTCTCATAGTATTAACATCACTATCCAAAGCTAAATGAATTAATCTATTACAATTAGCATCATTTTTAGGCTCTTGAATACAAAACAAACACTTATGAACCAAAGTAAATAGATGTCTTCAGCTATTGTTCTTCCTCCCAAAGAGAATGGAAGTCTTGCATTAAGCTTTTCTCCAATATCCTTATCATCTACTTGAATGGTTACCTCCTTGACACCAAACCTATAAGCCGCACACATCGCATGGTGAACCCCAAGTAAGGAAGCCTCCACTGGATCTTGAATAAGATCCCTAGAGACAGTCCAAACATGAATCAAATCACCATAGTTGTTAACAAGCCACCCTCCAAGAATAATTTTTCCCACAGCAATAGCACTACAACAAATTAGAGAAGAACCAGCAGCAGCAGGGGAACGCAGTTGCAACTCAGTTGCCCCTACTCCTGTCTTACCCTGAGTACTGCCAATCTTCGAACCCTTTAAACAACATGACACCCCTTGAAATTCTCGCCACTCCAACCAAGCATTATCCACAATAAATTTAGCATCAATTTCCTCCTTTTGAAAGACCCACAAATTACGTGTTTTCCAAAGCCACCAAAGAATATAGGAAGAAAGTTGAATCCTATCTTGATTGGTTTTGGAAAATTCAATGTCACACACATTCAACCAACACACTTGGGCCAATTTCCAGACCAATTTGGCCCTAATACACTGAAAAAGAACATGCTCCAAGGACTCCTCAGCATCCCCACAGATTTGACAGATTGTATCAAATTCCATCCCTCTATGGTTCAATGAAATAGCAGTAGGAAGTGTATTATGTAGACATCTCCAGATAAAATGTATGATTTTACCTTTAATCTTCAGGTTCCAGCACTTTTGTCACATCTTTTTCCTACTCCAAAATCCATCACTTGCTTTTGGTAAATTAAGTTTACACCTCTTGATCTTAATCAACTGTTGGTAAGCTGATTTAACCGTGAAGCCACCTTTCTTTTCCCAATGCCACCAGGCAACATCTCTGCCCTCTTCATAACAGATCAGGATCTGCATAATCAACTTAACATCCTCCAAGCAAAAAGTGTTAATCAGCATATCATAGTTCCACACAGTACCCTCCTCATTCATCAACTCCCTCACTCTCATACCATCCAAATTCCAATTACACAAAGTAACAAGCTTAAACAGTGGGGTTTTGGAATCCATGGAGAATCACACACAAAAATATTTTTCCCATAACCCACCTTGAATCTGAACCCCAGTTCCAAAGTAGAAGGGGCTTTAATCCATCCCTTCCACAACCAAGAGTCTCCACTCTTACTAGAACATGAAAACTCTTAGCTTTAAGTTATTTTGTGGAATTAACCATGTGCAGTGCACTTGTTGTATAAATAAAATAAACTCTTAGTCAAAAGATTTATTTTAGATAAAGTATATGCTTGTTTATTTTATGATTTGTTAGGTTGGTCTAGTCACTGAAGTATGAATACCATTTCTCTATATTTGTTTATCTAATAGGACATTGTTTGTACATTCTTCCACGAAAGAGAAGAAACAATGAATTTTGCAATGGATTTGACTGAAAATTTTCAGTTGCTTGAAATCCTGTTTTTAATTTCAATGGGATTTCTATAATAACTAAGAAGGTTTTTTTTTTAATGATGCTATTCTGCTCTTTTGGAATATTTATTATTAGCAAAAAGAATATATAATCGAATTCTAAATCCTTCCCTTTGCTGATTCCATGATATCTAAAATTTCATATGCCCTTTCCTATTTATGTTACTTCACAACTTTTGGCTTCACGGGAAAAATTACAGATTTTAAAAATGTATTTGTTCTGCAAATATTCAAGCCAGTCAAATAAATCTTTCTTAGTTATTAATGGGATAATTACAAAAACATCCCTGATGTTTGGGTTAATTACAAAAAAACGCAGACATGTTTCAAATTTACAAAAAAACCCTTAAGTTTCGTTTTGTCTTAAATTTGAAGGGGGCAAATCAGTAATATTTTTGCAAATGTCACGGGCGTTTTGAAATATTTTCGAAAATCACCGGGAAATATGTAAGACGGAATCAAACATCAAGTTTTTTTTGTAATTTTCAAAGAACTCTGGGTTTTTTTGTAATTAGTCCAAACCTTAGGGGTGTTTTTGTAATTATCCCTTAATTAATTTGAGAAATTGTTTTGTAGGAATCTTGGTATCCTTATAATAAAACTTTATATTGCCTGCTGATGTGAATACACAACATATCTATAACACAATAAATCCTTATCCACCCACAAGCTATTGTGGGGTGGAGGTCAGAAGTTCAAATTCATACTCCATCAAATTGCTCCCTGGGGCATATGCGAGCTGGTGAAGATTTGGTGGGAACTCATACTGAATAGCATCCGTGTGGGTTCGATTCGGGGAGAGATACTTATTAGTAGATTGGGGGGTCGAACATAATTGTTCTCTTTACCTGGGAGGATCTGGTTGTACGTCGTGCCGGACCAGCCGTCGAACACTCGGCCAATGCGTGCACATCCGCGGTTTACCTTGGCGGCAAAGAATGAGGAGTCGGAGATGTTGTCCTCACGCATAGTCAGGCGTAAGCCTGGAAGCTGAGTTATCAAAAAAAAAAAAAATCCTTATCCACCTTTGAGGCTTTGATCATTCTCCTTTTTATGTTTATATGTAAACACAAAGAACGAGTAACGCGTCTCAACTATACATTTATCTACCCTCCATTTTCTCTATATACATAGCATCATCCCACAACAAAATCTATTACAAATTAAACAAAAACTATGATGGCACGAAAGAAGGGATAATTACAAAATACTCCCCTGAGGTTCGGACTGATTACAAAAAATTCAAGAGGTCTTACATTTCCCTCCTTTATAAGCAAAAAAACATTTAAAAAACCTCTCTGACATTTATAAAAGTATTACAGTTACCCCCTCAAAGTTAATATATAATCAAATCTGAGAGTTTTTTTTTTTTGTAATTTTAAAACACCTCAAGTTGTAATTAGCCCACACCTCAAGGGGTGTTTAGCAATTATCCCCACGAAAGAACAATCTCCTATAAGCCGACCGAAGGCTAATCTTTCATGGGACGCTTCCCGTGGGGATCTAATCTGGGGCTTGTAAGACCTGATGTAGTTGCAGTTAATGTGGCAGTTTGTGTAGTTGTTGTAGTGGAGCCAAATGAATGAGATGTGCCCGATGTTCCAGAAGCCGAGGATGATGCAGTTGGGGGATTAGACATTCTATATCTGGATCCAGGGTATCCAGGTCTCATGGGTTCTTCGAGAATGCTTGGCTTCTTTGATAGTATCACAACCACACGGCCCATGTCCGGCCGTGATTTTGGATCAGATTGGACGCAAAGCAACCCTATCTGTATACACATTGCTACTTGATCACCATCTGCTGACGACGTTATTGTAGGATCCATTATTTCTAAACTTCTTTGTTTCTTGTAAAGCTTGTATGCCTGCATAGCCAATAAATATACATATTAGAGCATCACCAAGAGAGTGTTTTATCTTCAATTTGGAGCAAAAATTTATCCACTGCGCCAATTCGCCAAAGCTTGCGCCAATTTGAAGATGTAAACAGTTTGCGCCAGAAATAACCCAACACTGGAGCTGCGCTAAAACTTTCTTTTCCTTTTGTTTTAAATTAATAATTTTAGTGTATGAAAATATGCACTAAAATGGAATGTTATGTGCATACTGCACTAAAATAATGCGGAGATGGTCTTATTGAAGCTTAGTTACCAAAAATAGATATCTAGATCATGAGAATGACTCTAAAACTCAACTACAGATGTATAAACTCTGACATTATGGTAACAACAAAATAGATACAGATGGGCTACATGTTATATCTCCACACTAACTAGCTCTCTTTAGACTAATAGCATAAGAGTTATAGATAGGTAATCAGAAAGGAGATGGACCCCTCCCTAAGAATAGTTGTTCCATTGCACACTATAGCTGAAATGAGAAATTCCATTTTTTCCCTCAAAAAAAAAAAAATTTCCATTTCGAACACATAAAGATCTTTCTTGACATGTTCTTATTTTTAGAATGGTTAAACAACATTTCCAACTCCCACAATCATGAGATGGACACATGAACAAAGTAGCAACCAGTTGTGTGAATTTTCCCGTAGACAAAAAAAAGGGTGCATTAGTTTTCAAAATGTTCTAGAAATGCCTTTCAGTACTTCAAACATTGTTTTCCATAATGGAAATTGACACAGACGGAAGCTACATTCAAACGAACAACGAACAAAAGCAATACGAAACTTAATGAGAAGAAACATAAATTGCAATGAAAAGAGAGAAATCTCAACTTTTTAATATCAATTCAACCACCCTAAAAATAATAAGTATTTTTAGGATTAAACTTCTACCACAAGAAAACTCCTAAATATTAAGAACTCAACCCACTAAAACTAATCATAATAGATACTAAGTTATCTTTAAAGCTTATCTCTATCGGAAATTGGAATCCACTCATTTTAGTAATGCTTTGCTACTGTTTTCAGCTCTTCCGGTAGAAGTCGTAGAAAACACACACACACGCACAAACAAAAAGCATATCTTTTTGCTGGTTCTATTCAGTTCCCTTTTTCTTGTCTAAGAAAAAACTTAACTACTAGTGAAATAAACATTCTCTTGGTTACCCAAATTATTCGTGTATGTGAAAACACAAAATACATTATAACATTCCCCCTACTAGGCTTTTAGATAGTCATTAAAATTAGGATAATTACAACTGACAGGTTTGGGCTAATTAACAGAAAAACCTAGAGATGTTTCAAAATTACAAAAAGCTCCCTCAGGTTTGGTTCTGTACTAAATTTAAGGTGGTAACTATAATATTTCTAGAAATATCAGGGGGGAGGGGGCGAAATGTTTTTTACTTATGAAGGGGGAAAATATGAGATGAAATCAAACCTCTTTTTTTTTTAACAATTTTAAAAACTTCTAATTTTTTTGTAAGTAGCTCGACTCTCAGGTTTTTTTTTTTTTTTTTTTTTTTTTGTTGTTGTGATTATCCCATAAAATTATGTTGCTTCCATGAGAAGAGATGTGAAATTACATGATTCAGGCCTTTCAGATTTCAGGGGCTAAGATTTAGCAATCAAAATTGGTTACATATCCAATAATATGGCCATCAATGTGTACCCAAGAAAACAATCTTACCCATTCAAGCAGGTTCCTTGAATCAGGATCTCGGTTAAATTTTGAATTTTTCTGTCCACTTATTAGCTCCAAAACCACAACCCCAAAGCTAAATACGTCCGCCTTTTCCGAAAGATGGCCATGCATGACATATTCGGCGCCATGTATCCACTGCCATCCATCATTAATTTTGAAATCCAACTTGAATGGCTATATATAACAACAAAAACTGAGCTTAATTGTTTTTGAAGTTGTGGAAACATACTTGGTACCCGCTACACGGGTGTTAACATGTGTTTGGTTTTCAGAATACAAACGAGCCATGCCAAAATCAGCAATCTTAGGAACCCATTTTTCATCAAGTAGGATATTGCTAGCTTTGATGTCCCGGTGTATGATACGACAGTGAGCCTCCTCGTGAAGATAAAGTAAACCCTTTGCGATGCCTAAAATTATATCATACCTTCGCTTCCAATCAAGTACATCTCGCCTATCAGACTCTAAATCAATGGGATGAAACAAAGTGTCAGTAATACCTCATTTTGATGCCACTTCGTAAAGCTTATCTAGTTGAAAAAGGGGCCTCTTTAGGTTCATCCCCTCAAAATGTTTTCACATGTTCGAGATGAACAGGTGAAAAGGCGTTTAGTTCGTCGTATTTTCGGAATTCATAGTAATTTCAAATAACATTGCTTCAGACTTTGAAAAAGTGTGCACAGTGCACGCTATGAAAAATAACTATTGAATTAAGTAATAAACCTTTCAGATCAACTTATGAAAGCACCTCGTCTATTTTCACTAGCCCTACACCAAACAGGTTTTCATTTCACAATCTATTTTCAGATGCCAAATTATTTGAGAATGAAAACCAGATGGAAATGAAAACACAAACATCGGAACTGTCAAAAGAATAGACTTCAGCATATTGGGTTCTTATAAACTCCAGAAAAGGAAGCCAAGCACTAGAAAAATACTCACCAACATTTGCATGAGATGACAGAGAATGAATGGAAATTAGCACCACTTGCATTGCGAGAAATTATGATCGAAAAATTCCAGGTGCTCTTTTGTAGTTACATGAAAGATATAAATCAACAAATTTTAAAATGCCAAAAGAGCTTCTGGACAACTTAACTAGAATGGGTTTACATTTTCATAGGTTTTCCCGGAAAATGGAATTTGAAACTCTCAGTGCAGTTCCACAAAATATGGTTTTGTCATTTGTGCATGCTCAAGCATATTTTGGTCTTCCGCCGTGCCTTAAGAAGCAATCTATGGAATTTCAAGGCCAACTGATTATATCTAAAGGAATCAGTAAGTACAGTCTTACAGACTAGTAAGGAGCTAATTCTGTGTCCTTTGCAGTCATTTTTGACTTAAAATTTAGAAACACTTGAAGATTACATATCATGTAGTGTTCAACTGTTCATTTCATCTTCGAATGTTGACATGATCAGACTGCAAAACGCCTCATTGCGATTTGATCCTCAACGCTAAAAGACTGGGATTCACAATTGAAGCCTTGGAATTTTAAACTGGTAGCTTTTTATACAAATAATAAAAAGGAAACTTTAGCAGATCTTGCCAACCTGAATAAACTGACACAAGTTACACTAAAATTTACACACATGCAAAACGAGGTAGAACACAAAATAACAATGTAGCCCTTATACAACTACACTTTTCATCAATTTCCAAGTAAAGACGTTTAACGACACTCAAATGTGTTCACATTGATCAAGGAAAAGTTGTTAAAACTTTAACTTCGCGCATAGATGATCATGGAAACAGAATGTTATTCAAAATGGCAGAAGAATGAATGAAATAAACATGAGAACTTACTGAAAAGAAGCTTGTCAAGGCTCTCATTAGCCACATACTGATAAACAAGCAGCTTTTCTGCGCCGTGCACACAGTATCCCAACAAATGCACCACATTTCTATGCTGCACACGTGCCAGCAGCTTTGACTCACTCTGAAACTCTTTTTTCCCCTGTGCTGAGCTCTGTGACAGTTTCTTCACAGCTATTTCTCTCCCATCATCCAACTTCCCCTGTAAATTACCCACAACCCAAAATCGAATCTTTATTCGACATCTTCATTTTATTCGGTCAATTTACAAAATTTCCACCCACCCCACCTCCACACCACACCCAAGCCCAATCCCATTTTACTAAATATATACAGGGTTTCATATAATCAAGACTCAATCTTGATGGTTTTATACCTTGTAAACCGGGCCAAAGCCTCCTTCACCAAGCTTCACAGTGGGATGGAAATTATTGGTTGCTGCAACAAGGGTCTCAAAAGAAAACTCCTTTTGTTCTTGTGCTGCAATTTTCTCCAAATCCACTTCGTTTTGGTCTTTTATCAAACAGTTTAAAAGCAACACATCCCAATAAACCCATCAGGCATCAATAGAACAGAAACACAAAAACAAGCAAGTCTGAAACAGATAAAACGATCACCTTTACTTGACTTCGATACGAAGGGCTTGATGAGGTTTTTGAGGAAGCTTTTGGACTTAGTCATCTCATGAATAAAACTCTTTCGGGGATTTGTAACGAATGGAGATGATTTTACATTATGATATTCATGAATGCGTATCAAATTTGATTTGGTCGTCTCTTGCTCACGAACACCTGAGATACATCGGAGGAACCAAGCGTGTTGACGTCTAGTTGACTTGGAAATACTTTGAAAATAATAAAACTCCTGCGGAAATATGCTATATATTGATTCCTCATTTGTCAACTTGCTAACAATCTTTATAAGTAGAATTATTGTTAGATACTATCACGAAAAAAAAAAATTATAGTTAGATAGCAAGTGTTTGACTGAGCTTTCTGTTTAAATTTGTTTGGTAATTTTTTAGAAAAATATGTTATAAGCTCCCAAAATAAGATGTCTTATAAGATGTTTTTAATAAAGTAGTGGAACTCTAATTTATTTTCAAAATAAGATTCTAATTCAATAATCTCCTTTAATTTTGACTATATTAGTTACAAAATTTTCATTACTAACATCTTAAAAGCTACTGCATCTTATTTTATCCAAACACTTCAAAAACTTATTCTTAAAATAAGATCTAACATCTTATAAACTCTAAAAACAACTTATAAGATGTATGCGTTTATAAGATCTTTTATATAAGCTTAGCCAAACGCAATTATTATTCTTAATTGGTATGTTCTTTGTTCACACGCGTTACAATTTTCGTTGCATCAAAATAAGTTAAAATACGTGGTTAATTAGGTTTGTTGTGTCACCTAAAAGACATTAAACTACGATGAACGTCAATTTGTGACACGATACGATAATTCGATACTAACTTAACCCGAATTTAGGAGCAGGTTCGGATTAAAATCGGGTTGACACAACGAACACGAAATAAATATGTCGTCAAATCAAATCGTGCGTGTCAACACAATTGACCTATTTGACCCATTTAATTTCATAGAAACATATTATTTTTCATATTTTGTATTGGTTTAGGTGGTTATAATTATAAGATAATGGACAAATTACTTAATGCATTTCCTAATAATTTAATATATTTTTATTTGTAATATTAACTTTTTCTCCATTTTCTTGTTTTTTTTTCGTGTTAACTTGAAATTATATAGATATTTCGTGTCTTGTCGTGTCACTCATATCATAAACGGATCGTGTTTGTGTCAAATTTGTAATATTTGTGTTTAACACTCCACCCACAAATACAAAACACGACACGATTGACACCAAGCACCATTTACTATTATTAGGGATGTCAACAGGCGGGGTGGGGGGGAGCGATCCCCATCCCCGTCCCTCGTCCCTCACATGAGACAAACGGGGGGAAAATTTTCCCCATCCCCGTCCCTGCGTGGGATTCCCCCGCTCCCCTTTTTTTTTTTGGCAAAAATTTAATTTTTTATAAAAAAATCATTTTTAATATTAATAAATTATATAAAAAAACTAACAAACCACTCATTAATAAAATAAATTAAATATTTGTCATTTTTATATTTAATGTGATACATTTATAATATATATATAATATATTATAAATATTATATTATATATTTAATATGTTGTTCCCCATGGGGAATGGGGCGTGGATCCCCGCGGGACGGGGAGTATGATCCCTGTCCCCACCAACGGAGAGAAAAAATTCTCCATCCCCATCCTCACGGGGGAATATTTTGGGGAATCCCCGCCCCATTCGGGGCAGATCTCCGCGGGAAATGGAGATTCCCCGCCCCACTGTCATCTCTAACTGTTATAGACAAGCCACGATTGATTATATAATACGATTGAGAATTTGAGATGTTTAGGTTACGATTGGATATGAAAAATATTCAATTTTCGTTTCGCTGGAGAATATTTTTTGACCAAAAAGCGATTGTTTATGAAAGTTTTCAGAAAATATATTATTATCGCACTTTCACTTCTTCTCATTTCTCCTCTTATCAATTACATCTACACATTTTCACAAGAAACTAATCATTATTATACATTCTCCTATAAATTTCATTATTCATTTCTCTCACACATTTCTAACTACCAATCACATCCAATCATTATTTTACTATTTTTAAATCAAATTAATTTCATCATCACTTTTTCATTCTACATCAAATCATACTCTCAAAATTCATCTTTTTCTTTTAAATTTTTTTCCAACTCTATTCTTTAGTAAAATAAAAATTTCAGAAAATGAAAGCATATTGCAACCTTTAGTTACATGATGTAGGCCCATAGGATAATAGCAAGTCCACTTCTAATTAAAAAATCGACTAGTTGCTTGATGTGAATCCCACCCATATGGGTGGGGTCGAATTATCCTTATGTGGTCCACATGAGATGCCCTTCGTAGGGATGGCAATTTCCTCCGAACCCGACGGAGATCCGATACCCGACCCCACTGGGAGGAGGTATGGAGATGATTTTGTAGCTTCGATTAAATAAATGGGTATTTTTCGGGTATGGGTATGGAGGTGAGTCTAGGACATCCTACCCATACCCTACCCGATACCGATTAAATAATAATATTATATATATAATATATCTACATATATATTTATTTATAATATTTTACATATATTTTTTTATTTATACAACTCTATTTATTTATATTTAAAGAAAATGATTTTCCCCAAGTCTCAATGAAATCTACTAACCCACTAACACTTTTGTTTAATCTTTTTAATATTTTGCTATATTAGTTCGCTAATTCTTATATGTATTCTTTTTTCCTTATTGTTTCCTTAAGAATTTAGTAAATATCTATATTTTTATTTAAATAACTCCAATTTCTCTTTAAAAAAGAAATAACTTAAATTTGAAAAAAATACAATTGTAAGTGGTAAGAGGGTATGGGTAGGGTATGAATACCCGATCGTCCGATGGGTATGGGGATGGGTATGAAACCGAATACCCGATGGGTATGGGTATGGGTATGGGTATGAATATAATAAATGGGTATGGGGATGGAGGATATAGAATCCTACCCGAATCCTACCCATCGCCATCCCTACATGGTTTCCGCCCCAAATAAAATAAGTCAAAATAATTTTCTTTCCTTTTCTCCCATAAAAAGTGGATGATAGAGCTTACATATATCAAATCCAAATCCAAAGCCAAATCACAATCGAAAAGATGATAATACTCGAAAATGACGTGGTCAAGGTAGTTGCACTTAGGGGTGTGCAGACGCGTGCGGGACAATTCGTAGATTTAGAAATCTCCATAACCGCCTCGAAAGTTCGTGAGATTTCGAAAATAAATCTCCAGAATCGAACCATAGAAAAAAATCTCCAACGCGTCGAAAGTTCGGACGGAGATTCGGAGATTAGCCATAAATAAAGATACAAATTTGGAAAATAAAAAGAAAAAAGAAAATCAATATAAAAATTACCAAACAGATATACTTCTAGAGTTCTAGTATTTTTTAGCATAGTCTCAAAGTAAAAACTAAAACTATAATAGATAACACAATTCAAAATTCTAAACTTAATAACCTCTATAATACAATATTAGTAAATTATTTGGGCAATTGTCCTTCGATTGAAATAGAACATATATAATTAGCTAATAGTTTTTATAAATTAAAATGAAATAAAAACGTGTATACATTTATAATCTCAATGTCTCATACTTAACAACTTAACATAATCGATAAAATTATATTTATAATTTATGTGATGTGGTAAAAAATTAAAATATGATTTTTTTATATTGTTGTAATATGATACTATTACTTGTTTCTCTTTTAAGTGCAATTTACTAATCATTTAGCTAATTTCAATTTCAAATTATTTTCTCTATTATTAATATCAAAGTTTTTTAAAATTCATAATAGTTGCAGTATTATGATTTTTTTTTTAAATGTGCTTTATATTCAATTTAATTTCAAATAGTTTGTAGTTAATTCAATATCAAAATAAAAACAACATAGAAATAATGTATATGTATTTATATAAAAAATTTAAAATCAGTTCTAGCTTCGGGTCCTCGGTTCGGAGTGGTTCGATACGGTTCTCGATACGGGTATTTGAAAAATCTCCAGAACCGTGCCATAAATATTTTCGGTATGGTACGGTTCGGTGAAAGTCAAAAAGTCAATGTATATTTTCGGTTCGGAGATCTTTCGATCCCGGATGTCGATTCGATTTTAGTAATCTCCAAGATCGTGCAAAGCCCTGGTTTTGGCCCATTTCGAGATCATACTGTGTTATTAATTATTAAATTTTGATTATGCGAATCTCACATGTTAAAGTCTTTAACTCTTTATGATAATGCTTAATGAACATAATGTTTTGAAACTAACATATATCATTACCTGCTAAAAGACGACCCAACAGGCTGCAGGGGCCAAGAATGGGTGATGGAATATCTTAAATTGTTGGATATTTTATTTACCACATATTTTTTTTAATAAATAGAAATATATAAAAGAAAGGAAAAAATCTTGATCACAAATCGATCAGGTAGCAAAAGAAAGAAAATGTTAAAATTCTGAAAACGGAAATAACAAAAATAACTTAAAAATGCAATTTAAAACGAAGGACATCTATTTAGAAGAAGATCTCAGAATGGCAAAGTTAGTTGTTTTTTTAAGCACATGCAAAGTTAATTTGGGATTTTTTTAATTACTTGGTAGGATTGGAGGGAAGGGGACAAAAAAACTGAAAACTCAAGGTTTGAATCGATTAAAACTCTTGTTAGGGGTGATCGATACCACTTAAAGCAACAAAGTTTATATGTTAATTACAAAAACTATTCTTGGGGTTTAGCCTAGTTACGAAACAACTCATTTATCTTTCAAAATTACAAGTATCCATTGACATTTATTTTCTCTTTTTTAATTGCACCTCAAGAGGAGGTATTTGTTTGGTAAATAAAAATCTTAAGGGTGTTAGGTAATACAAATCTTAAAACCGCCCACACTTGAAGTGTATCCGATACGATAAGGAGAGCGTTAGCCACCCGAGTGAAGTTTATTCTAAAAAAGCAGGTTGGTGATAAGAAAAGTAGCTCTCTAGATTTAATAAGTTAAATTCTCTTCTCGATTAATCAATGTGAGGTATAACTCACAAGTTACATATTTCATTATCATCGCTAAGACTATATAGATATTATTTATCCTGGAAAAACCTAGGTTATTGGTTTAGAATCTATTATCTGCAAATAAATTCAACTTGCTTTTTAAAAATTGACGGACTAGATTAATAAAATTGCAACCTTAACGCAACAGTTTCTCTTTCTATTTAACGTAAATCAATGTTAAATCCAATTTACACCCAAAAGTTACTTAGGATGCTGGGCTCTGTGCCTCGTATTGATGGGCCTTTTCCTCCCAGGCCTTGGAGGAACTTATGGGCCTAACCTAGACGATGTCCAAAACCCAAAGAAAAAACCTATAGTATCTTCCGAAAAAAAAAAGAAATTCCACCACATACCCTATTTTTTGGGAAAAATCCCTACTATTTATGCCCACATCACTTTCGTACTTTTTTTTTTACCTTGTTATGATCCGCATCTTTTTTTTTTACGTTTTTTCAATTGTTTTTGTTCATGTGTTGTTGTATATGTTCTTTATGTTGTTTCGATGTTGTTTCACCACATACCCTATTTACTTCTTTTTTACGCTCTTTTTTATTCATGTGTTGTTTTATATATTGTTTGTGATTGTTTTTAATAGCGTTTTTAATGTTATGATTTTTCTTTGTTTTTCCATGTAGTTTTCCAATGTTTTAATGTAGTTTTTACCTATTTTTAAACTCTTTTAATGATGTTGTGTTTTTTATATTATTTCGGTTGTCTCTGGATTGTTTCTATATTGTTTTGAATATTGTTATGATGTTTCTTTATCGTTTCCATGTTGCATTCGCCGTTTCAATGTATTTTTCTTTTTTTTTTTTACCTAATTTTAAGTTTTTTTTTTTGTTTTTGTGTTGTTTTGTATATTATTTCGGGGTTGTGTTTATATAGTTTTTAATGTTGTTTTATTGTTTCCTGGTTGTTTCTATGTGTTTACGATATTTTCGCTGAAATTTTACTAGATGAAACATGTTTGAAACAACCTTGAAACAACAACGTAAAAAATCCGGGAAAATTGGCCGAAGCGTAAAAATGTCCGAAAAAAGAGTCATGAGCATACAAATGTCCAGGAAAAGGACCGAAAGCGTAAAAATATCCATTTTTTAGAATGTTGGGCATTTTTGTCCTTATCCAAAAAAAAATTGATATCATCGTAGGCCTTGTTATAAAAGCTACATCCAATTCCCTATGTTATAAATAACCAACGTCAGCTCGCGTGATGTGTATCCTTCTTCTTTCAATTTGTGTTTTCTTAAACTTACAAGAAAACAAAAAAATCGAAAAAAAAAGAAGGGAAAACCGAAAATGTCCTTCCAAACCTAGAGCTGGCAATGGGCGGTCTGGCTCAACCCAAGTTCATCGGGTCAATTTATAAAATTGGGTTGGGCTGGGCCTCGATTAGAGATGTTAACGGGTTGGCCTAGCCCTATAGAGGCAGCCTGTGAGCTTCGGGCTAAACGGGCCACTACTATGCGGGCTGACAATATGCGAACCTAACCTTAACCCTAGCGGGCTTCGGGCTAAACGGGCCACTATCGGGCTATAAGCCAAAAAAAATAAAAATATTATATATAAACTAAAATTTTAAATTAAGCATATATAACATTAACATTCAAATTTAATATGCAAAACCAAATGATCCCCAATAATAAAAGTGACACAAATATTATAGTTGCATACATGGATAAAGTCTTAAAAGTTCAGATTATAAAAAATTCAAATACAATCAAACATCATCATCAATAACATTAGATCCTTCCTTGGACAGAGTGTCATCTTCCAATTCTTCTTCATCTAAAATATATAAAACAACAAAAAAAATTGTTAGTAAGAAGTTTATCTATATGTATAGATAATTGAAATCAAATAGTAAAATAAAACTTTAAGAATCTTACCATCAATAAAACCTTGTAACCAACTACGAGTACAAAGAATAGCTTGCACATTATCACCAAGAAGTCGACTTCTATTTTTAGTGAGAACACGAGCCCCTATGCTAAATGCGGACTCGGATCTACTGGTTGTGATAGGAATACTTAATATATCACATGCCATAATTGATAGTCTTGGACATCGCTTATTATTTTTCCAAAATTCCAATACATATAAATTTGGAAAATTGCGGGAAATTCAAGTGGGGGCTCATCCAAATATTGGTCCAATGCAAACTTTTCATTTTGGCAATCTGATGCTTTACTCTGCCAATCTTGTATAACCTAAACAAAATGAAATAAATAAATAAGGAAAAAGAGACAATTAATGAGACAAACAAATAATGAATATGTCATATAAATATAAGATAAGTCAAAATAAATACTCACATCATTCAAACTATCATCAACTTTTTCCTTTCCTTTCCCACCAGCTGAAAGCGGAGCAAAAGATGATAAATTTGGAGTACTTTGGAAGCTACTTTCAATTGGATGAGTCGAGGACATCCACTTCGTATACTCACCAAAAAGCATTTGCATGCTTCTCTTGGCAAGAATGTTGATCAAGTTGGGAGTAATAATATTTTATCATTCCAAATTTTGCCCGAGGATCAAGCACGACCCAAATGCAAGCACAACGCTGTAATCGCTCCAATACTTAGCAATTTTTTCTTTCATTTTCAAAGACGCGTTCCTAATATCTTCATCTTCACTCTCCACGTTTGCTTTCAGAAAACCCTCGATTTTCCATATTTGCATGAAATACAAGTTGGAGGTCGGATAAGAAGTTCCAGAAATCAAGTTTGTTATCACATAAAATGGGCACGCTTATAATTCCACAAATACAAGTCTGTTCCCCTCTTGTCTACTCCTTATTTGTCGGAGCAGACTTATAATTCCTATCAGTCAATTGAAGACTACTAAAGGCACGCTTGTATTTAATTGCACTTCAAGCATGGTGTAAGTAGAATTCCATCTAGTAGGTACATCCAACCGCAAACCAACTTTAGTATCTATACCACCAACTTGACTCACACATTGAAGAAAACTTTTCATCCTCCTATCCGATCCCTTAACATATTTAATACTATCTCGATTTTGTTTAAAGATTCATTAGCTACTTTCAAACCATCTTGGACAATAAGATTCAAGATATGAGCACAACATCTTATATGGAAAAATTGACCATTGCAAAGAAGACCGTTTTGCAGATAAAGCCTTTCTTTCAAGAAATTTTGCATAGAATCATTAGCCGAAGCATTGTCCAAAGTAAGAGAAAATATCTTGTGGTCAATACCCCATTTTTTCAAGCACTCGTACACCTTATTTGCCAAATCATACCCATAATGTGGAGGCTTTGAGAATCCATGTTTATTGTCATAGTTTTGAGAATCCATGTTTATTGTTTCTTGCCGCGAGGAAAGTTAAAACTCATTTTAGTAAATACAAAGACATACAGAGGAGTTGGTGTCAGATCAATTACAATTTTTGTAAATTTCACTTTTCTGTAAAAGCAGTTAACATTCCAAGACAAAGTGTATAAGCAATTAAGCAGTTAACATTCCAAGACAAAGTGTATAAGTATAAGCAATTAAGCAATGAACATTTCAATTTTTGTAAATTTCAATTTTTGTAAATCTTACTTTATGTAAACCCCCAATCCCCACATCAAGCAAAGACAACCAAATTCAACTTGCTTAGTACTTAAAGATAAACTGTAAAGGAAATATATTTTAATTTAATAGAAAAAGAAAAAGAAAAAGAAAACAGAACATAGTTTAGAAAGAAAAGGACTTTACTGTCGCCCCATTTGGTCCACCTCAATTTGTGAATTGTGATTTGTGATGTCTTAACTATTATCTAAGTCCGGCGATCAAGCGAGTTGGAGTTGGCAATATAGAAATGGCGTCGGCGATTCAACGCGCGTGTAGGAGTAGGATTAGGGTTTCACTTTCATTTCCTTTTCGATTTTTCGGAATGTATTCTTTGACAGTACACACATATTACTCTTTTTCCAAAAACAAAATTTAAAAAAAAAAAAAAAAAAGCCCATTGGCCCAATTGCCGCCTGACCCGCCCGCTTTAGGCTGGGACCGTCCGGCCAAAAAGGTCCGGATTTAAACAGGCCAGCATTTAGAGGCTCTAACCCTGTTTTTTTTGCAGTTTGAACGGGCTAGCCCGCCGGGCCCGACCCGTTTAACATCACTAGCCTCAGTTTTCCTAGTCCAACCCACTCCTACTGTAACACCCTACTTTTTTTAAGTGCATTTTTAGCGTTACTAAAATTTTAAGAAAATGTGTATAATATTTTTTTTAAATACATAGATAAATGAAAAGTTTAGCGGAAGCGATAATGAGAATACTTTAATTCTTAAGAAAAATTATAAAGTGTTTGCCTAAAATTTAAAATTCCATTCAAAACACTTTGAAATAAAAAAAAATAGTACATCACAATTGTTCAAAATTTTAAATGAATTCATAGTTCTTGATATTTAAATAATTAAAAGTGAAATCATCGGCTATTCCCTACATCTGCAACGCATCCGTCCATATGATCTGAAAAGAATTTGAATTTGAGGATGAGTAATCACATACTCAGTAGGGATAAAAAATTGTCCAAGTTAAATACGAAAAGTGTACAATTACATAAATTAACACATAACATTTCCCATTGGCATAAGCCGATCGAATAGCACATAACCTTTCCCGATTGGCATAAGCCGATATCACATAACCTTTCCCGCAAGCACGAATGCCATATTTTCCTTTCCGTGGCACGAGGCCAAAAATTTCCTTTCCCGTGACACGAATGTCATATTTTCCTTTCCGCACAGACGAGGCCAAAAATTTTCCTTTCCTGCAAGTAGACGAATGCCATATTTTCCTTTCCATTGCATGAACATACAATGTATTACATTGTAATGAACAAAGGTAATTCATAAAAATTAATCATATCATATAGCACATTAAAAACATATAATTCACATAATTATACATATCAACATATCATGTAATACATCGAAAGCATATAATTCACATAATTATGCATATCATTTAACCATTTAAAATGTGTAATTCACATAATTGGATAATTTAAACATTTAACAAGGACAATAAATTATACACATAAAATGTGATAAGAATCCCTACCTCAATCAGCAAATAATATAGATGCACAAATTGCTCGAATATAGAAGTCCTAATTGTCCGGTTCTTCATCGCCTACAATATAAATTTAACATAATTTAAGCCTAGAGATTAAGTAGTAACTTATAATTGAAATAATTATATATATAAAATAGCCTAGTGCTTTTTAATATGTAAAAGTTAACTAAAAATATAATTAGTTTTGAGACTAATTGAAAGAAATTAAAGTCAATATGAGATTTTGGGACTAAATTAAAAAGTTTGGGGTAAATTTGAAATTCTGAAAATATAAATAAAAATCTGGATTAAGATGAAACTTGTTTGGGACTAAATTGAAAAAATTTCAGAAACATTAATTTGAGAATAAGACTTAATTGAAATTTTAGTGGGTTAAATAAAAAAATAAAAATTACAAATAAATCCAATTCTCTATCTAATTCTCAAAATTAAACCCAATCCCAAATCCCAACTTTTGTCCTCTGTTTCTCACAAACTGTACACACTTACACACCTAAACACACACAGACAAAACCTCTACACACATCACACATACACACACGCATACATCATCACACACAAAGACACACGCACACACAATTACACACACAAAAACAAACTATCACACACACAAATATACACAAAACTAACGCACACACATCCATCAGCACACACACACATACTCATTTACACACAAAAACACACACCATTACACACACTCATACACGCACACACATACCCACGCACACTCATACACCAGCACACACATAAAATTAAACAAAAAAAATGAGAATTGCATAGCCCATCCCTCATCTCCGACGAACTCCGGCGAAAACTACCGGAGAGAAAAAATATCCATTGACTACTGAAAGAGATAAATAAATTTCTTGATGACAGTTGAATAAATGGTCATCAACTTGCCTGGTGTTTGTCTTTGATTGAATTATGTATGTTGAAAGATGAGTTTGGAGAGGATCAAAATAGATGATGGGTTTCATGAAGTAAGAAATGTTGCCTTAAAGTTGCAGAAAATATGGTGAGTTGTGATTAGTTGTAAAGTGGCCTAAAGTGGATTAAAGTGAGATAAGGTGAGGGTAAGATTAGCACAAGATAATGAGCAATAGTGGGATTGTCTAATTAAAGTTAACCCATTAGAAGAAAATAAAATATAAAAAAATGTATACATATATAATTAATATAAATTTTGATTATAATAAAAATAAGGTAAGATGTGAATTATAAAAATTATGGGTGTTACACCTACCACAGGCCACCAGGCTAGATAAGCCCCAAGTTAAAATATTGTACCATCGGATCTGGCTGGCCAGCTCTATATAAAGAATTAGGCGTTATTATTAAACCAACCCTAGGTTTTCTTTAGGTTTAACCTAATTAAGAAAAACTTCATTCATCTTTCAAAATACAAATACACCGTTGAGGTTCGTATTTATCTAACAAATATACTCTATTGATGGTGTAAGTTATAAAAGAGAAACAAGTATTTATAATTTTGAAATATAATTATTTTTTCCGTAATTAGAGTATTCTCCTCTGTTCATTTTAAGCTAAACTTATATAATCATCATAACTGCTTCAAAAAGTGTCACATAACAATTACATATATACATAAATGAATCTAACAAACATACAATTCCTAAAAATCACATCAAAACCATAAACATCAATTACAATTTACAAGCTGAAAATCAGTACTATTATCCAAAAGATAATCATCGTTCGATCGATCTTTTCCAACATTAGAACGATGGGACGAGGCCATATGATGCATTCTCTGCCATAAAAGATGTCGAAAACATGTGATCCGCTTCGATTTCGACATCCTTTCGTTTAGCGAATCGACCTTTGATTCTGGGTCTAGTTTCTGCATAGGCTTTTCTTGATGCATACCTAATTGGCTTTGGACAAAAGGGCTTGTGTAAATTGAGACTTCACTTGTTGATTCTGCATTGATGACAGTGAAACCTGAATTTATCACAAGAGAGAATTTTTTTAGTGCATATATTCAGGATGAAATGTAAGAAAAGAAAATTTCTCTATTACATAATGTAATGGACATGCTTGAGAATGAAGCACCAGTGTAAAACAAATGACATTAGACTTTTGAACATGGATAGTTAGACCAATTGATAAACTGAGTAATTGAAAATGCAAGAAATTTATGTAATATGTAAAATCCTAGTTAAGAGCTTTATTACCTTTAATGGAAATATATATATATATATATATATATATATATATATATCTCAAGTAATGTAAGCATTACACATTGAAGATCATATTCAAAACATGAACCCTGAGGGATGAGATCTCATATTTCACTTTCCCTATTTCACTCCATATTCCATACACTGGTTGAATGACACATGCACAATTGTGGACATCATCACGTACACATGTCAATCTTTACGATGCAATGGAATATGGAAAGTGGAACAATAAATCTTAATCCGCTATGGGTGCAATGCTCACTACTGTAAATTGGAATTTTAGTCCTCCAGAGTCGTACGTAGGGTGTGGTAGAATTGGTCACAAAATCACTGGTCACAAAATCACGCTGTATATATCTTTGAAAAACTCTCAAATTGTAGCCCTAAATTGGCCAAAATCTCACTTAATTTCCACATGAACACAAAAATAATTAGACATTCTCAAATTTCCAGCCAATATTAGGGTTTTTGGTGAATTTTGTCCTCTAAGTATCCACTTTTAAATTTTAGTTCAATATTATATATGCTTTAAAAAAATTCAACATTTAGTCTGATTTTGACCGGAAATGTATAATTTAATCGTAATTATTAACTAGGACCGTTAGGTGCTAATGTGTCTAAGAAATTTAGTAGTTTTGGTAATTTAATGCAAAATGACACATCAAGTATTTGGTGGCAAATTTTTTACACAACAATTTTTTTTTGACATATTTGCACTTTAGTAAATAATTTTTCGTTAAAATTACACAATTTTGGTCAAAACATGCCGAAATATCCCAATTTTTTAAGGGATATATTTGAATCAAATTTAAATGTAACGAAGGACTAAATGTCAAAATAATCCAATTTAAATGTAACTAAGGACTAAATTTAAAAATAATCCAAGTTAAATGACCAAATAAATCATTTTTCCAGTCGAAGCAAAACCATTGTGATGAATCAATTGCCTGTTTTAGTAGTGATGAAGAACTTACACTTCGAGACATTGAATACTCAACTTTGGAGACCTCGTACTCCAATCCCGTCTGAGGAACACTGTAATATTGCAACTCGTGATTATTAATGTATCCCTCATTAAACTGACATGATCAAGGTCCAAATACTCATCCACCTCACCACCAATCAACGGCCCAAATTCATCACTTCTAATTTGGTCGTCATCCCCATTTTTAATCGTAGGGTTAGGCAATAGCCACGAAGCTGCTTCATCTTCGTCTTCTCCTGACCGTCCGATTATTGATCCGTCGGGTTTTTCCGCTAATTGGCCGTAGAGGTTGAGAGGATTTGGAACGGGAACGCGGTGATGGCGGCGGGCCAGAGGGTTGGAAGAGTGGATATCGGCGTCGCAGGCGGAGCAGAGGTAGGCCGAGTCTGCGCGGCAGTATACGGTGGACGTGGCGGCATGGCAGGTGTCGCAGGGACGGGACCAGGTACTGTTTGTGGCGGCGGCGGCGGCGCCGTCTCTGGCGGTGGTGTTTTCGACCTTCAGCATTTTCAGTTTGATTGTTTACTCTGTTTTCTCATTGTGCGTGCGTGTGTTTGTTTTGAAATTACGGAAGAGAAGTGGGAGTACAAGTACTGTTTGGCAACTGGGGTTTGGAGAGGTTACGTTTCGACACGTGGCTGGAAGTTAGTGGGTGAGAAAGTTGTTGTGTAACTTGTGGATGTTGTAAACTCATGGTGGGCCTTGTGGGGACCCTATAGGACTGAGATTGATGTGGTTCATCAGACTTGCTGAAGGGGGCATGTACAGTTTGATACACTGATGAAAAAGCTTCATAATATCATTAGTTTACGAGTTTTTCTTTAAAAAAATATGATATTCTATTTTATATTTGGTATAATGTACATATATAACAAATTTACAAAATGAAATACATGTGGAATTCATTAGTAATAGCCCCTTTTTTAAAAAAAATACACCACTTCTTATTTTTACAAAATTTTTTATTAATGTCTTGAAAGATCTTGGTTGGAGAACCGTGAAATAAACCGAAAGATCTGAGTTGAACTCAGTTGCTAACACCCTTATAAAGGGTTAGTGATACCACTGAGCTACAAGCTAGTGGTTCTTATTTTTACAAAATTAAAATAACTTAAAATAACTATTATATACTATCAAAAAAAATCTAAATACACACAATCTTTTTTTTTCTTCAAATTTTTTTCTTCCCTAGAGTTTAAGAGATAATTTTTTATTTTCGCTATCGTGCTATTTTAATTATAACATTAAGTACGAAATGTTTCATTTTTTATAGATTGAAGGTTTAAATTCAGTTTCAATAACAGGTAAGACTAGTTCACCAATCCATAAAAAAACTAGGTCTGAAGTTTGGGATCATTTTGAAAAAGTAAGAGATTCTGATAAGAATGAAACTGGTAAAGCTAAATGTGTATATTGTGGTAGAACTTACGGGTGTAGGAGTGATCAAGGCACCTTTGGGTTATGGAAACATTTGAGGGAAACTTGCAAAAGAGTGTCCTTTGAAACAAAAATTGATTGATGCGCATAAGATTAAAGATAAAGCTCAAAAGATATTGACTTTTCAAAGTGCATCTGATTTTGGGGAAGGAAAACTAACTAGTTGACAGTTTGATCAGGAAAAAGTAAGAAGTGCTTTGGTTAAGATGATTATAAAGGATGAACTTCCTTTTAGGTTTGTTGAGGGGGAATGGTTTCAGGACTTTGTTGAAGTTCTTTGTTCCAATGTTTCAAATTCCTTCTAGATACACAATTGCAAGAGATTGCTTCTCTTTGTTTGTTAAAGAAAAGGAAAGATTGAAAGACCAACACAAACTTTGTGTCAAAGCCAAAGAGTGTCTTTTTACTACCGATACTTGGACAAGCTTACAAAATGTGAATTACTTGTGTTTTGATTGCCACTTTATTGACTCAAATTGGAATATGCACAAAAGAATTTTAAATTTTTGTCACATTAAGAGTCATAAAGGGGTAAACATTGGAAATGCTGTTGATTTTTGCTTGGACGAATGGGGCATAAAAAATGTTATGTGCATCATTGTTGACAATGCATCATTAAATGACACAGCTATCTAACAATTAAAAAAGAGGTTATTGAAAAAAAATGCCTTTGTTTTGAACGAATGGGATGTAGAAATAATCAATCACAACTATGTATATTTTCATGTCATTGATATTGCAATTTACACACAAGAAATGCACTTGCTTTTCACAACACTTGTGTGCAAAAGTTCGTTATGTGATTTAGAGGCTAATTGTAAAGCTGAGAAATACGAAGAAGTTGGTTCACAATTCATCCGTTAAAATATAACTTCATACACATAATGTGGACTAATTGGAGTGTGTTTGTGGGCAATTAGTTGAGGTTTGGTAAACACCAAGAAATGAAAATGTGAATCTTATGGTTGGGTGGTGGGCTATTTCGTGTGAGTTTTTTCTGGGGAATTTCCAAATATTATATGTTAATATATATATATATATATATATATATATATAAGGTTATATATCATATGAAATAATTTCTTAAGTGTTTTGATGTGATATGAGTTTGGCTCTCATTCCCCGTTGTTGTTTTGAGTTGAAAAATAGGGTTGGCCAAAGTAAAAATGGATTATGATTTTTGTTTATAACGTGCAAGATGATGTCATATTTATACTTGTGTCATTTATTAGAATATGAAATAACGTGCAAGATGATATCATAATTGTACATGTGTCATTCACTAGAATATGAAATGGAATAAAAAGGTGGAATAGGATATATGGAATCTCCAAAATGAATTTAGTCTTGTGCTTAGGCCAAATCTTGAGTAGGGAATAGCGATAGAGGTTCGGACCAAATTAAAGCTAATAATTTGATTACAGCTAATTAGAGTAATTAATTGTTGGGATTTGGTTGATAACTCATCTCAGGATAATTTATTAAATTAAAGCACTTTTAAGATGTATTTAATTAATTAATGCAAAAAAAAAAACAGAAAAAATAATGATTTAGGTGAAAACAGAGTTTCTACCTCTGTTTTCTCACTTTTTCCTTTTTTTTTCTGAAAATTTAGAAAAAGAGTTAGGAACTCTATTTTCTAATTTAATCGGCATATCACTCCAAGTTAAGATTTTTAATAAATAGTCTAACTTCTTCCCCAGAGTTGGTAGTTCTTTGAATGGGAACGTACCTGTGACACCTACAAACGTTAGACGGGTCCTAGAGTTGCCCGGGAGGCCTTCTTACGCTGCTCGTCGATTAGAAATGTCAACTGGCGGAGGGGGGAAGCAATCTCCATCCTCGTCCCCACCCCCTGTTTTTATTATTTTTTTTTTCAAAAAACTGGTATTTTTTTAAAAACATGATTTTTTTAAGAATTATATAAAAAAGACTAATAAAACACTCATTATAGAAAATAAATAAAATAAATTAAAGATTTTTTTATTTATATATTTAATATGGATATATTTAAAATATATTATGTATATTTAAAATATTATATTATATATGTAATATCCGGTTTCCCGCGGGGCGGGGAACATGATCCCCGTCCTCACGTGGGAAATTTTCGGGGATTCCCCACCCCGTTTGGGGCTGTTCCCCGTGGAAAATGAGGAATCCCACACCACCGCCATCTCTAAAGTCGGTATAAGTTGGGGAGGAAATCCAAAGCAAGTACAACGATTGAGAGTAATCAATTGCGAATACTTATAAATAATGACAATAGACCTTTTTATACCTGGATTGATGAGTTGCATGAGTCTCGTAGAAAGTGGGCGTGGGAGTTGGATAATTATATCTACGATCTAATAATAATTAGTAATATTGGATAATTAATTAACTAATTTTAATTAAATAATATGTAAAATAATTAAAATAATAATAATTGGAAAAAGTCGAATTTGTCTCCCATAATTTGTTATTTTAGATTTTGGAAAATATATTTTATCTAAGACATTATTTTATATTCTAGATTACTTTATATTTTAGAATCTCAAAATAATTTATCTTGATTTGTCGTAATTTTAAGCAATTCGTATTTTAATCACTAAAATTCAAGAGCGAATAATTATAGTGCGATTTATAAGTTGGTATCACAAAAAGGATCAATTTAGGTAAACAAATATCCGCCATAATAAGCCATGAAGTCAATTTGTGGGATACAACTAGTTCCTGCCTTCCTGGTGGGGGCCCAGATAGCAATGGGGTTGCCATACAAAATAGTGGGGTAAATTATATTTTTAGTCACGTACGTTAGTAATAATAATCTTTATAAATCATGATTTATTAAAAGTAATAATCGTAACTTACAAAAAATAAAAATCTTATTTGTTTGCCAAAAGTTGGAAAATTTATTAAAAAATCCATGTGACCTCATTTCCACCAATGACATAGCCAGGAATAAAATGGGGTGAGGAATAAAATGGGGGTGGGGTGATACACAAAATTGAGATGAGCCAGGATAAAAAATTAAAAAAAAAAATCGTATAAAATTAAATAAATTTTTTGATTAAATACATAAGAAAAAAAAATTAAAGGGGTCGGCTCAGATGGCAGTCGGCAACCCTAGCTCCAAGTGTTTCTGCCAAACCCAATGTGCGAACAAATTTTGCTTACTGGGTATGTTTAAAGAGTTTTATTTCCCAGGAAATAAGTGAGTTTTATTTCATTATATTTTGTGCCATCAATATGCAATTTATTTGGAAGTTGTCCACATAAGTAAAATTAGTATCCAAATTAGTGTATTTTACTGGAAATACATGCATAAACACCAAGTACAGTACTCTAGGTGTAGGGATGGTAACAGGCGCGTTTGGTTGAAACCGGACCTCTACTCGCCAAGGAAAGTTAAAGACCCGGATCCCCGCCTCAAAACCAATGCCTAAACTTTGTCAACATATTTTTTAATTTGTAATAATTTTTTTTTTTGTATCCGTGGTCAAATTTTCAAAGGCAATCAAATGTTAATAGGTTAAAAATAAATAAATATAAGGGATAATTACAAAAAGAACCCCTAAGGGTTGACCTAATTACAAAAAAAATCCAGTTAACTTTAAAACTTACAAAAAGTACCCCTGAGGTTTGATTTAGTGTTAAAACTGAGGGGTAATCTACAATGATTTTACAAATATGAATGGGGATTTTGAAATATCATTCAAACCTCAATGATACTTTTTGTAAGTTTTAAGTTAGTTGAGTTTTTTTGTAATTAGGTCAAATCTCAGGGTACTTTTTGTAATTATCCCTAAATATAATTATGCAACTTATTATAATATTTTTTTACAAGTTTTTAGTTACTATTAAGATTTTTTTAAAAAAAAATACTATTAAGATCTCGCAATAGTACTCAACTAACAATCAAAATCAAATATCAAAGTTGAATATTACAAGAAGTTATATTAGTAAATTAAAATCAATAAACAATCAAATCTAAAAGTTAATAATGCAATAATATCTCAATACATATTTAAAATATAATAAAAATTTATATAGCGGACGGGTCCTATTTGACCGTGACCGCCTGCATCCGGCAATTTTTGTAATTTTGGATCAAACCCACTCCGAGACCTATTTATGCGGGTCTAGACCAACCCATCGGGCGGGTTTGATTCACCCCATTGTCATCCCTATGTACCGAGAACAGTTTGATATTCTTTGTTTTGTAAAAAAGGTAAAAGTTGCCAATCATTTAATTAAACATATTTTTGACTTGCGAAAATAGGTTTACGGCTATCGTTTAATTTATTCTATTTTTTTCATTATTCAACTCGGTAAAAGGGCCCTTTAGCGGTCGTGGGCCCCTAATCAACCCCAGCCCCTAGTCTTTAGCAATATTTCAGAACCACACATTTTTTGGAGGACAGTAATCACATGACCATTTTTCTCTGTCCCTTATTTTCCAAAGTCAGTTTACCGTGAAATATTTGGCTCAGTTTATAACATTTTTAAAATATTTAATAAGTAGTTTTAAGAGTTTATAAATCATGAATTATTTGGTAATATAATACTTTCACCTCATAAAATATACTCCACCCATCTCAAATATATAGTCCATTATTCTTTTTTAGAATTTCCCAAATACATAATCCACTTTTTATAATTAATAGTGCTTTTTTTATTCTTTTACTATTATAACCCTATTTAATATATATTTACTATATTCATTAAATAAGGGTAAACCAAATAAATTATTAACATATTTGTAGTTTCCAATATTTTTCTTAATTTGTGTGAAAACTAAAAACAAAAAATTGTACTATATATTTGATACGAATGAAGTACTTTTCAATAATTATCATTTTGTATTCAACCACTAATTACAAATCTTGTCCAATCATAGTTTCACTAGAAAGTATCGCACACATAATTATAATTAAGAAAAATTACAATATCAACCTTAAGGTTTGAGCCCATTATAAAAAAATCGAGATTTTTAAAAATACAAAAAAACTATATTGAAAATTGATTCGATGAAATGCAAAATTATTTCAAAAACACTCATTGACATTTATAAAAATATTACTGATTATCTCCTCAAATTTAAGATGAAATCAAAAATGGTAATTTCTTTCTTAATTTTGAAATATTTTTGGGTGTTTTGTAATTAGTCCAAATCTTAGTGGGATATTTGTAATTATACCTTATATTTATTATTTCATCTTTACATTATTTCACACTCAAATATTTTATTTATTTATTTGAGAATACTCTTTTATTAAAACTTTCAAAAAAAAAAAGAAAAAGAACGAAATCCCACCATAAAATATTTCTCGAAGCCGTGGCCCACGGAGTAGGGGTCTACCGTATATTAGTGGACCGAAACAACAGAGGACAGATACGCGGAGGGTAATATCATAATTGTACCAAAACGACGTGGCAAACTGACCCTTCTACTTCGCTGCATCCGTTTCCTATTTAAGAGCCCCGCTCCTCCTCATATTTTTCATCCACACAGAAATATCTCTTTATTATTCTCTCAATTTTCTCTAAATTGATATTCGGCTAGGGTTTGTTTTGGTTTTCGAATCCATTGTAGCTTCGATCTGTAAGTTTCTATGGCTGCTTTGTTTTTTCGAATTTTGTTGTTTTGATCTTTGTTCTTTGTTTATGTATGGTACTGATGTGTTGATGAGATTCTGGTTTTATTTGAACTTTTAGGATTTGATTGTTGAGGCTTCTTGAGAAAGTAATTCGTCATCTATTCTGTTGTTCGTTTCTTCATATATTTATCGTTAAACCCGTGAGTTCTTCGCAATCTCCATTTTTGTTTTTTGTTTTTATAGGCGTTATGTTATTACGCACACAAATCATATACATTTATAAAGGCGTGTATGTTTTTTTCTTGGATATTGTGATAAATTATGGTTAATTATACTAATTGTTTATAATAGATCGTAGATCTTGCTTGAACGGTCCACGATTGATACTTTATAATTCTTGATTATATCTCATAGTAAAATACATTCATATATATATATATATATATTGAGATATGTTTATAGATAATGTTGGGTTCGGGGTGGCTTGTGGCCTATTGTTGGTCAGGAGCGGGTGGGTAATGGTTGTGTGTTTTTTCTGGATGGAAGGCCATTAGTATTATGGTTGGGGTGGGGCCGGATGGCACTTGGAGGGGGATCGGATCTGGAAAGAATGTGAAAAAAGGAAAAATTGGAAAGCATAGAGAATGGACATAAGGCTAAGAAAGATGGGAAAAACAAAAAGGAAAAAATACCAATGAAAAGAGGGCGGTATAGACAGAAAAAAAAAATTGAATGAAAACACAATGGGGATATTTATTAGTGTTTTTCTTATAAAATACATTGTGAATGTGCAGGAGTTGGTTTGCATTTTTGTGAAAAAGATCGTAGTCCGATTGACCTTTATCTTGTAGAGGAGGATATTCATGTTTTCCTTATTATTTGTCTTTTGGTAAACATTTTGTGTTATACCAGGGTAAATTATAATTATTAACCATTTTTATCCGATGCTTCAATATGCTCTTCATTGGCATATATTTGCACCTTCTACCTTACTACAAAGGGTAATGTCATGTACTATACTATCCAGACATTTTTGCCTTTTCCCCTTCCATTCACTTGTTTCAGTTGTGGGATATATTCATTTGTGTTGTCAAAAGATATTTGATTATCAACTAACTTTCCTTGTTTCTCATTTTTACTTGTTGCATTGTTTCACACCCTAGTGGAATGAATCAACATTATTAACAAAACAACCTTGGATAGGATTGGAATAAAACCCTTGTGGAGTTTATTATCGTATCCTGACATTCCATTAACTTATTTCAGTTGTGGGCTATATTCCTTTGTGTTGTCAAAAAATATTTGATTTATCAACTCCAGTTGTTTTGTGAGTTTTAGCGTGGTACTATTACATCCCTGTTCATACCCTTGATAAGTTCAATGTATTGATTTTCCGTCTGGTCTGATCGATCTCATTTGATGTTTGGCAGGGAGAATTGAATGAGCTAATGGAGTCAAAAGGTGGGAAGAAGAAGTCCAGTAGTAGTAAATCCTTATCCTACGAAGCTCCCCTTGGATACAGCATTGAAGACATTCGACCACACGGAGGAATCAAGAAATTCAAGTCTGCTGCCTACTCCAACGTGAGTTTACTTTTATTTGCCAATATGATTTTGAGTTGATTTGCTTTAACGATCATACAATTTGTATTTACCAATGTCTTTCTTCTATTGTAGTGCGCTCGCAAGCCATCCTGATACCCATCAAGCTGTGCAATTATTAACCACTTCGAGTGGTTCAGTAGAATAGGCTTTCAACCTCAAAACACTGCTTTCTTCTTTCTTTGCTTTTCTTTCCTCATCTTTCCTTGTCCTTGTTGTTATTCTTGCTTCCAAACAGCACTCCTTCCTTCTGATTCAAAATGGCCTTACAAGTCTCTCCAATCGGCTTCGAAGGTTATGAGAAGAGGCTTGAGATTTCGTTTTGGAGCCCACAATATTTTCTCGATCCTCGCTAATCTAGGTCTCCGATCTTTATCCAAAGCCCAATTGGATGAAATAATAGGCCCATCGAATGCACCATTGTCTCCTCGTTAAAGAATCTTTGAAGTTGATTCCTATGCCCCATCGTAGTCTAGCCTTTTTGTGTACCATTACAAGATAATTCAAAACTTGTGGGACCAGGCCCGTACTTGATGGTAGGCACAAGAGGCCATTGCCTAGGGCCCCAAATTTTTAGGGGCCCAATTTTTTTTATATTTCTAATGAAAATAATTTTGGGCCCAATTTTTTTTTATTCTCGACAAAACACCCAAGAAAAGACTTTCAACTTCAACGTACAACACTCAAATTTCAAAAAGGCCCAAACTCTTCCAAACTTTTATGCAATTCACGTTAATATTCAATTGTCTCTACCATTCTTATCTCAAAAAAAAAATTGTCTCTACCATTCCTTGCTCAAAGACTCAAATATTCTAATATTTTATTTGAAGACCAAAATACCAATATTCCTTTGGAGGAATGCATTCCTTTTGAGCACTATAAGTTTTTTCCGAAAAATATAATGCCGGATATGTATCAAATTTTATTGTTGAAGTTCTTTTCAATTGTATATAGAATAAAGATTAATTTTAACATAAAATATGTACATACTTTTTATAAAGTAAGTGGTTCACGACTATTCAAATGTACAATTCTCAAGATGAAACGAGGACTTAAATTTAATTACAACTTTTAAGAACGAAACCCTCTTCTCTTCTCCATTGTGAGTCGTCACTTTCATCTTCCTCACTTGGTCACTCCCGGCGGTAGCTAGCAAAGGTGACGGAGGTGGTTAAAGGGCCCATTTTCGAGAATCGCGCCAGGGCCTGTGAAGCACAGTCCGGCCCTGTGTGGGACTACTAAACCGCCGCTCTCAATCCCACCTATTCTTAAGTTGGCCGATACACTCAAACTCACCGTGAGTTCTCATTAAATACACACGCGAAGCTTCATATTTCCGGGCGCCACCATTTCCACACCGAAGCTTTTCCGAAGAAGTGGATGTTCTCGATAGCCATTTCACCAAACATGGCCTTACCAAAGAAAGCCTACGTGATGGACGGTGGTGATGATGAACACGAGAAATGGCATGTTTACTCCGCCAAAGGCTTCGAATCAACAAACAACAAGGCTCCTGTTTACACATTAGAGATGTGCATGACCAATTTGGACCGAGAAGAAGGCCTCGTATTTTTCAAGTCTCAATCGAGCTCACGCTATTATGATGAAGTTTTCGGTATAAGTAAAATCCTACCCAAACCGAGATATGTGATTTCGATTTCGACCACTTGCGTTATTCGATGAATGCTATTGAAGGGAGTGCAATCTCTACAATTCATGTCACACCGGAAGATGGGTTTAGTTATGCTAGTTTTGAAGCTGTGGGTTACGATTTTAAACAAGTGGGTTTAACTCCGATACTGGAGCGTGTGTTGGCGTGCTTCCAGCCGGCGAAGTTTTCTGTGGCGTTGCATAGTTCTGTCGTTGAGAAAGAGCTTGATTCGAAATTTGGTATGGATATTATAGGATATGCCTGTGGAGGAATTAGTTGTGAGGCTCTTGGCAATGGGGGTTCGATTCTGTACAGCAGCTTCATTAGCACGAGGGGCTGTGGGTCCCCGAGGTCGACTCTCCAATGTTGTTGGAGTGAGAATGAGGATGAGGAAGTTGACAAGAAATAAACTTGTCAAATGTGATTTGGATATTCATTCTTTTACTGCTTTGCTTTGTGTTTAATTTTGCTTCTAGTGTTGGACTATGAATATATTTTGTTATGTCTGAGTAGAATTTGTTTATGGATTAAAGCTCATTTATGTTTGGAATAAATTTGAGGTTGTCATATTATGAATTGTTTTTCTTTTTTGGGGCTGATGAGTTCATGCATCTCTTTTAGAAGTTTTCCTTTTTCTTGTTCTATTTTTTTATTCTTCTATTTTGTTACAGAAAAATATTGAGTGAAATATGTAATGTATATTGGCTGTGTTATTAAAAATTATATTTAAATTGACAATTTGACTGGCTGGAATTTCATTTGACCTTTGATCTTTTGTTTGGACGTGTAAGAAACAGAATGTAGCATATGTTATCTGTCAAAATCTTAGTATTAGTTCTGGATCTGGAGAACGTCCTAGTTATTCGACTAAAAAATATATTTGAAACTCAGTTGAAATGGACATTTAAGTATAAATGTCATCTTACAGAAAATAGTTTTAAATAAACATTCCCATTTTGTTTAAACATTTTTAAAAGAACTCTTGGAAAAGTGATTAAAAAACCATAGAAAAGTGCAAATTTCGAAGGCTTTCAGATTTCTTAGGTTTGGGCTAATTACAAAAAACCCAGGCATGTTGCAAAATTACAAAAAAAAACCCTTTAGGTTTCTTTTTGTTTTAAATTTAAGGGGGGTAACTATAATATTTTTGTGGTTTTTTTTTTGATATGTTTTCGAAAATCACCGGGAAAAATGTAAGACAGTAATCAACTCTCAAGGTTTTTTTAGTAATTTTCAAAGAACTCGGGTTTTTTTGTAATTAATCCAAATCATAGGGTGTTTTTGTAATTATCCATTTCTTTTATTGCACTTGCGTTAAAATGCATTTCCACATAACACTTAACAATTAGGGGCGTCAATTTGTGACACGACACGATAACCCGATACGAACCTAACATGATTTAAAGGTATGGGTCAAAATCGGGTCGGACACGGCTAACACGTAAATTATATAGGTTATAGGTCGTCGACCCGTGTGTCGGCAAGATTGACCTATGTAACCCATTTAATTTTATAATAACATTATTTTAATATTTTGTGATGTTTTAGTTAGTTATATGATGATGGAAAAATTATTAAATGCATTGTTTAATAATTTTTTATTTGTAATTTCAATTTTTCTCCATTTTTTAATTTTTGTCAATGTCAACTTTAAATTATATAGGTTTTTCGTGTGGTATCAGGTGTCATAAAAAGGTCGTGTATCGATCCCGACACGAATAATTAGACAGGTTGGGGTCGGGTCAAACCTGTTATAATTATGTCAAAATACGACCCGCGAACACGAAACACGACACGATCGACACCCTTATAATAACAATACTTAAAAACAATACTCACAAGTATTTTCCGGATATTTTGACATATTGATCTGGGTCTTGAGAACGTCGTATTAAACTAGTATGCAACAACAATGTAAGAATCTATTTTCATCCGAACATCGAAAAGACCACACTTGGGCGACCAAAAGATAATTCCTGGTGTCATCTTAATTTATGCCTTTGAAATTAATTTGCAGTACAATTTCACATCTACAACTCATCTTGAAATACAAGTGTACAGAATAATTAAGCGGCAAAATGACAGTAAACAGACATTTCGAATTGAACGTGAGCGTCTGCTATTTCAATGTGAGTTACGGTGTAAAATATAAGGAAGACACAATAAGATCCAGGACGGCACATGTGTATTTAGATGAACTGCAAACAAGTGTTCTGAAATAACGTCCAGAACCACAATTAATAGGGACGGAATTTCCTTGCAGCTCTCATTTATTGTATCCGCATTTTATCCTGCTCAAATTTGCTTTGCAGCATCATGATCTCTGCACACAGCACGAAATCAGTGATGTTGCGACATGAAAATAAGAGTAGCAGATAAAAGAGCTATCGAAACTTGAGAAAGTGAGGTATGATGATCATCATATCTTTTAGATCAGCACGCACCAAATAAAGCTACAAATATAAATGTGTGAACTAAAATTGGAGGCATGACTTCTCTGAACATATTGCAACAACACCATAAATCAATTTAGTTCAGAAATTTGACAAGACAAAGACAAGAAAGAAAATATCACTTAAAATTTGGCATAAATGTCAAGAACATGGGTGGGGGCCTTCCTTCTCCTTCCATCAAATAAATCTGGACAAAAATATAATCACTATTTCATCTGTGCTAAACTGCAGCGGGCTCTAGCACATACAGTAAAGTTTTTTCACAAATCCATAGATTTCTAATGCTGGTAAAAATAATATATGATTGCAACATGAAACCTCCTTTTAGATTACTACCAGAGAGATTTAAATTTTTTTTAAAAAAAATGAATACAACATGAGAATTATTCTTGAATGCAAGTGAAAAGTCAGAAGATAAGCAGTGACACCAAATATAGGAAAAAGGAAGGAACGCAGCAAAGCAAAAAAAATTAAGAAAATAAAAAAAATCTCATAATCCTATCAGCGGCCTCATTTTTAAACATTAGATGATATAATCTGTACTTGATTAGTTGAACTATATCAATATACCATTGAGCATGCACATTAAGGTTTATGAATGAATAAGCACGTACCATTTCTGTGGGCTTCCCTTTTCTGAAACCGATAGAAATCTATACCGACTTCTTTCGTTTTCTTTTTCGCCATCTTGTCTAGAACAGCAGCTTGGGCAACAGAACCCACAGCAGTTCCAGTTTCAGCTTCGGTTGTCTTTTTCCTACCTTTGTGATGCACAACAACTGTCCATCCACCTTCTTCCGCTTGGGCTTCCCTCTCTACTCTTGCCTGCATGAGATAAATTGGAAATAGAAGATGATTTGATGCACAAAGAACAAACAAAACTCTTACGTAAATATAAATGCCACAAAAATGCGACCAAAAACTAGTTTTAATTACTTAATGGTGATTACAACCAACTAAAGGCTGTAAAAGAAGGAATTTCAAGCATTAAAATAGTTGCATACTTAACAATAATGATTTCCACATTGATTAATGAGTTCTAGATAGAAGTTAGCCATCATCATAGGTGGTCACTAATTGAGCTACGGTTTAACGAACATCAGCATACTTGAGACCAAAAACATTACCTGCTCCTCCTGGGCCTCGTGGGCCATTATGAAGTCATCAATCTTTTCTTGCAGCACCTTGATGCCAGGCCTACTCTGATGGTATTGAGTTATCCATTCTGAAAAAGACAATTTTAACCTGGTTCAAAAAATAAAAGGAAAAAAGAAACATTCTCCAACTTCTTTTAAAACTGTGGTACCCAGATTTTTACAGAACCACCAAGCGAGGAAGGAGATAGCTCCAGCTATTCCACTTTTGTCCAGCTCCCACTTACTAAATACCTTTACGAGGCATACTAAACTTTTACTATGTTTTCCTTATATTTCAAAATAATTTATTTATAGGCTACCAAACAATTTTAAACAATCAAAACAAGTTTAATATTTCAAATTGGTTGACATTAATATCAACACAGAAAGAACCAAATGCTGCTATCATAATCAAACCAAAATGAATTCACCTACTTTGACCAAGTCTAACTAACATCTAGGCTAACAAAGTGCAAAAGATTTCGGAAAGGAATTAATATCTATATTAAAAGTTCCAAATAGACCCGTATACTCTCAAAACACGAAAGTAGTGTAGAATGGTCATCAAACAACACAAAGTTGACCAAGGCACAAGCACTATAATATGTATAAGAAAAACATGTGATCGATCATACTTTTCATTCCTTTTGAATAATCGGACATCTGATAAACTTCACCTTGCACATCTTTGTTAAAAAATAGTAGTATTTCTTCTAGTACAATTTATATAAATCGTAAAAATCCCGAATCGGCAAAATTTGCAAAGAAAGCAAAATGAAAATAGCTCGAATCGTGTGTTCAACATACTATCCTTAAAAAGATTCGCCCCCTATTCTCGACGTCTGTTTCCCAGGATAAGACGATAAAACGGATTACCTATTCCGACGAATCGAAAAATTATGCCCGAAAAATTATCACCAAAAATTACAAAAGCTTTAGGGAGAGATGAAAATTTTGTGTTTGATTTGTTGTGTATTTTCAAATGAAAATAACCCATATTTATAGGCAAAATTTTTGCCCTTTACTATTGATATTTGACCTTTACTATTTAAAAGGACAAAATAAATCCACCCTTTACTATTTAAAAGGTTAAATAAGTAATTTTATTCAAAAATATCCAACAATCCCCCATGAAGAAAATTACTAATATACAAAGATTTGGTGATAAATTCCAACAGTTAAATCCTCGCATAGGATAGGTAGGTGTTACTCCTTTGAATCTTCCTCGTGAAAGCATATTTACTTTACTACCGATCAAGAGACGCGATGTCATTGAACGTTTCGCTTTTGTGTAAACGATGATATACCTCACACAAGATTCTTCCTAACATACTTGATTCTCATGTTTATGTTCATTTATGGCCCCGAACATACGCCCGGTTCGCAAGAGGTTCTAAGAATGAGCCTCACACAATTCTCTTCAAGCGGCCCCACTTCTCTCTCATACATAGGTGATTCTCATTTAAGATAGCCCGTCTTTATCCTTCTCGACTTACCGACGCACAAGAATCATTAAAAGCCAAATTGTTTATCCTCTTCTCACGGGCATCATTAAGGAACGGACAAGGGATAACTCCCAACAAAGTGATCATGTAGTCTTTTACAACAGGTTGTCCCTTTGAACCTAGATCTTGGGATCTCCAAATAACTAGGTTGGGTTTCCATTGTATCAACTCATTTTTCTAGAGGCTTAAGTCTCATTCCTCTTAATGATTTCACAACTAACTCTCGATTCAACCCTTTCGTTAACGGATCCGCTTAAATTATCCTTTGACTTCACGTAGTCAATAGAGATAACACCAGAGTTGAGAGTAGTTGTCCGATGGTATCAGGTTCGACGACGATGTTCAGACTTACCATCAGACATATTGCTTCGGCCCCGCCAATTGCGATCGATCGTCACAATGTATACAAATTCCGGGCACAAAGTTTAGACCATTTTGGAATATCTTCTAAGAAATTTCAAGTCATTCAGCCTTCTTCACCACGGTTGTCAGAGTAATAAACTCGGACTCCATTGTAGACCTTGTTATAATCTGTCTCGCTTAGAAGATTTCCATGATATTCTTCGCACCTCCCGAAGTGAATACAAATCCACTTGTAGACTTAGAATCTTTAATATCGATATCCACCAAGACGCTATATCCTTCAATAATAGCAGGATATCTTGTATATTGAAAACCAAAATCACGAGCATATCTTAAATACCGTAGTATTCTCACTATTTCTTTTCAAAGGGTCATGCCCTGGATTACTCGTGTATCCGCTCAATTTACTCACCCGCATAGCCAATGTCCGGGTCTTGTACAACTCATTAAGTACATTAAACTTCCTATGACTCGTGAGTATTCAACTTGAGACACGCCTTCACCTCTATTCTTCAATAGATGTTTGCTTGTGTCTATTGGAGTTCTAGCTAACGACGTGTCATCCTTACTAAATTTCCCTAGAATCTTATCCACATAATGTGATCGAGTGTCGTTGTCCATTTGAAGTTCTAGAAATCTTTATTCCGAGGATCACATCGCCTAAACCCATATCTTTCATGTCAAACCTCGAGTTCAACATATCTTTTGTGGATTTAATTATATTAGCATGTCATCTACATAAAGACATAAAATGACATAATCATTTCTAATCTCTTTAACATGACACATTTATCACATTCATTTATTTTAAATCCACTTCTTTAGCTTGGGTTTTCGTTGAGCTATACACGTCAATGAATCGTAAGGTCATTCATGACATAATTTCTACACAAGAAATTAGCATGTATCCAAGCATCCAAAGCATTAAATGCTTGTACATCGATCTTATCCTCACTAAGTTGTGGATGATCTTTCTTCAAGAAGCGTGTCAAGTTCAATGCGGTCAAGTAGAAAAATATTTTTTTCTGCACACGCTTAAAATTCAAGCCATTAAACTTCTCCGATTTTTCACCATGATTAACCAAGCACATTAAGCGTGGGGTTGGCTACAAAAGCCTCGGATTGGCACAACAGGTTAGACCCATCATTGTTTGCTATAAAAGCCAATGCTTGCACAACGGGTTAGACTCCACCACTATTTGATTCGGATGTCATTTCAAAACAAATAATACAAGAAGTTTAATACTTCAATCAATCGGAACAAAACCGATAAGAACAAATTTATTAAAAATTGTTCAAGTTTTTATTATAAGGCCTTTGCAATTTTCTTTGCAGTCGAATTTGCACAGGTATTAATCTATTAGTCCAAAGATTAGTCCAATCACCCAAAAATACCCAAAGTATAGTCCAATCACCCAAAGATTAGTCCAATCACCCAAACAATCCAAAGTATAGTCCAATCGGTCTAAAGATTAGTCCAAAATACAAACCAATCAATTCAAATTGCAATTTTCCTCCCAAAATAGCGGTATTAATAATATATTTGAACTAAACAACTAACCGGAAGTTTAATTAACAAAACTTAAGTTCAAGATTAATCCAAATATTTGATGCACCAACAATTATTTGCAGTCATCCAAATCGTTCGTTTTTTTTATCGCCAACTTCAATCATCATGGAAAATTATAATTTAACATCCAATTACCAATACCTTATAAAGCATTAAAATACATAAAATGTAAAACTTGAATGCACTAAACAAAGTGCTTGAATTTAAAACAATCCCCACCACATATGACACTTTATAAGAAATCAAGAATCTAGAAAGCCTTATTATGTATTTTTTAATAATCCAACTTTTATGAAGATTAACCCAAAAACATCTTCATAGAATTAACAGAAAGTTGCAATCTTTGCAGAAAATTCAAAATATTGCCGACTGTACTAGATTTTATTTTTTCTCAAGAATCTGTTTTAAGTTTGTTAAAAAATAGTAGTATTTCTTCTAGTACAATTTATATAAATCGTAAAAATCCCGAATCGGCAAAATTTGCAAAGAAAGCAAAATGAAAATAGCTCGAATCGTGTGTTCAACACACTATCCTTAAAACAGATTCGCCCCTATTCTCGACGCCGTCTGCTTCCCAGGATAAGACGAAAACCAGATTACCTATTCCGACGAATCGAAAAATTATGCCCGAAAAATTATCACCAAAAATTACAAAAGCTTTAGGGAGAGATGAAAATTTTGTGTTTGATTTGTTGTGTATTTTCAAATGAAAATAACCCATATTTATAGGCAAAATTTTTGCCCTTTACTATTGATATTTGACCTTTACTATTTAAAAGGACAAAATAAATCCACCCTTTACTATTTAAAAGGTTAAATAAGTAATTTTATTCAAAAAATATCCAACAATCTTCTCCTCTCTTTTCCAGCAATTTATTCGAGGATATTTCATTTTCCACTGACCGACTCTTCTTTTTCATTTTTCCACGCTTATTTGACTTACCTATTGACAAAGAAGTGTCCATATTTTACTTTTCCAGTACAAGCATTGAAACATAAAAGTCAGAGAACCACAGAAAGGTGAATCAAATTTGCACAACCACCAATCAGTTATTTACCAGCTTTGGAATTCTTTCTTGTATCGACCACGTTAAGTCCTTCGGAGTTTGCAATGTGATCTTGAGGTTGAGATTCTGTTGTCCAAGAATAGTTTAGAGAGAACATTGATCCAAAATTAGAACAAAATCCAAGTGACTCCTGACCGATCATCACCTCTTACATTTTGGATCATCACCTCTTAAATGATCAGAACTTACCTACTCAAAGTCTGAAATACGGAAACTCGCTTGAGTGAATGGTGGTGTATGGTGGACTGGTGGTCAGCGACTCAACGGCGTGAAGAGATGGGAGAGATGGAGGGGAAATCTGATTGACTTAGGCTAGGGTTTGAGATCATTTGGGTTTGGGTTTGGGTTTGGGGCGTTTTGTGGATTGGGTTGATGGGTTGGGTTGTGAGTCACCATTGGGCTAAGAGTATGGCTATGGGCTTACACTTTAAGTTTAAAAATACTAAAATTAATATGGTTGAACCAAAAATAATATGTAAATGAGTCCAGACTCTCTCTTTCTCTCACTACCTCTCTTTTCTCCTCACACTCTCTAAAAAACCCTAAAACTTTTAACTTTTCCCCATCCCAGCTCGCCCCCCTTCCCCTCCTCCTCCTCCCTCTCTTCCTTCCTCCTCCTCCTTCCCTTATCCCCTCCCCTCCCCAACCATGTTTCATGATGGAGCCAATGGCGATATCCTCTTGTGTTAACCTGGAGGTGATCGGTTTTTCCGATCGAAAGTGGAGGCAAGTCGAAGGTCGGAGCTACAAAGAGGAGAGTTGGAGCCTAGGATAGGTGATGGGTTGCTTGCTAATGTTGAAGATCGGGTGAGGGAGAGACATTTTTCTTTTCTTTTTTTTTCGATTTTTCTCTTTTTTTTGTTTTTTTGTCTTTTTTTACCGGTTGATTTGCGAAACTCGTAGGCGGTCGGTAATTTCAGCTTGCGGTGCGTGTAGTAGCTCGTGCCCGCATTTGTTCGAGTTGGGTAGTCTCATGCGGAGTGCTTTAGTCCTCCTTTCGGAGGTGGTTTAATTTCCTTTGGAGTTCTTAGTTTTTATTTGTTTTTTAGTAGTTTTTGTTTTGCTCCCTCGAATTACGATGGTTTTACCTCTCGACGTGTAAGTCCAAGCGGCTACGATAATCTAGAGGGAGGGTGAATAGATTATCTCCATCTTTTCGATTTCGCCACTCTTTTTCGAACCAAATGCTCAAACACAATAATAAAGGTGCGGAAAGTAAACAACACACGCCGATTTTTAGAAGTTCAACCCACCTAGGGCCTAATCTCTACTACCACCCCAAAGATATCAGGGATGGATTTCAAAAAAAAAAAGATTTTATTAATTTACCACAAATTAATACAACACCAACTTACAACAACACTCAAGAAGAGCACCACACTCTTCTTCAACACCACCTTTGAGATTACACAATCTCTTCTTGAAGATTACCACAATCTTCCTTCAACACACACTGTGAAGATTACCACAATCTTCAACCTGAAGAATACCAAATTCTTCAACACCTCAACAAGAAGATTACCATAATCTTCTCACACCTAACACCTAGATCACCCAAGTGTGTTCTTACCACAAGAACACTCACAAGGATATCTTGTGTTGAATGATAACCCAAATTCAAGATTACAACTCGATAATTGATAATACAATAGAGTGCAAGTGTAATCAAGAAAAGCCTAGACCTCAAGGATGTGAAAGTGAATAGCTAGGCAAATTACAACAAGAAATAAGACATAAATGTAAGAACAAGTGTATTCTTGAGTGTATCTTGTTGTGTTGTAGTTTTTCTCTTATTGTTGTGCTTCAAATCTTCCTCTATTTATAGGAGATGATTGATACTTGATAGACTCCTCTTGGAATCGATTTCTACAAAAAATTGCAATTAAAATCAAGATTATAGTTGTTAGAAATCAATTCCACAATTTAAGGAAAAGTTGTTCACTGACAACGGTAATTTTGTTTTCAAACTTCAAACTTAATCGGTCGTCAGTAAATAAGATTTGAAAAGAACACGGCAAAAATACAACGAGGAGAGGTCGAGGGGTGGTCGACCGGCCGCCCTAGTGTGTGCGACGGTCGCCCACCCGGTGATCGGTCCCCGACCCATTTTGGGAGTTCCGTGAGTTCTGTTCTCAAATCATTCCTGTGTATGGGCCTCATTTGGTCGACCGGCCGACCTCCCACATGAAGTGTTGTCCGATTTTTGTCGAAAATAAACCTCAAGAAATACTCCGAAAAATTCGTAAAAACATTTTAAGCCGATTGGGAGTATTTAGGACAACATTAGAAATATAGTTTTGATGAAATAAAGACATTAATACAAAAAGTGTTGTCCGATATAAATTCCAATAAATACTCGAAAAATTCGTGAAAAACATTTTAGACCAATTGGGAGTATTAGGACAACATTTAGAAATATAGTTTCAATGAAATAAACCATTGACATAAAATCATTAAAGGTGTTTGTCCAATATTATCTAAATAACTTGAGGAAATACTCCTAGGAAAATATTAAAACCATTTTAAATCATTTAGGAGTATTTGGACAACCTATAAAGCCATTGTTTTGGTATAAAAACAAAATCATCAAAATCATGATAAAACCATTTATCAAACAAGACGGAGTTCTCCTCGACATGTATCAATGTATGTATGTTCAAGGTGGCCATTTGTCAATCGACAAAGTGTAAGTTTATTTGAGTAATGAATATATTTCTATCGTTTAAAAAAAAAAAACAAAAATAATATGTATGTATATATTAAAAAATTTAAAAATCGGTTCTATCTTCGGATCTTGGTTGATGCGAACGATACGGTTAAGACACGGCTCTCAAGATGCGAATATTTTAAAAATCTTAACCGCACCAAAAACATTTCGGGACGGTTCGGTAGGAAGAAAGTCAAAAAGTCAACTGATATTTTTGGTTCGGATATCGGTTCGATTCCTCGGTGATCTCCAAGTCCGCAAGCCCTAGTGCACCTGCCTAGTTGCACTTTAGATCTACATGAACAATCGGGAATTATAAACATTTTGTCAAGAAATAATCGATAAATTTGGGTATACTCGCAATATAAACAAACAGTTAAAGGTTTCCGGATATCCCTTGACACTCAAGTCAATGATAGAATTAGAGACAATGAATGGTAAAAAATCCCTACTGCCTTTTTTTTTTCCAAAACGATAGTTTATATATAACGAATGATCGAACATACAATCAGAACACAATCACATGCCCCCATCGCCAACAAGTGCTCGCCCACAACCATACCTGGAGAGGGGAAGAGAAAACCCATTTACATAGAGTCAAAACTAACAAAGTTCAAAGAACTAAGAACAGTAACAAAAATAGATGCCCAAAACATTTGGCTCGCAATTGTTTGATGTAGTTGATATTACTGAGTATCGTAATCAAAATAAATTTACACATCGGGTCATAATATCATGAACATCAATTGTGCGAAGAGCCAACAAAAAAAATGAGTGGCGGAGAAGACGATGCTCGAGCTATCAAGGATTGATCATCAACCCCGTGTTCTTAATATCACTCCAAGCACTTAGCAAAGCAACCACAATCACCCCAAGACAAAAAAATCGGACCCTACAAGAGATGGCAATCGAAAGCAACAAAGAATAAAGCTCGGGATGGAATGCTTTGAATACACATTATCAATTCAATCCATTCATTTATAGCTTTATCAACAATCTCTTTAGTGGGGTCCTAACATTCTCAAAAATAGAAAGGTTTCTAGTTCTCCAAAGCCACCAAAGTAAATAGGAAGAGAGTTGCATTCTTTCTTGCCAAAAATCCTTTTTCTTTGGGGCTGATATGGAACACCACCACTCTTTGAATGAGCCAGGAGAAGGCAAGTCCCATGAGATAGGTGCAATTTTCCACACCCTTTGAAATCTCGCAAAGAGAACAATATATGTTCTAAATCTTCCCTAGCCTCACCACAAACTTTACACATAGGGTCCAAAGACATGCCTTTTCGAATAAGATTAGAATTTGTAGGCAAAATATCATAAAAACATCTCCAAAGGAAAAATTTAATCTTATTCTTGATATACAATCCCCACGTACCAATCCAATTTTTTAGAGGAAATTTTACCAAGACTACTATCGAAGCATCCCTTTTTAAAGCTTTAAGGGTGATCAACGCCTGATATGCGGACTTAACCGAAAACTCACCCTTAACAGACTTAGCCTTAAAAATTTGTCCTCTCTCCAACAACCCTAAGTGGAATAGAAAGGATGTTCTTAGCAACTGGAGGGTTAAAGAAGTGGTTTATGAGCTGAGAGTTCCAACTAGAGCCCGAGTTACACATCAACTCACTAACCCAAGTTAGAGGGCAGTCAGAAAGCAAGGAGATGGGGTGGCAGAAACAAAACCAGGAATCCAAGGGTGTTCCCAAATCCTAATTGATTTCCCATCCCCCACTCTAAACAACAACCCCTGACCTAAGGACATAGATGGCTTGAGCCCAACTCTTCCAAATCCAAGAATCATAAGGTTTGAAACTAGCATTAAAAAGCCCCCCATTTGGAAAGTATTTGGCTTTCATAAGCTTGCACATCAACTGGTTAGGAGAAGAAATAAGCTTCCACAATTGTTTACATAACAAAGCATCATTAAAGCATTTAAAATCTTTAAAACCCAAGCCCCCATCCTCTTTGGGAAGAGTCATTTGATTCCAATTCATCTAATGAATTTTATTATGTCCCTCTAAAGGTGAACCCTACTGAATTTAGAAGAAACCGTAGCTAAATCTTTACAAATCTCTATTGGAAGCTTATAACAAGACATATATATATATGGGTAAAGAATGAAGCACATATTTGATGAGAACCTCTCTCTGCCTAGCCGAGGAAAGAATTCTAACAATTATTGATTTTTTTTAGCCGATTCAATAACATAGCCAAAAATATCTCTCTTAGATCTACCGAGAAATTAGGGGAAGGCAAGATGTTTAATCACAGATAGAACTTTTAAGATTGCTTGAGACATTTTTGCTAAAAACTTTTTCAAGATTTACTAGTTGGTCTGTGGCATGACAATATTTATCCAAAATCTTTTTAACAACATTGGCTTGAGAAATAGAGGCCTCACAAAAGAGAAGGGAATCACAAGAAAAAAACAAGTGAGAGATCAAGGAGTCGCTCTATAAATTCTAAGGCCTTTGAATCGGGAATGAAGTTTGGCTTGGACAATCAAGTTGAGAAAGCTTCCCGAGAGGATGATAAACAAGTATGGGGATAAGGGATCACCCCGTCTAAGACACCGGGTAGGAGTTATATAGCCACAAGATTTACCATTAATTAAGAAGGTAAAGAAAGTAGAAGAAATGCAAGCTCTCACCCAACCAATGAAAACAAGTGGAAAACCCATATGAGCCATAGTCCTAAGCAAAAAGTCCCATTCAACTCGATCACAAGCTTTCGCCATATCGAGTTTAATGGCCATAAATCCCTTAGAACCCCTGCGAAGACTATGGATATAGTGAAAACATTCATGAGCCACAATAATGTTATCACTAATTTGCCTCCCTTGCACAAAAGCAGTTTGACACTCATTAATACACTTGTTAAGACAAGGTTTCAGTCTGTTAGCAATGTTTTTGGAAATGATTTTGTACACAACATTGCATAGGCTAATGGGTCTAAAATGGCCAATGGAAGTGGGATTATTAATCTTTGGAATAAGAGTAACCGGAGTTTGATTAACACTTTTAAGCATCTTAGAGAAAGAAAATAAATTACTAACAACCGCACAAATATCAGAAAAAATAAGAGGCCAGAAAAATTGAAAGAAGTGAGGAGTCATACCATCCGGCCCCGGAGCTTTGTTAGGATTGAGCTCAAAGAGAGCTTGCCTTATCTCCAAATTATCAACAGGTCTAGTAAGGAACCTGGCTTGACTTTCTTCAATGGATCTGGGTATCCCCAACAGGATATCTGAATCAAAGGAAGGGCTGGAGGAAGAGAACAACTCACTATAGAAGTCGGTAACCTCAGTCTCCACAAGTTCGGGAGTATCACAAATCTGACCGTTCCTTCCCAGAAGGTTATCAATTGTATTCCTTTTATTTCTTTGAATAACACTGGCATGGAAATATTTGGAGTTTCTGTCACCTTGCTTAAGCCACTGAATTCTGGATTTCCCTCTCCAGTACAACTCCTCGCTCTCATAGGCTCGATGTAACTGATGTTTCAAGTCATTCCAGCCCTGCCAATCCTTGCTTCCACCCAATGCGTTCATAGATTCCAATTTCTGGCTAATGAGGCCAATTTGTTTAGCGGAGTTTGTAATAGCATTCTTGCCCCAAAGAAGCATATCCATACGGCACTGTCTGATTTTTGCTTGGATTTGAAAAAGAGGAGTACCATTAACCCTGCATTTCCACGCTCTCTCAACCACCTGATCAAATCCGTCCATCTGAAGCCACCTCTGATCAAAACAAAATCTCTTCTTGTTATTAGGCTTATTTGGATTAGGATCCAACATGATTAGCACATGGTCCGAGGAGGACCGGAAAATGTGAGAAACCTGAGCATTAGGATTATTCAGCATCCAAGAAGAAGAAGCAAAGAACCTGTCCAACCTTTCTTCAAATGGAGGGAGTTGGGGGTTATTCATACCAAAATATCAAAGCGTATGATCTAGTGAGGATAGCTTGATAGATACATAGAGCATGTGTTTTACAAACCTTCGGGTTTAGTCTTAGTGTGGTTCATAAACTTAGTTTTATATATTGTGATACATATCTTAATTTCTCACTCTCATGTCATGTTAAGGCTAATTTGGGGAATTTATCTTTACTAACACATTTATCCTACAATTTAAACATTAGATTATATTTGGTACAAATGAATCATTCTTATAATCCAACAAATTACACATAAAAATTCATGTCCAAGAACTAATCACATCTTTTATCAATGATTTTATATCCCAACCAAAAAAGTAAACGAGGCCTGCGAGTAATAATCATGAGGCAAACAAGTCTAGCGATTAAAGTACTTGTATTAAAATGGATCAACCTTGTTGCATAATTGGCCTTGTCCATGTCCATGTGCAACAATGCTGTGGATAAAGCAATCAAACTAGTTTGATGTAGTTATAAATTTGATCAGCTGTCATTATTAAAAGAGGTAATACAAATAATTAATAATCTTAAATGAAATATATATATATATATATATATATTCTCTGGTGTATAGAGCTAAGGAAATGCAACAATATTTATTTGTCTACCAAGCAGTGACGGATCCAAAATTTTGAAAATGGGGGTAAGATAGATATTAGAAAAATGTGCATATAAATATTGTTTAATATTTAAAGTCCTACAACAAAATATTTTTTTTAAAAATTGTGTAAAAGTTGATCATGTAACGATACATGAAAAATTAATACACATATATAAAAGAAATAATTAGAGTAATTAAAAAAACAAGAGACACCAAAACATAATTTTAGTAACATTATTGATATTATTAGATTTTTTTTTTTTTAGATTTTTATTTTTGTAGGTTTTGACTTTTGCCATGATTTATTTATTCAAGTTGCTGAGCCAGTCTTCTAATTTTTGAAAATTTATTGTCTGGATTTGCATTGTTTTATTTGGATTTTCTAATTTTTCCAATAAAAATAGGGGTACAAATGTATCATTATTATTTTTTTACTGAAACATATTGTTGTTTTTTTTTTAATTTGGAGGTACAATTATATTTGTAACTGCTACCAACAGTTTATCATATTTGGTACGAATTTTGATGCTATGCTGCTTAGTTACTGATTTAATTAGCATGTGAAATAATGTGACTTTCAAAGGCAAATTAGAATTTTCAAGAATTGTTTAAGGCTCTGTTAATGGGCACTACAGGATACAAATAATTAAACTATTTCATTATGTTAAGTGAGTTCTAATTGAGCATTTTAATTTTTTAAACAACTGGTCTTTTAGAATGGTGTAAACTGACCAAAAGTTTGTTTTTGTTTATGCTTAAAGCATAATCCATTGTGAAAGCAATCTTTTGCTTCCTTTATTAATTAATACTACTGTACAACTCTGTGTGAACTTGACAATAAAGAAAAGAATGAAAACTGACTCAAAAACAGTAAACAAACAAACAATTTTCTATATACATACAAATGAGTTCATGTATTATATTATACAACTAAAACCAACTTTAGCCTTCCAAATGATGAACAAACCTCATGTGATTATAATGATGTAAGATGAGGCTGGAAAGGGATTTACATATTCCTCTTTTTCTCACCCTTAAAATAAAAATATGGATAATTACAAAAAGAACCCTAAGGTTTGGGCTATTTACAAAAAAAAACAAGAGGTTTTTGAAAATTACAAAAAAACCCTTAAACTTAAATTTAAGGGGGTATCTGTAATATTTTAATAAACGTTGGAAATATTTTTGCATTTGAAGGGATGTAAGACACATCAAATCTAAAGGGTTCTTTTTGTAATATCTAAAAATATCTGGGTCTTTTTGTAATTAGCCCAAACCTCAGGGTGTTTTTGTAATTACCCAATAAAAAATCAAAAACTTGGAGGAAAAAAATGAAAAAGAAAAAGAGTTGTGCTACTCCTAAATGCCTGATATGTCACTTAAATTTCTCACACGAAGCTCCACATTACGAAGATCACGTAGATGTTGCAAGATCTCTTGAAGAAGATCCATCCCCTTGTCACCTTTTCTTAAGGAGCTAACACAATGCTTAAAGAACTCTCTATCTGATTCAAGACCTTGTAACCTTTCATACAGATGATCCACTTCCTCTGCAATGTCGAGCCTCTTGTTTTTTCCCGTTTCGAACATTGATAAGTAGGAATTGTGCACTCCATTCGAATCAAATCCATTTCCATTTTCATCACTGGTTGCATCGAAAAGAGGAAGAAGCGATTTTGCTTTCCGGCCTCCGATTCTTCCCTGTTGGTGATTCTTTCCGTTCATTTCTTTAACCAAACCATTCGCATGTCCATTTTCGTCACCATTATTGCAATGACCATTTTCGACCACATCGTCTAATGTCATAAGCTTTTCTTCTAAGACCTTAAGCTTTGCAAGAATGGACAACCTCTCATCTTCAAAATCAGCTAAACACTCTTCAAAGCTCATGACCGCATCGACAGGGGTATTTTCGTCATCAATTTCTTCGTGCCCGTGATTTAAATCTATAGATAATCCATCACTATCATCCTCGGCATTGCTACAAAAACCAGATGAAAATCCACTTCTACTACTTCCATTGCTTTTCTTCAAAACCCTCATCTTTTCTTTCGTTTCGTAATCGAAAAGTTTCTTTTTATACACTTCCAACTCCTTTTCCAACTCTTGCTTTTCCTTCTCTCTTTTTACCATAAGGTCATTCAATAGCTGCAAAGCTTCTTGGTCGTATTCGGATTGTTCCTCCATCATTCTCTGATACTGAAAAGCTTCCATCTGCATTGCTGCTTTTTCTTCTTGGAGTCTATTTATCATTGCCATTGTTTGATTGGCAGCCTCGGATGAAGCATTTCGCTCTTCTTCTAACTCAACATACAAAGCCTGCAAAGTCTTTCGTTCTTCTCTGAGTGCCGATTTTAAGCGTTCGATAGTAACAACTCCATCGTTTTCTTCCAACTCACTAGTGAAACTTTCATCCATAAACTCTTCGGTCCCATAATCACTTTTCCCCAAAAATAGCAATTCTTGATCCAACTGGACAGATGGCTCATTGTTCATCATATGTTCCTCAACTTGCATAGGACCTAACAGAAAAAAAAAATAGAAATCACGCAGAAAGGCACAAAAAGGAACTAGAGTTCTAATTTAAGAGGTTTAACATAAGAACGGATATTACCATGACCGTCTGCTTCATAAAGATTGGCAGAACTCGTTGAATTAACAGATTCTTGATTTTGTGTTTCGTCGGTTATATCTAAATCAGGAATTTCTGTTCCAATTGAGACATCAGCTTCATTTTCATTGTTTTCCATTTGAGCAATGTCTTCACCATCTACAAGCAAAGGGTTTAAGTTAGTTTGTGTTTTACATGGTAATACTACAAATCTTGATAAGGAAAAATGAATTTAAATTTATACCTGTATGGATATCCAAATGCATTTCCCCCATTTCTTGAACATCACTAACACCTTCAGAAGGAAAAAAATGACTTAACGGAAAATTGTCGAATTGTTCAAACTCCCCCATCACAAAATGACAGTCTTTTGCATGAAAACCAGAGCATTTGCATCCTCTCCCATCCCCATGGATTCAAGCATTGCGAAATCCGGTTCCTCGTTTAAATCTAAATCAAAAACCACATCCACCTCATCTAATCTGCTTCTGTTCTTCAAAACCAAATCCTCATTTTCTTCAACCTGAACTTCACAACACTTAGTGGAACCATGATCCTTAGCATTGTCATCATCTTCAACCTTAACATCACATTTACTCTGAGTTTCTTCTGTTCTCGAATCGACCGATTCGACTGGAACTAACCTATGACCACTATAATCAAGAAAAACTCTAGATGCTGAGGGGATATTTCAAGAGGAGCATCTTCTTCAACACAAGCTTGAACAGATTTATCTTGCATGATTAAATTATCTTTTTCTTCCACATTTTCCATTTTTACCACAAACTCCAAAACCTCATTCTCTTTTTTACCCTTTTCAGTTACATCCATATTTTCATCTAATTCACAAAACTTCTTCTCACTTTCAATCTTATCTTCCAAACCCTTTTCATCATCACACAAAACAGCAGCAAAATCCGATACATTATTATCATAAATATCTCCTGCCTCAGTAATCAAATTTTCTTTCTGGGCACATTCAAAAACATCCCAATATGATGTTTTGAGCATTATATAAGAGGAAAATATATTATTACCTAAACTTACCCCACAACAAGAACAGTTCAAATATACCTCACCATTCTCACCCACCATTTCTTTATGATTCTGAATCATCCCAAATTCATTAATCCATGGAAACAGAGCAAAATTGTTTGAAAATCCCTGAAATCCAGGCCTCGAAAACAAGCAATCGTCACACATGTCTTCAGATTCAGCCAACTTCCGATGATTCGTACAGTACCCCAAATAGGAAATCTCCTTAGCATGAACTTCACAAAGAAGATCTCTGGGAATATTTTTGTTCCTTTTTTCAGGATCAAAGATATGATCGAGCCTAGTACACCACAGACACGGAGGTTTTAGGCCAAAAAACTCGGCAAATTTGATGATCAAATAAGAAAACAGAGAATTTAGGAGGAGGAGGGCTATCAAAACCCATTCAAGAAATGCGTAGATGAGAATGAGGGTAATCTTGTTGGTGTTTCTGTGTAACATGGTTGCAAATTTATTTGCAGCCATTTTTTTGGATACTTGGTTGTTTTGCTGTATGCAAAGGCGGATAACAGATAAAAATATTCTTAGACAATAGAAATCAGAAAATGAAATAAGCAAAGAGATGAATTGCAGAGAGAGAAGGAGAAGAAGTGGTTTTATTTAGCTGGAGAAGATTTGGAACTTTAAGAAATGGAGAATTTTTTTCAGGAATTCGAAATTTTCTCCTGAAAATTTGAAACAGAGCTAGAAAAAGTAAAAATCTTGTAAATTTAAAATCAAGATATTAACGCTTCATTACATTAAAAAAAAGAAAAGCATATTTAAATATTTTCGCATACTTTACTTTTTATGACCGCAATGGGGATAAATAGTACTGATCTCCTATTTTGCATTCATATTTTGTATAGTTTTTTTGAGTACATATTCTGGGTAGGGAGGAGTAATGACAATTGAACCTCGGATATCTATTTGGGATTTGAGAATTGTAACCATTAGACCACTTTCTCATTCCCAAGCTGCATAGTAATTAAAGACGTTTACATTAAGTTGATGAAAGAATTTGAATATTTCAAATGATGGATAGAGAAGAGTAATGACAATTGAACTTCGGACATCTATTTTGGTTTTGAGAATTGTAACTATTCAACCGCTTCTTATTCTTGCATCCAGACAGTAATTAAAGACTTTTATATTAAGTTGATGAAAGAATTTGAATATTTCAAATCCACCACATCAATTAAAATCATAACTCAAAATAAGATGTTTATGATTTGAAATTAATGTATTATGACCACGAGATTACCCAAATAGGTTCAATGAATTTTGAAATTTATGTATTATGTATTATGAGTTATGAATATGAGATTATCCAAAGAGATTCAATTAACTTGTTATTACGAATTTGAAATTGTTATTTTCAATTTCATCAATCCAAAATTAACGTCCTTCAAGAATTCTTGTACAATATATATATATATATATATGTAAATATTTATTATACTTTTTAGATTCACATTTTTTTTTATTTTTAACGTTACATTTAATTTGGGATGAAATTTCACAATTTGTGGCAATTAAATAAGTGATGCTGCTGTGCCACCCACACCCATGAATGATGCTAAGTCTCAACTTTGGATCCAAAAACACCTTTTGCTTTGCCAAAATCTTGTTATATTTCTTCAATGGCATCAAATGGGTGGGACCCATCAACCAAGAAAATGAATTTGGTAGGCCACACCCAAAGTGAGGAAGGGGGACCCATACAAGGATGCTAGATGTTGGACCTCATCATATTTGTCTATCTTTTCCTTCTTTTATTATTGTTGGTCCATAATCAAATATATTCAGATCTTTGCAACTATATGGAATTGAAAATTCACATTATTCTTTTGCTCAACCTTTTTCAATTACATGGCTTATTATATAAATATTTACTGATGGTAACCAAAATTTGTCATATTATTGTTGTGAATTAATTTTCAAGATAAATGTGGAATTATATATAGTTGTGGACCTTGTGGTACATTGATGTGACTGATCAAATCACTTATCCTCAGTCTAATTATTTGTAATATATAAATTAGTTTTATTTTTGAAGTTTATTTAATAAATTTTCTTGTACACGTTCCATTGAATAATTTTTACAATGACTTAAAATTAAATGAAGTGCACAGTTTACAGCTCACACCAGGCATTCCCATGTCTTTTTCCAGCCCTTTGCACAACAAATCATTCTCTTCTTTTGTACTATATACATATAAATTATTTTTATTTATTTATTTTATTTTGGAAATAAGTGGAAAAAAGAGGATAAATCATAAATATTGGCAGGATATGAGACAGCAGTCTCATGAAACTTTTCAGTCATCAGTGGTCTAGCCAAATTAGGTCAAACTTTCTACTTGATTCTGTAAAATTTCCTTGTAAAACCATTTCTTTTTCTCCTTTTATTTTTTGTGTAATTTATTTATTTATTTATTCTTTATTCTTTATTCTTTATTTCATTGTTGGTCCAGGGTTTGAACCCGCCCCATCGCTTATCTGTAGTTATATGGAAAAATCTATTTTATTTTTATTAATGTTAAGTGTAGTGTAAAAAACTTGTGGTTGAGCTGGTGCTCACTCTAAATATCTTCTAAACTAATTAGAAACCTTAGGGACCACAATTTATAAAGTTTCTTGACGTACCAATTCTTTTGCGAAAATTGATAATCACATACTTTCTTACTGTAACTGGCAACTTTTACTGTTGAGTTCTGTTTTGAATGGAAACTGTTAAACATTGTTCACTCAAATTAAAATTAAAAAAAAAAAAAAATAATGCCTCAACTTTAATAATTGAAAGGATCCAAATAGTCAGACAGCAGAAGTAGAATCTGTCTAGAATGTGAAAAATATTTTGACTGCTGCCACACTTGCTTGTCACCTACAAATCACCGAGCTAGAAGGATGCTTGTGTTCGAGATTATATTCATTTGAGAATTGGGAACGAGTTCATAATAGATAATGTTTACTCATAAATGGAATTATGTTTTTTTTTTTTTAAATAAGTTGGGAGTAGTGGTTGGAAGAGAGGAAAAATTTCAAAAAATCGAAAAATACGGGGTTCGAACCCTACTCTAAACCATCTATAAGTATCCCACTTTGAGGTATATTTTAGGGAGATATTTTCTTGTACTTACTTTATTTGATCCATTGCAGCGTCGGAGAGTGTACAGACAGGAAATTTCACCGCCCCTTTTTCATGTTGTTTTGCGGGGCATCAAGGTGGAACAAGCATCCGAGATTGATTTTTCTCGGGGCCATAAATTCTTTGTTCCATTAGTATAACATCTCAATAATTTTCCTTAATAATTATGACACGACTCCTTACCTTATGCTTCATTACTTCTTGTGGAAGAAGAAGAATAATTTGATGTGATGATGCTGTTGGAAGACTTTTATTAGACAATTATATGATAACTATGAATCAAGTATAAGGTATTAGCCATTATCATGGATTAAGGAGGATTAGGATCCAAGTATCCAAACCACGTACCAGAAATTTTCGAGTAGTATCGTTCACCCTTTATAAATGTGTTGATCGAGATTCTAACATTATCTTTCGAGTTTATTTCAAATTTATCCCCCACTTCAACTAAGTATTCCCAACTTATTAAAAAAAAAAAAAAGATCCAAGTATCCAACCCACTACTAAGTTCTCAATTATGCACCAAATATTGCATGGTTATTGCTGTTTATAAGTGCAATTTATGTGTGTGTGCTCTCATAGAGCAATAAAACACTCAGATTTGAACAGAAGAATATCAATTGTTATTCACATTATCAGGAGCTAGTTGGTTTGAAAAATCACATTGGCATGACATTCAGTCATTTTCATTCTCATTACAAATGAGCGCTTGTGATGGTTGATGTATCAAAGTCAACGCGACGTTTTCTATGGACGTTCTTTTGGAAACGGAATGTTACCTTAAATTATATATAGTCCAAGATTACCCGCGCTTCACATCCTCTACGGCTTTTGGGAAGGCGTGGGGGCGCCGAGGATGGAGTTCATCCTTTATATATAGTGCCTTATTATGTTACATGACACGAGGGATAAATTTGAGAAAACACTTGGTCAACTTTGAAAGAAAATACTGGTAAGAAAAATTCACAAATTCTAGTTCGATATCATTTTTGATTTCTCATACAATTAGTCAAATAAAATCATGGCTTAATAGCAAAATATGCCCTATAACTTAGGCCGTTTTGCGTTTTGCCCTTTAACTATTAAAGTTGCAATTTATGCCCTGGACAATTTTGTCCTTATAGCCAAATATCAGTTTGGTCCCTTATTTTTTCGAAGGTAGCGTTTTAGCCTATAACTATCGAGAATTAGCAATTTCAATCTTTTCATACCATAGCTATTTTCAATAAACTCGAATTTCATAGATTATGAAAATTTACATTTTTCGATACCTATTTTGTTCGTGGCATTATTACACCTACTTAGATCCAGTCTATTCGGAGGTTTTAAGTGGATCATGTCGGGTTTTCAATTTATAAACTCAATAGACATACTTCACGTAAATAATTCATAATTCTAAATAAATTCGATTTCGATAAGGTTTTGATAAAACAGATATAGTTCATCACGACCATATCGCCCAACATGCTTCCGTAAAATTAATAAATCCCTTAAAATTCATACCTCTTTTGACCGAAAAAGCAGGGTTAAGTGGTTCGCAACGCCACCGGATGGAAAATTACGCCCCGGATCGTTTGACAAACAAACTCTCACTGTTCAACCTCACCTCGGGAAGATGATCGCAAGTGTCCCGACTCCTTCCGTAAACCGGCCAAAGACAACTCGATTCGTTTCCTACTCCAAGGCGTAAAAGTAATCTTTAAACGGGATGAATTAATGGAACATTATGAAGACATGTTGAAGCAGAAAAGCCCCTTTTTATTAAGAACTTATTGAAATATTTATTACATTAGTAATCTCCTTTTGGGAGGAGAATCTTGGTTTAGCCTCTCATGTAGATTGTGCTTTCACTGTAAATACATAAAACTTAAAACTAAAACACTCAAACTATTACAAATTTATCACTCGATTTTATTGTAAGAAAACTAAGGAAAATGTTCGATGTCCTCGCCTTCCTTCAAATCCCTGCATTTTATAGAGCAGTAAGTCCAGGACTTCAAAGCGGACTTCAAATCTTGGTGATATATACGACGCCATCACACATCATATCCAACATTATTGCCTCGCCAAATTTGTTTTCTTTTTCTCCGCGTGACTCGGCCCATGTGATGTTTGTCGGAAATCTTTTAAAAATTTGGTTTACGTGGTCCCCAAGGATAACACGTCTTATGAGTGGGCCCTTATCCTTTCCAAAGTGCATGATCTTGTCGGTCGGGTTTGGGTCGTAATCCTTTTCCAAACTCGGGTTCCTTCGTCGGGGCATGCTTGATAGATCCGGTCGATCCAACGGCCAACATGCGCCATGTTCTGAGAATTTCCGGTAAGTTTCTTTGCTTGGAATCTTGTTTTCCGAAGAGAATTCTTCTTTTGGTCTCGAAGAGTTCCTCTCGCAAATCTCGTGTGGTTGATCCATCATCGAAGTCAAAAGAAAAGATCCATTTGTCGAATTTTGGAAGAACTTGAATGGATATTTGACCTTGTCCATTTCGTTAGACAAACCCAAAGACCCACGCTCGCCTGGGTAGAAGCTTCGTCTTGAGAAAATGCTCCTACTAACATGGTTTTCTTAGGTGAAGGCGCTTAATGTATTTTAAAGCATTTCCATCCGGTCTTCTTAGCTTGATAAAATGAAAAGCTTCATTAAAGCCTTTCTTCATTTGGTTCGGGAGTTGTCTTGATAAAATACGAGTTCCAAAATATCTCCTCTCGGCCAAGTGTGGATTATTGGCCAGTCTCGTAAATCGCTTCCCAATCCATTTGGGTAATTTTGAAATTTCGGGAATCCTGGTGCCCACGGTATAGATTGAAGCTAAAGCTCCAAAATATACCATTCGCATTTCATTTTGGATGACTTCCCGGTTTCATCCAAACTCCGGGATACTTGCCGAGATATCAACCATTGTTTTCTCGGGTTAATACCTTGTCTTGTAACTAGTTTCTCCCATTGCCGTTGATATACGCATAGGAGAAATCTTATTCTCGTCAGTTTGAACCTTAGATTTACCGTCATCGTGGCCTAAGATTCAACTCTCTCTCTTTTACCCTGAGGAGTCTTTGGGTTGACTTGAAGACTCGGGTTGTGACAGGAGTTTCAACATTCGTTACGATTTGTACACCCTCGGGATGCATCACCCGCAACACTTGTGATTATGGTACTTGAATCCATAACCTCCGGGTTAGAGCCCCGTACTCTCTCGGCCCCCTTTTTGACCGTAGGAGATGCGGCTGGAAGAGAGGCCGCAAAGACTAAGAACAATTGTCCTCGAGCGAACCGACATGCTCGTATTTGACTAGAAACGGATTTTTGGTCGCATGTTGAAGTCGTCAAAGAACTCTCGCATTGAGACATAACGTCCCAAAATCTCGTTCTAGACTCTCCGGTTTTCCTGAGATGTCTTTACTCGTTTAAGGACCTCGTCAACAACGCGTCCTTCCATCTCGTGTCAAGAAATCGCAAGAATATTTTCATGAGATTTTATAATGACAATATCATAATCATAATATTGACATTGACTTGCCATCTAAGTAATCGAGCCTTTTAAGTTTCGATTCAATTTTGTTTTTCGTAAAAGCCTCGACACTTGAATTATCAATTTTTAAAGTAAACTTTTAGCCAAGTAAAAATAGAGGCCATTTTTTAAAAGCCTTTCGATCGCAAAGAATTCTTTTCGTTAATATGCCACCGAGTTACTTACTTTAGGGGTGAATAAACCGCTGCAGTATCTGCATGGCACTTCCTCATTTGGTGTTACTTTCGTAAGAACTGCTGCCCACCAATCATCACTGGCATCTGTGTAAAGAACCAGTTCGTCCTCGTCTTGGGGAATTGCAAGCTTTGGGAGCTTTTTACAAACTTCTTTAAGTTGCTTAATTCCTTCTTGATGTTCATCTTCCCATTTGAATACTGCATCTTTTTTAAGCAATGGGCTAAACACCTTCCTGTAGTATGCCAGATTGTTAATGAACATCCCAGCAAAATTAACAACTCCAAGAAAACTCTGAAGCTGCTTCTTGTCTTTCAGTGTATCTGGAAATCCCTGTATCTTTTCTACAATATGACTTTGTAGGATGATTCCAGATTCGTCGATCTCAATTCCTAGGAATTCAATCTGTCTTGTTGCAATCATTTCTTATATAAAAGCACTAATCCTTCCTTATGACAAACATCTGAAAATATTTCCAAATGTTTGAGATGCTCCTTCATGCTCTTTGATGCGATTAGAATGTCATCGATATACACGAACATGAAACTGAAATAATCTTTGAAGAGATTATCCATCTTCCTTTGATATATCTGGGGTGCGTTAGCCAATCCCATAGGCATCACGTTCCAAATATAGTGTCCTTGAGGTGTAGAGAAAGCTGTAAACTTCTTACTTTCTTCCTCCATCTTAATCTGGTAGAATCCAGACTTGCAATCGAACTTTGAGAATATCTTGGCACCTTTGATGCAGTTAACCAGATGTTCTCTACTTGGGATATAGTATCCGTCGAACTCCAAAATGTTATTAATCCCTTTGTAGTTAATAACAAGTCTCGCTTTTCTCTTTTGATTTCTCCATGGTTTCGACTAAGAATCCTGGATTTCTGTATGGAGAAATTCCTGGTGAAATTAACTTAAGGTCAAGATGTTCCTTAAGTATCTTTCGCATATCCTTACGATCCTCCTGGTTCATAAGGATTGGTTTGAATCTTACGAACTCGTATTCCTTTCCAGGTTTAACCTTTAAGGATGCTTTGAGCTCATTCTTGTCCCACCATGCCAAAGGATCTTCATTATAATTCCTTTGGATTTTCTTCTTGATATCCTCGAGTGATATTTGTTCTTCAATGGTTACGTCCTCTGTGGATTCTCCATCGAGCTTACCATCAATTCAAAGAATAACTTCCGGAGTAACTCGTTCTTCTCATTGCACTCGAATGAATACAAGTTATTATCCCAAAGCTTCTTATCCTTTCGAGAACCGAATTGTCTATAGGATAATAAAGCTTCACCAAATTTCCTTCGATCCGCCATTTTTGGATTTCGGATTTAGCTTCATCACCACGCTTTTGCTGCGAAAATTAATAGGCATTTTTCTCGTAAAATGCTTCCGCAGATCTCTCGGACAATGATCTTATGATCACATAAGGTTGTGAAAATAAGTCTTCTTGTCTCGTTCTCTGTGTAAATCGCTTGAATGTTTGTAGGAAGTTGTTTCCTAGCAAAACATCTCGCACTGTATCATGGAAATAGATTGGTGGCGTTTTCACTTTGTACCTACGGGTACCGCCCGCGCCTCCGATCATGATTTCGCTTGTTTAATTCCCTTATTAAGGATAATAATCCTTTTAGAGAAATCTCTTCTCGCAATAGCTGGTAATTCTTCTCCAATTTCTTTAGGAAAAACATCGGCTTTGCAAGTACATATTAGGCTCCTGAATCAATATAGGCGGCAAAATATTCGGCTTTGTATTCAAAGATATAACATTCCAATAGAAATGTATATGGAGAATGGACTAGTGGTCATTTGATTCGCATCTTTTATTAGCCACTGTGAATTCCATTCCTTCTTGTAGTCTTTCCCAAGGTTTATGATCCTCAAGAAATTCAATTCCCAAGTATTAATTGCTCCGAGATTTTCCCCGCTACTCCCGAGATAGTTAGTTCAATTTCACCTATCTTGGGCTTCCTTGATACCTTCCAACTATAGGTTGTTGGAGATAATCTGAGAACATCACAAGGAAAAGTATTATCCTTTTGAGTGATGTCGAATATTACTTCAACCTCTCGCCATCCTTACGGACATTTCGGCTCTCTGCTTTGTTTTGAAAACATCGGGGATACGTTGAATCGTACTTGGTCTCCTTTCTTCCCAACGGCTACTACTCGTCATTCTCGTCTGTTGGAAAGACATCCTTCAGGCTCAACTCAACGAGACTTCGACTTTTGTTGAAGACTGGTTGATCTTGTATTTTCATATCGATCTCCTTGATGGTTGGAGACTCAATAATCTCTGGTAAAACCACCCTGGCAAAGTCCTCGAAGATTCTTGGGACTTCAATAAATTCCTTTCTCAAGAATACCTCACGAATGATGTGTATTCGAGAGAGCATAGGATATCTTGTATGTGATCGAGTAGGGTGCATTCTTCTTTCATTAACTCGACTCTTTTGAAATCTTGATGAAGGGTTAGGACTCTACTAAAATCTCGATCTCCCAGATTGTATGCAATTCTAGGATAGACATTAAATGCCAACACTACAAGAAATCACACATTTTATGACGAAAATTTTTGTGACGCACAACTATTTGTCATCATTTGTTAATTAAAAGTGACAACTTTTATTTTTGTCATCAGAAAGTACACTAGTACGACACCATTTAATTTCGTCACTATTGGTATTAGATGTCGTCACTAAATTGCCTATTTCATGACGAGTAACTGAAACTCGTCACTATATTTCATAGAAGGTGGAACTTGACAACAAAATTTTGGAGGAAAATCTTTTGATGACGAATTGGTGATAATTGGTGATGAAATTTAGTATCACGAATGATTTCTTTTAATGACAACATCAAAATTTGTCATTTTTCACTCAAACAAAATTGTGACTCTCTTATTTCGTCAAAGAAAGACATATTTTATGACGATTTGTTTGCAACGCATAAAGATTTGTCATTATTTGTTAATTTACAATGACGAAAGTTATTTATGTCATTTTAAAATACTCTTTTATGACACCATTTATTTTTGTCACTATCAACATCTCATTCGTCACTAATTCACATACTTCACGACGATTAATTGAATTGTGTCATAGTTATTTGTAAAAGGTCGAAATTCGCACCAAAATTTTTCATGCACAACTATTTGTCATAATTTGTTAAGTCATAGTGACGAAATATATTTTTGTCATTGAAAAATACATTTTTATGACACAAATGCGTCGTTTTAAATATTTATATTTAGTGACAATACAAACAAATTCGTCAATAAGAAATTTTATAGAAGATATAAATATATAATTCATGACAACTATATTGTCATGCTTGATAAATCTATATGACGAGATATTGATTCACCATTAATGAACTTATTCGATTAGCTACAAAAATATTTCGTCTTGAGTAGGTTGACATAGTATGTCAAATTCGTAAAATAAATTGGATGCAAAATTTAATATTCAAAATTTTGGAGGCGAATATTTTTAAAGGTATAAAATATTACAATTTTACACAATTTAATTTCACAAACATTAACTTTATATGAGAAAAAAATTCAACAAGAATTAGTTCGTCAAATAAGGGACGACACTTTTCTTTCACAATAATTTACATTATGTGATGTTTAATATATAAGCAACTCCACCAATAATAACCGATGGCTTTCGTAGTAGTCCTAGACATAAATATATATAAGTTGCCTTCTTCGAGAGGTAATTTGTGACAAGAGATGAAATGAATAGACTTTTAGATAAAAGCGATTCGACCACCCGTTCGACTATTCCCCGTAAATGCTTGATGTTGAATTTGTCGGCCGGCTCATTCATTGTCTTTGCGTAGAGATATATGTCGATTTGTCAAGCAACATCATATTAGTGGATATCAACGCATCACACGATTTTTACCTAGCAAACATCAAACGCCCATGATAACATGAAACATATATCATCTATATTCCATCCAGATCATAAAATCAAGGAATAATTACAAAAACTACCCTTAAAAGTTTAGCCTAATTACAAAAAGACTCCAATTATATTTCAAAATTACACATACTCCTTAAGGTGTTACAAACAAGTCACTTGAGGTTTTTATTTACCTAACAAATATACCCCATCTTAAGAATGTAATTTGTAAAATATAAACATATATCAAGGGTGATTGTAATTTTGAAAGATCATTGGACTTTTTCGTAATTAGCCTAAACCTTAATGGTAGTTTTTGTAATTATCCCTAAAATCAAAGAACCAGTTAAAAGACTTAAAAAAATTCCCTTTGCAATTGCTGGTCTCTTAATACTTTCCAGTGTAAGGTTACAACACACAATCAGAACCTACTAATGCCTTTCAGAAGAAAAGCATGAAAACAACAAAAGTGTAAGGCCTGTTCTCAACGCGAGACACGGAAAACAATAGTACTACATTAGATAACATCGAATGCTAATTAAAATGCGACTGATTCTTTTACGCATGCAAATTCATAGAGTTCGACTTATTAAAGCTGTAATGATGACATTGAATCACCTTCTCGATAAGGCCTTAGTTAATAGAATTCCGCTGAAAACCTCAGCATCTCCAAACCGAAGCAGACACGAGCTCCTTCCGTTGCCAGTAAAGAACAAGAGAAGACTGCCTCTTCTCGACCTGGAACCCTTGAACGGGAGTCCTTTTAACAACACACTCGGCTTGTGACTCGGTGAAATTGCTAAACGTCACCGGGAGAAACCGACGACAAAAAGAGACTCCTCCAATGTTGTGATACCTTGAGCAGTTGGTGAACATTGCAAGATAAGTTATCAACAACATATCATCATATTCCTGGAAGACAAAAAATTTGGATCACAAAAAAGAAAAAAAGAAAACAGACACGAGCACAGGCAAACACTTATATGAATGTATTTTCAGATAACATTTAAGAATTACGCCATTAAAAGAGATATATTCCGAACAGTCAATAGTGGACTAAATTCAAAATATAAATATTCCGTGCAATATAAGAAAATTAAGAGTACATGATAAATTTGTTATCCGATGGAAAACCAAAAACTTCCGAACGCACTCACCATCAAGAAATCGTCTTGAAATTTTTCAGATTCAATGGCTGGTAATCTTCTCAGAAGACTAGATACTTGCCTTAGCAAAGCATTCTCCAGGGAATATCCCCTTTCTGCATGGCGAGAAGATACTGATGCAGCACTCTGATTCTGCTATTCAGCATTTTGATGGCACTATGTATGCCAGTAAGATGAGCAGCCAATTGAGTTGCAGCTGAACCCCCATCAGATGGTTTAAGATGGGCGACATGGTCAACTGATATTCGTTCAGCTTCCACTGTCTCTATGGTGTAGCTTGATCGAACAAAAATAAGCTGGGGATCCCATCAATAACGTGCAACTCACTCTCATAAATTGTAACAAGCAGGTCTTTCTGTGCAGGATTAAATGAAGGATTGAGAAGAACATAAACAGGGCTCTGAAAACATCTGGAACAAGGTAGCAAAATTTCACCTTTGAAACAGGGCTCTGTATGAGCAACAAAAGAAATAAATAGCATTCATAAAGTTTTAACTGCATATACATTAGATGAATAAAGGATGAGCACAAATCTCCAGGAATTCAAACTTTCCTTTGGAATACACTATTTTTACTGGTGGGGTTGAAAAATACTTGCAATTTGAGAAAGCAATTTAGTAGAAACTGAGATCCTACATGGAAAGCCAAACAACCTTGAAAATGTCGAATAGTAATCAACCAAGAATACTGAATATAGAACAAAAACCATATCTTTTGCTTTTTTTTTCCGACCAAATTTTGGTGAGCATGTTGGTGCCAATTCCAGCAGCTATCCATGTTCTATAAACGAGAATTGCAGACGGCGGAGATCTTCGAGGAAGGAAATAATAATCCGGAATTTGCCTTATCTTTTTTGGGAGCCGTTTCTTTACAGCTGCCCCATCACTAGAATCAGTGCTTACTGACTCTTTAATACTTTTCTAATCCATAGCTTTCGACGAGTCTTTCTTTTCCGCGATATGGGATATGTTTTAGATCTTAGATTGATCTGTTGCAATACTTGATTTTTGTTCCTTTTGGGTGTACTGTAAACTAAACTGAATTAGTAAAAGGTTATCTTGGTTATGTTGTAATTTTTGTGTGAACTGACACCCCAAGCTAGAGGTAATATATATGTTTTCTTTTTAATTGAAAATGCTTTTTTTATAATGGAATGGTAGGCATATTTGTGAATGAAATAACTGTCACAACAGTTCATGATACTTGTTTTCTTGTTTTATCAAAATTGTTCTTACGACAATATGAGCTCTTTAATAATTTGATTAATCTGTTGTTTTCATGTAGATTCTTAAAAATGGCTCCGGGAGCTCGCAAACCGAAATCGAAAACAATCCCCAACAAGTCTCAACAAAGTGTCATAGATCATACTACCAAGGATGCTTCATCTAATTCGACACATCGTAGAAGTATCGGAAGAATTTTTGATAGAACAAATGTGATCGCGAATGAGGCATTGGTAAGAATCGAAATGCAAAATGGATCCTTCGAAAGGGGTGAGACCACTACAACAAATCACACCCATGAGAGTGACAACATGCCACAAAATTCGAAATTCGGCTATTCACTATTCAATACAAGGTAATATCACCTAACTTAAATTAAACTTATCTTTAAATTTTATAACATGTCTTAGTTTTTATTATGTGTGTACCTTAACTTGCAATATCACTATTCTTATTTTGCGGGACCGAAGTGTAATCAACCGAAATCGAAAACAAATGCACGAGCACCACATATTTGGCGAGAACACCTTTTCGTTCTTCAACATGAAATCGTGAGTGTTTTAGGTAACTTGAGTGGATAATGTTTCTTTAATTTTCTTTTTCTTTTTTGGATTGTGATTTTTTTTTTTTCATTTTCTTATTTTTTTTATAGTCTCGAGAAAAAACTGGATGGAGAAGAATGTGATATGATTGAATTATATAAATGTACTCACTATATAAAGAGAAAGATGGTTGGTCAAAAGTTGAGGCTCAAGAGAATTGGGTAATCATTCGCATACACATTTTTATTGTATATTTTAGCTTGTGTCATGATATTAATTGTATATTCGTATGTCCAATATTCAAATAGGAGTTGATGATATCAAAGCGAGCCCAATATACGGAGGAAGGAATTGAGAAGAGTGTCGACGAAATAGTTTTGAGGTCTTGGCCATGGATGCGGTTATAGAAAGGGCATTGACTATTGCCCAAAACCTCCAAGTAGACGCACCACATCGCATGACTCAAGTACTCAACAAGCGCAAAATAAACTTCAAGAGACACAAGAGAAGTTACAAGAATCGGAATCTCAAGTGAGTGGGCTTAAGTCACAAGTGGGTGATTTGGAAAGACCAGCTCACTCGATCAAGAGTGGGATTCATGGTGCATGAGTGGGAATACTCTCTAAGCCGATATAATTAATCTAAGTACTCTTTTGTTTTGGTTTGGATATTTAATGTTTTTTCCGACATTGTTCAAGTAGTTTATTCTCCATTTGAAATATGGATATCTTGTCATTTCTCTTATATTGATAAATAATCGTATTTTACTTAATCAAACATGATTGATTTTATTTTTATTTTATTTTTCATGTTTAATTGCATTTGAACTTGCACTTTGTAGTATTATTAATGTATTGATAGAATATTTTACAAATTAATATTTAAATCATTATATATGTACAATTAAAAAAATGTGCCAATTACATTGCTTATAATACTTATTTTCATGATAATTATGTTGTCATGTAAGAAAGCTATCAATTGGTGACAATGAATTATTTAAGTAACTTAAACACTCATTTATTACAATAAACTTAGTCGTCACCAAAAAAATCTATTCTTTGACGATATATAATTTGTCATTAAAAATACACTATAATGATGACTTGTATCGTCACAAATATTTTCAAAACTTGTCATCTTTGTATAAATTTATTATGTGACGATACATTTTGTCACCACATATTAATTTTTATGACGGACGATTTCATCATTATTTCGGTGCAATTAGCGGCCGATAAGCTTTGTCATATATTGCGATTGTTTCCATGACAAACAAAATCATAACGTTACATATTCTTTTGGTGACAACACATATATCGTCGTTGAATTGTAATTATTGGTGACACATTATTTTGTCATTATAAATATACATTAAGTGACATGCAATATTTTGTAACATTAAATCACCTCTTTCATGACAAGTCAGGTAATATATGACGAAATTATAAATACAATTGCGACACCAAAATCGTCATTAGAATTTGATGAATTTGGAAATGCGATCATTTTCGTCACTAAAATTTAATACTATGATGACAAAAACATGCTTTTGTCATTAAAAAGATTTTTTTTGTGACAAAGAAACAATATAAATGACAAAAAATTTATCGTTTATGTGACGATGTAGGCGTCACAATAAATGATACAAATCGTGACAATCTTTATTAGCGTGACCAAAGGTTAATTTTGTAGTGACAAATTGCAAAAATCGTCATGTATACCTTTTATGATGGGGCTACAACGATGATCTTTATGACGCTCAATTTTCGTCACCAAATACATTTAGTGACGAAAAACAGGTTTATATGACGATATTTTTCGTCATAAAATGTGTGATTTCTTGTAGTGCAATTTCAAAGATACAAATTTCCTCAGAACCGCTCCAAGGCATGAATCCTTGAGGTTTAAGATTCGCTTGTCAAATATAGCCAGATTGAGTGGCGAATCTATCCCTTCTTTGAATGTTGCTTTAATAATGACTCTTATGGCTCCAATATGAATCCATGAGAGTGTATTTGCAACTTCTCTTTTTTAGCTCGCTTTTGATCTCTGGATTTCTCTAATAGGGACCAACTGCATCTCGATCAGGTTCCCGGTAAACTCCATCGGAATGGCAAATTCTCCGGTTGTTACCCTGTGAATAATTTGGTGTTTTCTGTTACGAAACCCAATCTTATCCAATGCTTTTTCCATAGCTCCGATTGTAAATCCATCATAGACTTGAAGCTTTGGATCTTCCTTCATGATTCTCATAAGAGTTTTATGAGAAAGAAACCGTCGTGTGAGAGAGGAATCGACATATCCTCCCTAACGTCTGTGAAGAATTTCTTCTTCACTCACGATTCCGAGCGAGTCATTTCCATCGTCGAGAATAGATCTCTTCTTCATAGATGCTCTCATCCGAGGTATATCCTCAAATTGATACACTGTATAAGATCCCGATAATAATAGCCTTCTTCGATTTTCGGTGTGGCCTCGAACTGTCTCGACTCCTCGTTTTTGATTATGCGGGCAATCCGTTGAGATATGCCCTCTTGCTCGCATGTCCAGCAATTACTGAGTCTTTGAAACTTTCATTGGCTCTAGTGTGAGCACGCTGAAAGTTCTTCTCCTGGATTTTCTTTGGTACCGCTTGATTAGAACTCGATGATGAGGCTCTACTCCGCCAGTTGGTCTCCCGCCCGATTTATAACCGGGCTTTTGTTTTGACGAGAACCTTCTAGGTCTCCATGAAGACTTTTTTTTTTTGCTTCCTCGGCGGTATGGATGGCTTCTATCCTTCTTCTTCTTTGCCGCTTGGATTTGACTTCCCACAATTTGTTGGGATATCATTATCCACGCAACATAGAGGAACTGTTTTTGTTAATTCCTTTTAATCTTTTGTAATTCTTGTATAGAGTCGCTTGGTAACACCATTCGATAACTTGGCCTTTAGGAAAGACATTTTTTCGCCCACGATTTCTACTTCACTCCACCCTTGTATTCACGATAAGCATTTCTCTCGAGGACTCGGTAATCTTGGCAAAGAATAGTCATGCAGCTTCTTTTTCCTCAATCTTGGATTTCCACCGGTATTCGGTGAACAACTTGATATATTCGTCAATATGACAAATATCCAAGAACTCAAGGCTATAGAGGGCTTGTTTATATCTCTTTCTTTTTTTCATCCTCTAATCCTTGAAATAACCTATGCCGATGAACCGGATTTTGAATAGTTACGTGCAGCTTCTTTTTCCTCAATCTTGGATTTCCACGGTATTCGGTGAACAACTTGATATATTCGTCGATTATGACAAATATCCGTAACTCAAGGCTATAGAGGGCTTGTTTATATCTCTTTCTTTTTCATCTCTAATCCTTCGAAATAACCTTTATGCCGATGAACTCGGATTTTGAATAGTTTTGCCATACCATCGACAATTCCTTTAAGTGATTCCCCCGATGTGACCGAACTTTTCGATTTTGCATCGGTCATATCCTGCAATCTTAACCGATCCTTCAAGACTCATTTCAAGGAGTAAAATGAATGAATCCTTTATAAGATCGAGGGTTCATTTGAAATTCTCATAGTCAAGCCCATTCATCAATGAGAACTTCTCTATTTTTAAAATCTGGAATGTCCGATTTAACATCAACCCATATGGATGTATTGGGTCGAGGTGCGATCTTCCATAAGGCGTCGATAAACATTCGGCCTTCCAGAGGTTGTCTAGTTCCGCAAGAGGTTTCGACCTCCGCCCCCGAAAGTGGATCACTCCCGGTCGTGAAATCCCCAAAGATGTGGCATTCTCTCGTCCCGAACTCCATGATGCGAACCCGCACTTTCTTCGACCTTAGAATTAACTTGTGGCGGTGGTGGTGGAATTGGTCTACCTTGTGGGTCATAGGTAACCAAAGTCGATTCTCACTGCGTTCATCTTTAAATCTACAATACCTAATCCCGCGAAGGATTCTCGCCAGTCATGTAGATCTTTAAGATTCATCTTTTCAATATCCATCTTTTTAAATTTTTGATGGATTTTCCTTTGATTAGAGCAATGAGCTTTTCCTCATCCGTCATCTTTCGTATAACCCGGTAGGTTTTCCTTTTTGGTGTAAATAGGTACCGCCCCAAAATCAATACGTTCCTTCCTCCTAGGATGAACTTGGCCTTGTCCTCCAGGTTCTTGACTCGTTTCGAATATCATGAAGGAGTTCAAGAGTTTCCTTATGATATTTCACCATCGTCTCCATCAGTTCTCGATCTCGATGAACTTGTCTTCAGTAGATGAATATGGCGATTGCCATAATTCGCGACCGCCGTCTTCGGATTTCTCTAAGATCTTCGGAAATCTTAGATTTGTCTGGAAGTATCTCGTTCCACTCAGGTACTCCATCATGAATCATTGTTCGATGGGAATTTTCATGAACCGTTTCTTGAAGGTTCATCAAGTCAACATATAGTGCCGGTTAAGCATCGAATCGCATAATATTATTCTTCTCGCATTTTGCATTGTCTTAAGGTTTCCCGTCGGCTCCGCCTGTTCTTTTTCTTCATATTGGTATTCCCGATATGAAACCTGGTCAAGGTGTTCTTGTGCGTACATCGTCAATATTTGACGATATGTCCTGTAGTGGTACATCTCGGACATCGGTCCGGATCCATATTCTTGGAGAAATTCTCCTCACCAATTGTTAATTACATATATATAATAAATATAACCAAAAAGTTCTTAATAAACCGGGCTCGATACCATTTTAAGCAAGCCACTTAGTCATATCAACCATATGTATTAAAAAGGGTATAATTGGTATTATGAAAATATGCAATTATTCCGCTAGACCAATTTTGCATCAACTCAAGACTTATAGGACACCAATTTCTTGGTATAAACTTGTAGGACCAATTTTGCAGAACGTTATAAACTTACATGGCATATTTTGCAAAACTTTATAAACATACAGGCATATTTTGCAAACCCAATAACAAAAGTCCGAAAATGTATTTTACCCCAATTTACAGGATATTTTTACGCAATTAAGCCTAAATCATTTGTAGTCCTTATATAATATATATATATAAAGAGTAAAGTACTATTCAATTTTTTGTCTTTATTGGTGAAAAGTATTAATTTCTTAACTGGATGAACACTACACAAAAGTTCTTTCATTCATAAACTCTATTGGGAAAAGATTGAAAATGGCCTAATTTTAAAGCACATGTACAACAATGGCCTTACTTATTCAAAAGTTTCAAAAATAGCCTTTTTATTTGATAAAACCCCAAAATACCCCTTATACAAGGTTGAAGGCAAACTAATGGTTTTTAAAGGTTTTAGGGTAGGAAAAAATGGTATCGAGCCTAGGTTTATTAAAAACTTTTAGTTAAATTTATTATATTTATGTAATTAACAATTGGTGAAGAGGTAGGAAAAAATGGTATCGAGCTAGGTTTATTAAAAACTTTTAGTTAAATTTATTATATTTATGTAATTAACAATTGGTGAAGAGAAATTACTCCGAGATTATGGATCGGACCGATGTCCGAGATGTACCCCCTTACAGACATATCGTCAAATATTGACGATGTATGCACAAGAACACCTTGACCAGGTTTCATATTGGGAATACCAACATGAAGAAAAAAAAAGGCATGGCATGAGCCGACTGGGAAACCTTAAGGCAATGCAAAATGCGGCGTAATATTATAGGCGATTCGGATGCTTAACCAAACCCTATATGTTCACTTGATGAACCTTCAAGAAATGGTTCATGAAAATTCCCATCGAACAATGATTCCTAATGGAGTACCGAGTGGAACGAGATACTTCCAGACAAATCTAAGTTTCCGAAGATCTTAGAGAAGTCCGTAAGAAGGCGGTGCGGAATTATGGCAACCGCCACATTCATCTACAAAGACAAGTTCATCAGATCCGAACGGATGGAGACGATGGTGAAATATCGAAGGAAACTCTTGAACTCCATCATGATATTCAAACGAGTCAAGAACCTGAAGGACAGGCCGAGTTCTTCCGAAGGAAAGAAGCGTATAGATTTGAACGACCCTATTTACACCAAAAAGGAAACCAACCGAAGTTATACGAAAGATGACAGATGATGAGAAGCTCATTGCTCTAATCAAAGGAAAATCCATCAAAAATTAAAAAAGATGGATATGGAAAAGATGAATCTTAAAGATTTACACGACCTGGAGTAATCCTTCGCGGGATTGGGTATTGTAGATTTAAAGATGAACGCGGGTGATGGATCGCCTTTGGTTACCTATGACCCACAAGGTAGAGCAATTCCACCACCACCGCCACCGATTAATCCTAACATCGAAGAAAGACGGGTTCGAATCATGGAGCTCGGGACAAAAGGATGCCACACGCTGGGGATTTCACGATCGGGAGTGATCCACTTTCGGACAGGAGGTCGAAACCCTTTGCGGGAACTAGACAAACCTGGAAGGCCGAATGTTTATCGACGCCTTATGGAAGATCGCACCTCGACCCAATACATCCATATGGGTTGATGTTAAACTGGACATCCTGCATTTTAAAAATAGAGAAGATCTCATTGATGAATGGGCTTGACTATGAGGATTTCAACAGAAACCTCGATCTTACAAAGGATTCATTTATTCTACTCCTTGAAATGAGTCTTGAAGGATCGGTGAAGATTGCATGGGATATGACCGATGCTAGTACAAAAGTTTGGTCACATCATGAGAATCACTTAAAGAAATTGTCGATGGTATGGCAAAACTATTCAAAATCCAGTTCATCCAAGACAAAGTTATTTTGAGGGATTAGAGGATGAAAAAAGAAATAGATATAAACAAGCCCTCTATAGCCTTGAGTTATATGATATTTGTCATATTGACGAATATATCAAGTTGTTCACCGAATACCTGGGGTGGAAATCCAAGATTGAAGAAAAGGAAGTCGCATGCCTATTCTTTGCCAAGATTCCTAGTCCCCGGAGAGAAATGCTTATCGGGAATACAAGGATGGAGCGGAAGTAGAAAGCGTGGCGAGAAAAATGTCTTTCCTAAAGGCCAAGTTATCTCGAATGGTGTTACCAAACTTGACTTTGTACAGAATTACAAGAGATTAAGAGGAATTAACAAAATAGTTCCTCTATGTTGCATGGATAATGACATCCCAACAATTGTGGGAGGTCAACCAAGGCGATAAAAAAGAAGAAGGAGTGAAGCCATCCATATCGCGAGGAAGAAGAAAGAAAAAGGTCTTCATAGAGACCTAGAAGGTTCGTCAAAAAAAAAATCCCGGTTATAAATCGGGGCAAAGACCAAGACCAAGCGGGAGTAGAGCCTCATCATCGAGTTCTAATCAAGCAAGTACCGCCAGAAATCCGGGGAAGAAGAACTTTGGCGTGCTCACACGAGCTAATGAAAGTTTCAAAGATTGTAATTCTTTGGACATGCGAGCAAGAGGGCATATCTCAACGGATTGCCCAGACAATAAAAAACGAGGAATTAGACAGTTCGAAGCTACCCCAGAAATCGAGGAAGCTGTCTATTATCAAGATCTTATACAGGTATATCAATTTGAGGACATACCCTCAGATGAAAGCATCTATGAAGAAGAAATCTATTCTCAAGATGGAAGTGACTCGGCTCTTAATCGGAGTGAAGAAGAAATTTTTCACAGACGGTCAGAGAGGATATGTCAGGATTCCTCTCTCACACTACAGTTTCTCATAAAACTCTTATGAGAATCATGAGGGAAGATCCAAAGCTTCAGATCTATGATGAGTTTACAATTGGAGCGATGGAAAAGGCTTTGGATAAGATTGGTTTTCGTAATAGAAAACATCAAATTATCCATTGTGGTAACAACCGGAGAATTTGCCATTCCGATAGAGTTTAGGAAACCGATCGAGAGACGCATCGTCCCTATTAGAGAAGTCCAGGAGATCAAAAGAAGAATTAAAAGAGAAGTTGCAAATACACTCTCATGGATTCATATCGAGCCATAAGAGTTATTATTAAAGCAACATTCAAAGAAGGGATAGATTCGCCACTCAATTTGGCTATCTTTGACAAGTGAATCTCAAACCTCAAGGATTCATGTCTTGGAGCGATTCTGAGAAATTTGTATGCGGGAAATTGACATTTAATGTCTATCCTAGAATTGCATACAATCCTGGGGAGATCGAGATTTTAATAGAGTCCTAACCCTTCATCAAGATTTTAAAAGGGAAGATTTGATGAAAGAAGGGAGGAAGCCCTACTCGATCACATACAAGATATCCTATGCTCTCTCGAATACACATCATTCGAAGTATTCTTGAGAAAAGAATTTATTGAAGTCCCAAGAATCTTTGAGGACTTTGCCAGGGTGGTTCTACTAGAAATCATGGAGTCTCCAACTATCAAGGAGATCGATATGAAAATACAAGATCAACCAAGCTTCAACAAAAGTCAAGTCTTAGAGTTGAGCGAAGGATGTCATTCCAACAGACAAAATGACGAGTAGCGGTAGTTGGGAAGAAAGGAGACCAAGTAAATTCGATTGGCGCATTCTAGATGTTTTCAAAAAACAGAGAGAGAGCCGAAATGTCGAATGATGGCGATAAGTGGAAGTAATATTCAACATCACTCAAAAGGATAATATTTTTCCTTGTGATGTTCTATATTATCTCCAACAACCAATAGTTGGAAGGTATCGCTTAAGCTCGAAGATAGGAGAAATTGAGCTTAGTATCACGGGGAGTTGCGGGAAAAATCCCCGAGAACAATTAATACCGGGAATTGACTTTCTCGAGGATCATAAACCTGGGAAAGATTACAAGACGGAATGGAGTTCACGATTCTGATAAAAGATACGAATCGATGACCACTTTGGTCCATTCTCTATATACATTTCTATATGTTATTTGTTGAATACAAGGCCGAGTATTTCGCCGCCTATATTGATTCAGTCTTGGAATATGTACTACAAAGCCGGATATTTTTCCTAAAGAAATTGGAGAGGTGTTAGGAATTTTATTGTTTAGATTTTGATGAATGCCATGTAAAACTTAGAATAGAAAGTTGGCTCCCCAATTCTTGCTTTGAAATGTATTGTAACAATTAGAGCTAGCCAAGCCGAGTTAAGTCGGCCCTACGCTCCAACTTGAAGAAGACAATCGAAGGCTTGAAGGAGAACTCACGTGTGAGACAAGTGAGTACAACAAAGAAAAGCAGACAGAACTCGATGAAGAAAAACAGATGAGATGCGGTGAGTGGAACATCAAGTCAACTCAAGAGAAGCAAGTCTCAAGTCAAGTGTGAAGAGTCATCCAATGATTGGAAGTCGACTCTAAGTCACCTGGGGGAAAGCAAAGAAAAGCAGTCAAGTCGAGATAATCGAAAAAGAACCGTTGCAGTTTAAATCAAGAGATTTACTTAAACAAGTAATATCTCCATACTACCTTTCTTGGAGTGCTCGATCCCGGAAGCGTGCAAAAGAAATGAACCAATGGGAAGCACTACACCGTGTCGAGTCGAAAAGGTGATAAAACATTTCATTCGAGGAAATGGCAATTCCAAGAAGCGCATACCAACGACCGCAAAGTGATTTTCAAAAATGAGCCTATCTCTTCAACGGCAAATTTTTGAAAGTTCACTATAAAAGGCCGAGGAGTTTGTTTGAGAAAAAAGGATGAATGACACACGTGAGATATACAAGCTTATCAAAATCGAAACATTCTCAATCCTCAAGCCTACATATCGAAGTACATCAATCCAACACTTACCTGTGAAGGAAAAGAGAACTTCAATCGAGTTGAAGAGGAAAAATCGAAAACAAAGGGGTCTACATTCCAAGAAGGATTGTAGAAAGGTTCAAAGTCAACCAAGTCTTAAGCTTTTGGAGGGCTTCGTGATCAAATCCAAAGTGCTTGAGCAAGTGAGTCATGTAGTAAGCAAGGCTGCCGCCTGTGAAGAAGCCGAGTCGTCACGAGAAGCCGGTGAGTGATCAAGCGTCTCATCGAGTCCCAAAGGATCAAGTCGGCCGTTGTGATCAAGACTTGTATCCGGATATTACCACTTTGTAAACCGATCATTACTTAGTGGATTCCTCCGGGAGTTGGAGAAGAGAGGAGTAGAAGAATTACCCCATCTTCGAACCTCTATAAAAACTTTTTTGTGTCATTTACATTTCAAAGATTTAAATTTCTCGCACTTTTAATTGCTTATATCTCACGATAAATTTGCTATCCATTTGATAATCTATAAGTACTAAATCAAACTTGTAAAAACTTGCTTAATCAAACTTAAGGGTGTTAAGTCTTCCATTTGAAAACAAAACCACAAATTTGAAGTCAAATTACGACCAATGGTGAGTTACTCTATTGCTTAAAATTGAGAAGATTTGAGAGATTAACTCTCTTGAGTGACTAATTCGATCGTCCATCAAGGACACAAGTGTGTAGAACTCAGAGATTTAAAAGGCCTAAATCGAAAATTTGGTAAGGTTTATTCAACCCCCTTCTAAACCTTACACTTACACCCCTTGGGACCTACAAGTGGTATCGGAGCGGTTGGTTCATTGAACCTCCACACCGGTTCTTGAACTAGATCTCCAAACTTTTCAAGAGTCCGCTTTAGTACTTAAGCTTTCAAAACTCTTTTCTATCATTAAAAATCATTATCATGGAAGCAAATCTAACACGCATTCCTATGTTCACTATTGAAGAATTTGATGATTGGAAAATTCGTATGCGTGCTCATCTATCATTAGATTACATGATGAAATGTGGATAGTGATAGAAGATGGGCCTCTCGCAAATATTGAAGGTGAACGGTTATGCGAAGAGTTGCGGTGAAGGGGAAGAAGATCGAAGACCGCGGACGATCATGGTTGAAAAACCAAGAAGCGAGTGGACAAATGATGATGAGAAAAAGATACAACCTGGACAATGTAGCCAAGGACATCCGCATACAAAACCTTGGACAAAGCCATGTTCAATAAAGTCAAATCTTGCAAAACGGCTAAGGAAAACTGGGACAAGTCGACATTAATTTGTGAAGGCTCGGAGCAAATCAAAGAAAACAAACTATCGTGGTTTGTACAAAAATTTGAGAACTTTAAAATGATCTCGGAGAAAACCTGGATCAACTGGATGCTCGATTTACGTAAATCACAAATGAGTCGTCTACACTTGGAAAGGAATATACACGTATGAAATGTGTATGAAGATCCCGAAAAGTCTTCCGGTGAATGGGAGATGAAGGTCATGGCAATGAGACATTCCATGGACCTATCAAAGACATCCAATCATGAGTTATTCTCGGACCTCAAAGCCTACGAGTTTGGTGAGAAGGAAAGACCAGGAAGAGACAATTTGTACCCAAAAAAATTTGCTCTAATTGTCAAAGATGGAAGGAGAGCTGAAAGTCAAAGAGGCAATTGACCCGAAGAAATTGCCACGATGGTTAAAAGATTTAACAAGTTCTTTAACAAGAACTACAAGAGAGGAAAGGGTGAATCCTCCGAGAAGACACTCACTACCCCTCCAAATCAAGGGATGATAGGCCAACCAAGAGAATGATCATCAACAAGTTGAGTATCAAAGGGCCGACAACTCAAGAATAGAAAAAGAGTGATCAAAAGGTCAATATCTATGTTGGAATTGTAGACAACCGGTCACTATGCCATTGATCGCTCATATCCTGTAGTCAACAAGTACGAAACGAAGAAGAAAGAAAGGTCTTGAGAGAAAGAAGACAAGAGAAGAAAAAGGCAATGATGGCTGAGAGGCTGCCGAGACAAACCAAGTCAAGAGACAAATGACTCGAAAGAAGTGAAGCCGACTACACAAGTGACTCAGAAGAAGAAGCCTTGATCCGCTTAATGGCCAAAGAACAAGATCAAGAAGATGAGGTACAATCTAACTCAACAAGCTCGCATTACACTAGTGATAGTGATCATGACACACACACTTCATCACCCACCGATCTTTATGATTCATTAGGCAAAATGATGAAAGATTTTGAGCACATTAAAACCTCACACACACTATTGAATGAGGAAAACAAAATTTACTCAAAAGTCAAAACTCAAAGTCGACTAAGGAGCCGAGTACTCTAAGTCAAATAGGCGATGAGAATAAAAGTTTAAAAAGTGAAAATGCTAAATTAATAGCGAGAAATTGCCGCTATAGAAAAGAGGGAGAATGACCTCAAAATGTTATTGCCTCATTCACTAAGGCATCTAAATCATTGGATGATCTTATTATGAGTCAAAGAGAATGTGGAGATAAGACAAAGCTTAGGATTTAATTCCTCTGTGCCATGTCAAACCTCAAGAGCAATTTTGGAAAAAGGATCTTCAAGTTATGAAGAGTCCGAAAAATCCAAAACTCTAAATGTTGCACACACTTTCAATCCAAAGCACAATACTAAGCAAACGGCCTTGGTTACAAAGGAAAAGGAAAATGACCCGAGTTGAGAGTCTTTGAAAAAGTGAGAAGAATTCAAGGGAGTTCCTCACAGACTCCAAACGTAAAATACTCAGTAAAGAAGAAGCGAGCTACCAAAAACCCCTTAGAAAACTCATAAAAGAAATACATATGATGGGAATGGTAGAAAATATCCAAGCCAAGTCGATTGGAATAATGTGAACTACCGGCTAGACTTATGGAATACAAGCCCAAATGGCAAAGGCCTAGAACTCAACAAAGGCCATTCCAAAAGCATAAAAGCTTTCATCAAAGACACACATATGCACCTAGGCACTACACTCAAAGACACCACAATTACCCAAGAAAGGCAATTGCTAAAACACATATGCAGCATACGGACAAAAGAGACAATTTTTATGAACCTGGACTCCCCAAGCAATTTTCCGGGATTAATTATGATTATGGTATCGATAGATGGCAACCTCTTAGAGTCAAATCATTTGGCTATAGGTTGGTTGGATCATCTTATAATTCTAACCCCTCAGGACCCGGACAAGAATGGGTACCTAAAACTTAATTTCCTTGATTGCGGGTTCAAGGAACAGTGAGTACCAAGGAACCTGGTACATGGATAGTGGTCATTCCGGACATATGACAGAAATAAGAGAAATCATGTCAAAATTCAAGGAAGTCAAAGGAGCAAAAGTCATATTTGGAGGAAATGAAGCTCCTGGTGAAATAAGAGGCACTGGATCCATCAAAAGGAATGGTTTAGAAATCACGGATGTTGCATATGTTGAAGGACTAAACTTCAATTTACTAAGCATCACCAACTCGTGACAAGGGCTACAATGTTGGATTCAACATGGGAATATGCCAAATCAAAAATGTTGAATCTAATGAAGTTGTCTTTGCAAGGATGTAGACGAGAAAAATATGTATGTAGTGGATTGGTCAATGCAACATCCAAAGACTGTCTACTAGCAAAGAGCACAAATTTGAATCAAGTTGGTTGTGGCACAAAAAGTCGAGTCACCACGAACTTCAAAACAATTAATAAGCTAGCAAGAAGTCATCTTGTAGAAGGACTTCCGGACTCGATACAAGAAGGAAAGTATATGTGATGCATGTCGGAAGGGAAAACAAATCAAGTCGTCATTCAAAGAAAAGACATGCCCATCCTCAACAAGAATATTGCATCCGCTTCATATGGATCTATTTGGCCCAGTGGAACCAGCAAGCATAAGTGGAAAGAAATACACCTTGGTGGTAGTAGATGACTACTCAAGATATACATGGACAATATTCATGTGCAAGAAGAAAGAAACTCTACAAAAGCTACCACGGTGATGAAGATGATACAAAATGAGAAGAGTCAAACCATTATCAAAATAAGATCGGATAGAGGAACCGAGTTTGTCAATGGAATAATAACTCAAGATCTTGTATTGAGAATGGTATTGGTCATGAACTATCGGTGCAAGGACTCACGTGAGAATGGAGTTGCGAGAAAGAAGAAACAGAACCTCAAAAAAAGTTGTAGCAAAGACCATGTTAGTCAAGCAGGATTACCAAAAAGATTTTGGTCAAGCAATCAACACGACCGCTACACCTGCGGAATCAGATGTATGATAAATAGGCGGTGACAAAGACTCCCTATGAGATCCTGGTGGAAGAAAACCAAATGTTGCATATTTCAGGATATTTGGATGTAAATGCTTCATCCACAACAACGGCAAAGACAACCTAAAGGCTTTTGATGCTAAAGTCGATGAGGTATCTTAGGATACTCGGTGAAAGCAAAGCCTGAGAATACTCAACAAAAGAACTATGGTTACGAGAAGAATCCATTTATGTAGTATTCGATGAGCCAAACATAAATGGAGAAGACATTGAAGAGTCGGTGATAAGTTGAATCATCCAACCTACTGAGAAGAGTCCCTATCTTTGAAGAGGGGGATTATCAATTGAGAAGAAGATGAGATAGTGAATCTCAAAAGCGGTGGAATCTGTTGAGTGATCACGAGAGAGTCCGACCACAAAGAACACAACCGCAAGTCGATCAATCCGGCTAACTTACTTCAACCTGACGTAAGATGGCCGAGAGACCATCCACGTAACTTGTCATTGGAGACATGAGAGAAGGTGTCAAGACAAGATCGAACTCAACAAGAAGCAATGTTCACATGTTTCATCTCATGAGATAGAGCCCAAAGATGTGTCACAAGCATTGGACGACACACATTGGATTCAAGCTATGCAAGAAGAGTCGAATCAATTTGAGAGAAATAAAGTATGGGAATTAGTACAAAGACCCATACATCAAAATGTTATTGGAACCAAATGGGTATTCGTAAATAAGATGAACGAGGAAGGCTCGTGGTAAGAAACAAAGCAAGACGGTAGCCAAAGGATATTGCCAAGAAGAAGGAATAGATTTTGATGAAACATTTGCTCCTCGTAGCAAGATTGGAAGCTATAAGGATGTTTCTTGCCTATCTTTGCTCACAAAAATTTCATTGTATATCAAATGGATGTAAAAAGTGCATTCCTAAATGGTCTCTGGAAGAAGAAGTGTATGTTGAACAACCTCCAGGATTTGAGCGAGAAGACTCTTGGAGACAAAGTATACAAACTCAAGAAAGCCTGTGACGGATTGAAACAGGCACCCAGAGCATGGTATGATACCCTGTCACAATTCCCCGATGAAAATGGATTCACAAAAGGAAAAGTAGATAGAACACTTTTTTAATTCAAGACAAGAAGAGTATCTTTGCTTGTTCAAATATATGTGGATGACATCATTTTTGGATCCACTAACAAAGAGTCTGTGTGAAAAATTCTCAAATCTCATGCAAAGTAAATTTGAAATGAGCATGATGGGAGAGCCGACATTCTTCCTTGGACTTCAAGTGAAACAGTGAAGGATGGAACCTTCATAAGTCAAACAAAATACACCAGAGATTTAATGAAGAAATTTGGTATGGAGGAGAAGTCTTACGTAAAAATACCAATGAACACATCAGTCAAAATGGACATGGATGCGGATGGCAAGCCGTAGATCAAACAAGATCTGAGCACTTATTGGATCATTGCTCTATCTCACGGCTAGTAGGCGGACATCACCTTTCTTTGTAGGTGTATGTGCAAGATTTCAATGCTCCAAAAGAGAGCCATATGATTTGACTAAGAGAATATTGAGATACTTAAAAGGAAGCCAAGAAGTAGGGCTATGGTATCCAAAGGAAGGTGGATTCAAGCTAATTGGCTATTCGAGACTGACTATCTTTGGATGCGAGTGGACGAGAAAAGTACTTGAGGCACATGTCAAATGCTAGAAACAGACTAATTTCTGGTTTAGCAAGAAGCAAAACTCAATAGCCACCTCTACTGGTGGCGAATACATAGTCTGGCATTGTTGTGCCCAAGTCCTGGATGGATGAAGTGAGAGATTATGAAGTTGAAGAAAAGAAATTCCAATCATGTGTGATAACACAAGTGCAATTGCAATCACTCAAAATCTGTGTTGCACTCAAGAACAAAACATATAGATGTCGATATCATTTCATAAGAGATCATGTTGAAAAGAAGGACATTATCTTGGAATATATCTCAATCGACAAGCAACTAGCCGACATCTTCACAAAACCATTATGTGAGTCAAGATTTGAAGAACTCAAACATGAGTTGGGGCTAATTGAGCTAAGCCGAGACACAGGAAGAATCAAAGAAAAGAAATGGAACAGGAAAGAAGGTGAAAAAGAGTTTGAAAACAAAAATTAGCTCAAGAAATCACCAGATCGGAAAGTCGGCTATATCAAGTCAGGATAGTCGAGTCACTAAGAGAAATGTGAGAAGCGAGTTAAATCACCTAAGAGATAAGTTGAATAACTTATGAGCAAAGTGACAAAAACGCAATCGTTTTTGACTTAAGCGGGAATGTTTTAAGAGACACGTCAAAGATAATGATGATGTGTACGGACATAAAGCCGCACACCAAGCCTATGATTGGATATAAATGCTTTGCCGCATTAAATACGAGACATGAATCGCTCAATATGCGTGCGAAATCCAAGCCGTTGATTTCGATCACGATTCAAAAACCGCCGCACGCCCTTTCATAAACCATATTTAAACCATTTCCGCCCCGTTTCTCTCTCACAATTCTAAAACTGCTCAATCTCTTTCTCTCAAAAAGCAAAGGCAAACACTCTCAAAACCCTATCAACCTTCAAATCAAATTTCTCGAACTTTTCCTTGAAATTATTCTCGAGAAATGGCACCAACTTATGACTTTACCAAGTTGGGAAAACAAATCCACACCGGTTTAACCGTGGATTTGACGATTTTAATGGTGAAGCGAGGTCCGACGACACCCTGGTGAAGAAAATCGCCGAGAAGTTAGAAAACGCCAGGATCAAAACCGTTTTAACACCGGGAGTATCCTATGACCTATGTGGAGGAGGTCGCACAATTCTACGTGAATCTTTGAGATTCACGACGAAGGAATCAAGTCATCTGTTCATGGGAAGCGGTGACTATCGCCAAGGATTTGGTGAATATTGCTCACTACCGTGAAGGAGCAAATCAAATTAAGGAAAGTCGATGTAAAACTTGGTGAAGCATGGAAAGAAATAGCCAAGTCCGGCGTTCTTGACAAAATAATATACACAAAGAAACAAGAGATCTGGCCGAAGGAGGATTATCACAAATTGTTGGACATTGTTGCAAGTGTATCGACATCAAATTTGGCGACTTTGACCAATCACAAAGGCAAAATTGATTGTGATGGCTGCAATAATCGAAGAAAAGAAGATAACCGGGCTGAGTTTATCTACAGCAGATTTCTGCCGAACGTAGGGAACAAGTCCTTCAAAGAAGATGGGTCATTTGGAGGATCTCTCGGGATATGGCCTGGTGATTGGCCGGCTATTGGAGGTGAAAGGAATACCTCTTAGACATGGGAAGGCTTTCCATGTTAACAAGAGGATGTTGAGCTAATCTCCGGTGCTCGAAGCGAGCTTACGCCAAGAGAGCCGACACCAGTGAGGGGGAATCGGTGACCCAGAAGACACACCGCCTCCTCTCCAACAAGAAAAAGCCCCGCAGCTGCCAAAATCTGCTGCCCTGCGTGCAAAGAAAGAAACCAAACATGCTCCGCCCCCGCAGCAGAGTCACCCCCCGCAGCAGAGTCACCGCCCGCAGCAGAGTCACCGCCGCCAGCCGTGTCACCCGTCCCCCTGCGCCAGCGGCGGTCGAGAAGGACTCACAAATTCCTTCTCGATCGTCAAAAAGAGGAGAAGCCCGACAAGCCAAGACGGCCGGCTCCTCGTAACCGAACACAAGCACACGCCCCAGCCGCCCAAGACTCAGAGGACACCGTCTCTCGAACCAGAAATCCCTCCGGTACAAACTAAGAGACGAAGAAGACTTGTAAAGCAATCCGAATAGGAGAAACTTGAGTCGCCTACTCGGCTAAGCACAAACTAGGAGACTATCGGGAGAAGTAGAGTCTCCAGACGTAGTAGATGAAACGGCCAAGTCACTTTGAAGGTGATCAGCAGAGGCAACTCAAGACACACGTTGTAGCTCACAAACAAATTCAAGAAGAACCAGCCCCAGCAGATAGCGATGTAATGATCCTATCTCCACCTTACCCGGACATCCAAAATCGTCTGCGTGAGTGGAGAAAATGGAAGCCGAGCAAGTCAAGGGAACAGATTGAACGGCCGAGTTCATAGAAGAAGAAGAGGAATCTGCTAAATTTCCTTGGATTATCTATCGTGCTCCCAGCCTACTAGATGAAGACAACTGCATGGATATTCCGCAGATCTACAAGGACAAGGAGAGAGAAAACAAGTGAAGAAGCCGAAGCACGCGAAAAGGCAAGATCCGCCTATCTCCGGACTACGTAACACTTCCATCCTCTCCTTGATGTCTTCTCCGAAAGTGACGAGGAACGGAGAATGTCGCCGCCACGAGAAGAATTGCAGATGCAAAGAAGCATTGCGTGAATCAAGAATCCTTCACGAGCAAAGACCGATGGAGGGACCAGGAGAGTCCTCCGAACACGTTTGAAATCGATCCAATGGGAGTGGTTGACAAATACCACGATGTTTCCGCTACCACTTCCCTGACTAACTCGGGAAGGCGATAAGGAGATGGCGATGAAACCGGGCTAGTGGGGACCCCAACGAGCCAACCCCTATTGAAGGTGTGCTACCACCGCCCCAACGGCTGAACCATCAATTGCAATAGCGGAGTCCGGAGACGAGTGACCCCACTCCAAGTCACTCACCCGGTGCGCCACCGAGGGGGAAACTCCTCCACCGCAGAAGGTCGGAGGATGTGCAGATGACTCCACAAAGAATGTAGGAGGCGAAGCAAAGAAAACTCAAACACAAGAAGAAAGAAGTTGCCATCAACGAAGCTCGCGATTGAGACTGTCTCACTGAGGTGCCAACCGCTCTGAAGGCTAATGACGCTGCGATGCAATCGAGGCACTGAGAAGGAATGTACTGGGAGTTAACACTGGCGATGAAAGTGCAATCCATGGGGTTGAGACTCCAATGGATGCCATCAGAAGACCCTAAGACAGTGACACGTCGAAAGGGAAGACCAGCCTCGCAGCAGTAGAGACCGCTATTTGGAGGAAATAAAGGCCACGGGAGGTTGAGACTTCCCGGGGTAAAGAGGTCAAGTAGAGAACATCACTCCCGCAATCATCGACCCATCCGAGAAGGAGATCAGCGCACTTCATGATTCCCAGGACAACCCCGATGTCACCTTTCGGGATCGGGCGCGAAGAAAAAGCCGAGTCAACCCCATGACAAATCCTAAAGACTCACTGCGATGTTCCGGCACGAGCAAGTCTCGATCCCAAGACTACTCGTCGACCTTTAATTTTGATGATGAGCCACCAATGGAAATCTCATCATCGTCCGATGACGCTCGATAAGGCCGAGGACCGCCTACTCAAAAGGAGAAATCACCGAGACCAACAAAGTCATTAAGACAGTGAGGCTGAAGCAAGCCTAGCCTTCGCACCACAAAACCCATTTGAACCAGAGACCACCGCTCCGGCTCCTCAAGCTACTGTGGATCGATTCCCAAAAGAACTTCACGCCCACCGCTTATCATCGAACAAATCCCGGATGGCGGTGATGAATCCTTTGTGGAATCTTTCCTTTCTCACTGGAGATACGAGAACTCCACGAAGAGTCGAGAAAATGAGCAAGCACGCTATCACAGACCAGCTCCCTGCTTTTTCACTCAGGCACCATTGTTCCGGCCGACTTCGATTTCGATATTTGTATGGCCATCACCGCAATGAAGAATCACCAATCCACGAGAAGTGTTCAAGGCACTATTTTTGAAGTTGAGAAGATGGAGAGGCATCAGCCTCCTTGGATATGCGCCGGACAACAGAGATGCCAACCTTACAGTGACTTGAGAGGCATCACAATCGAGGATAAGGGAATGGTGGCAACAGCAGAAGAATCAATGCGTGTGGAACAGTGAGATATCGGACAATTATTCAACAAGTCTTGGTGTGAGAGTGAAAATGTTGATGCGAAAACGGTGCGGGAACACATTGAACATATGCACGAAGCTCACACTGCCGAGATCAAGCCGCTGCGTGAGCGTAATGCAAATGATATACAGCGTTTGGAAGAACACATGACAAGAAAATTCAGCCTTTCTCATGGCCGAGATGAAGCCGATTTGTGAGAATCCAACGCTACTCGGTCAATTCCGCGCAGTGATACAAGATACAACGCAGCAGACTTGAAGCAAAATTCAACAATTAGAAGATTTCGACTTCATGCTTGCCAAAGATGTTCCCAGGGTTCATCTATCCTTTGATGATGCCAAAAAGGGGAAGAGGAATACCTTAAAGCGAAGAAAATCTGAAGGTCGAAAAAGAAAGGAGCGGTGACAAGGAACAAATTGAGAAGGGAAAATCACCGAGGAAATTTTGAAATCAAGAAAGGAAAATCTCACGAGGGGGAAGGATCAAAAATATGACCTTGATGATTGCACAAACCCCCAACAGGGTCCTCACACGGTGACATTATAAGCAAAGCAAACTCCCCGTGACTCTGCCACTCCAACAACACTGTATCTATGGCCGAGAAGAGAAAAGAAATTGAAGCGAGGATGAAGGAGGTGGAAGGAAGAATGGATGCCAGGGTGATGAACATCTTGAAAGAACACGGAGGCATTCCGGTTTGACAGAGACACGTATGCCATTTCAGATGTCGGGACAGAGCAAGATCGATTGACGAATTCAAAACGCTCAAATCTGAAGGATATTTTGCAAATATGTCCTTGGCTCAAGCTTGGGACTCGTATCTCGGGAAAAGGGTCTCACATTATGTGAAGAAGGCTGACATGGCACAAACCCGCGATCATCCTCTGCTTTGGTCACTCACGGCACTCACCGGGAAAAGAAAGGCCCCAAAGACAAGATACGCCCGGTAGAGGAAGAAGCGGCGGTGGAGGAAGAAGCTTGGACCCAGGCCTCCGCCCAAGAATATTGAATACGTAGATCCAGGAAAGAAAGGAGGGATCTTTTGGGTGGGCTTGACCATGTGGCGAACTTGCAAGTGGCTAAAACCAACGCCGAGTATGCAAAAAGGATAGAAGAAGAAAACAAGAGACAAACTCGGCTATGGCGGGAGAGACAGGAAAGAATAAGGAAAGATGAAGCGCCAGGAAGGCATATGAGAAGAAAAAGAAGAAGGCGGATGACGAGAAGAAGAGAAGAAGAGAAGAAGATCCGATCAAGATGAAAGAAGAAGAGACAATGAAGGAGATGAAGTGTTCTTTGCCCAACCCTTCGTGTATTTTATATGTAAATACATATAATGTAAGTCTTCTCGTAATAATGCTATAATTTTTGAGACAATTACATACTGATACACCTTGTAAAACATATTGTGTTAAGTACAAGAATGATATGATCAATAAAAAGATTGATTATGCGATACATTCTATGTCAATACACTATCTCAGTATGTATCTTTGTTATTTACATCTTTGTATGATTTAAGTTTTGGCATCATCAAAAAGGGGGAAATTGTTAGGAATTTTATTGTTTAGATTTTGATGAATGCCATGTAAAACTTAGAATAGAAAGTTGGCTCCCAATTCTTGCTTTGAAATGTATTGTAACAATTAGAGCTAGCCAAGCCGAGTTAAGTCGCCTACGCTCCAACTTGCAAGAAGACAATCAAGGCTTGAAGGAGAACTCGCGTGAGACAGTGAGTACAACAAAGAAAGAGCAGAGGAACTCGATGAAGAAACAAAGTGAGATGCGGTGAGTGGAACATCAGTCAAGTCAACTCAAGAGAAGCAAGTCTCTGCCAAGTGGAAGAGTCATCCAATGATTGGAAGGTTCGACTCTAAGTCACCTGGGGAAAGCAAAGAAAAGAAAATCAAGTCGAGATAATCGAAAAAGAACCGTTGCACGTAAATCAAGAGATTTACTTAAACAAGTAATATCTCCATACTACCTTTCTTGGAGTGCTCATCCCTTAAGCGTGCAAAAGAAATGAACCAATGGGAAGCACTACACCGTGTCGACGAAAAGGTGATAAAACATTTCATTCGAGGAAATGGCAATTCCAAGAATCGCATACCAACGATCGCAAAGTGATTTTCAAAAATGAGCCTATCTCTTCAACGGGCAAATTTTTGAAAGTTCACTATAAAAGGCCGAGGAGTTTGTTTGAGAAAAAAAGGATGAATGACACACGTGAGATATACAAGCTTATCAAAATCGAAACATTCTCAATCCTCAAGCCTACATATCAAGTACATCAATCCAACACTTACCCGTGAAGGAAAGAGAACTTCAATCGAGTTGAAGAGGAAAATACGAAAACAAGGGGTCTACATTCCAAGAAGGATTGTAGAAAGGTTCAAGGTGAACCAAGTCTTAAGCTTTTGGAGGGCTTCGTGATCAAATCCAAAGTGCTTGAGCAAGTGAGTCAGTAGTAGCAAGGCCTGCCTGAAGAAGAAGTTCGAGTCGTCGAGAAGGCTTGGTGAGTGATCAAGGCGTCTCGGATCGAGTCCCAAAGGATCAAGTCGGCTGTTGTGATCAAGACTTGTATCCGGACTGTTACCACTTTGTAAACCGATCATTACTTAGTGGATTGCTCCAGGAGTTGGAGAAGAGAGGAGTAGAAGAATTACCCCATCTTCGAACCTCTATAAAAACTTTCTTGTGTCATTTACATTTCAAAGATTTAAATTTCTCGCACTTTTAATTGCTTATATCTCACGATAAATTTGCTATCCATTTGATAATCTATAAGTACTAAATCAAACTCAGTAAAAACTTGCTTAATCAAACTTAAGGGTGTTAAGTCTTCCATTTGAAAAAACAAAACCACGGTGAAGTCAAATTACGTACCAACAAAAGTGAAGTTATTTTATTAATGTCACTCTTGAAAGTCTGTTGAGAGATTAACTCTACTTGAGTGACTAATTCGATTGTCCATCAAGGACATTTGTGTAGAACTCAGTAGATTTAAAAGGCCTAAATCGAAAATTTGGTAAGGTTTATTCAACCCCCTTCTAAACCTTACACTTACACCCCCTTGGGACCTACAAGAGGATTTACCACTATTGCGGGAAGAGATTTCTCTAAAAGGATTCTTATCCTTAATGAGGATTAAACAAGCGAGTAAATCATGATCGGAGGTGCAAGCGGTACCCGGTACAAGGTGAAAACGCCACCAATCTATTTCCATGATACAGTGCGAGATATTTTGCTAGGAAACAATTTCCAACAAATATTCAAGCGATTCACACAGGAGAATGAGACAAGAAGACTTATTGTCACAACATTTTGTGATCATAAGATTATTGTCCAAAGATCAGGAAGCATTTTTTACAGAAAATACCCATTACTTTTCGCAGCAAGCGTGGTGATGAAGCCAAACTTCGCAATCCAAAAATGGCGGATCGGAGGAAATTTGGTGAAACTTTATTATCCTATAGACAATTTGGTTCCATTCGGAAGGATCGGAAGATATGGGATAATAACTTGAATTCATTCAGAGTACAAGGAGAAGAACGAGTTACTCCGAAGCCATTGCGAGAATTATGGATGAGTCTAATGGAAAGTCCGCAGAGTGACGTAACCTTAGAGGAACAAATATCACTCGAGGATATCAAAAAGAAGATCCAAAGGAATTACAATGAGGATCCTTTGGCTTGGTGGGATAAGAATGAGCTTAAAGCTTCCTTAAAGGTTAAACCTGGAAAGGAGTACGAGTTCGTAAGATTCAAACCAATCCTTATGAACCAGGAGGATCGTGAGGATATGCGAAGATGTTTGATACATGTTTTTATCTTAATTTTGATGATTTTATTTTATCACCAAAACAATGTTTTTAAAGGTTGTCCAAATACTCCTAAATGATTTAAAATGATTTTAATATTTTAGGAGTATTTTCTCAAAGTTTATTTTCGTCTAAATTGGACAACGCTTTTAATGATTTTACGTTATTGGGTTTTCACTCTCAAACGATGTTCCTAAATGTTGTCCTAATACTTCCGATCGGTTTAAAATGTTTTTACTAAATTTTCGGAGTATTTCTTGAGTTTTATTTTCGACAAAAATTGGACAATATTTCTCCTCGTGGTCGACCGGCCCTCATACTTATAGGGCAACCCGTGCACTGAAGATGTTTTTAGAAACAGAAAATGAGACGGAAAGAAAAACTAGCAGTCGACCGGCCGCTCTGGGCGTCGACCGGTCGGTCGGCCGGCCGCCAGGGGTCGGCCTGGCACTCGCTTGTTAAGGTTTGAAAAGACTCTTCAATCCTTGATTTTGCAATGAGGGGACCGGTTGGAGTGATGGTCGACCGGTCGAGGTAGGCGTCCGACCGTCGCCCTGTTGTATTTTTCAAAGTGTTCTCTTTAACTCTTATCTCTGTGCGACGGCCGCATCTATGTATTGACAAACAAAAATATGACCGTTTGACACAGACACATTTCCTTAAATTGTGGGATTGATTTCTAACAGCTATATTCTTGATTTTAATTGTATTTTTTGTAGATTTTCAATCCCCAAGAGAGCCTATGCTTGATCAATCATCTCCTATAAATAGAGGAAGTTTTGGAGCAACCAATACAACAATTGAGATACAACACAACAAGATACACTTCAAGCAAACACTTGGTCTTTCATAGTCTTTATTCTTGTTGTAAAATTGCCTAGCTTATCACTTTCACATCTTTGAGGTCTAGGCTATTCTTGATTACACTTGCACTCTATTGTATTATCAATTATCGAGTTGTAATCTTGAATTTGTGGTCGTCATTCAAACACAAGATATCCTTGTGAGTGTTCTTGTGGTAAGAACACACTTGGGTGAACTAGGTGTTAGGTGTAAGAAGATTGTGGTAATCTTCTTGTTGAGGTGTTGAAGAGTGTGGTGCTCTTCAAGGGTGAAGATTGTGGTAATCTTCACAAGGTGCCGTTTGGAGATTGTGGTAATCTTCAAGTGAGATTGTGGTAATCTCAAAGGTGGTGTTGAAGAAGAGTGTGGTGCTCTTCAAGGTGTTGTAAGTTGAATTTGTATTAATTTTGGTAATTAATAAAATTCTTTTTCTTTTCGAAATCCATCCCGGATATACTGGGGTGGTAGAGGATTAGGCCCTAGGTGGGTTGAACCTCTTTAAATCGACGTGTGTTGTTTACATTCCGCACCTTCATTATTTTGTTTGAGCATTCGATTGTTAAAAAAGAGGGCTTAAATCGAAAAGATGGAGATAATCTATTCACCCCCTCTAGATTATCGTAGCCGCTTGACTTACAAGTGGTATCGAGCCAAACTCTTTGGCAAGCTCGTTTCACATCGCGAGTGAAGAGAAACGATCAACGGCTACGAACGAAGCTCATCTATCCCGGCACCTCCACCACCAAGCCACCACTATTTGATTCCAAAAATTTTATATTTTGGAAAGAAAGAATGGAATGCTATCTACAAGGTTGCGGGTTCGACATTTGGAACACCGTCATTAATGGAGAATCCATTCCGACGAAAGATACACCATACACCTCAAAAGGCTTCAAAAAGCTCAATGATGAAGAAGAGAATCATCTCCTTAAATGGTAAAGCTCTTAATATCTTACATTGTTCACTTACCACTTTGGAATTTGATCATGTTGTAGGTATTCGATCGGCACATGAAGTATGGCAAAAATTAGAAGCCATCTATGGAGTATTTGCAAATGAAAGGAGTCAAACAAAAGCATCTACTTCTCAAGATCATACAAGCTCAAATCTAAGGAATAAGCCACCTACAACTTCCAATTATAAAGAAGTTGAATATTGTTTTATGGGCATCAATGAAGAAAATGAGGTATGTCTTAAACCCTCTACTTCCTATGATATTGACATTCAAAATGATTATAGTGATTTACAAAATGATTATGATGAACTTCAAAATGAATTCCAAAGCTTACTTGTTAAATACAAAAATTTGAAAAAGGAATTCAATATTTTGAAAAATGATAAGGATAGTTTATTTACTTCCTATGAATCACTATCATGTGCTCACACCACCACACTTGACAAGGTTAGAAACCTTGAAAAAGAAAATAGTACTCTTGTTGAGAATATTGATTGCATGAAAAAGGATTTATTAAAATCCAACTTGAAAGTACCAATGAAATGTCCAATATTGTTGATATTAATAATTGTGATAAAGAACTTGATCATAAGCCTAAAATTGTTAATCATATGAAAAAGGATCAAGTCACTATGCATATTGGTCATTATGCTCCTAGAATTATTACATGCTTTTATTGCGGTAAAAGGGTCATACGGCTAATTCTTGTCGGGCTAGAAATAGCTCTAAATATTGTTGGAGACCTAAAAGTCTCAAAGCTAATCTTAAAGGACCCAAACACATGAGGGTACCACAAAATAATGTGTTATTAGGTACCCGCAAAGCAAAAATCGGAGAAAATTTATGCCACCAAGAAAACATCAAATGAACGTTTCATTTGATCAAAGAAGGAAACTATTTTCGACAAAGCCAATTTCAAGAAAAGGATATAATCAAAAATGGGAAGAACACAATCCTTGAAATGGCAAAGACATCATCAACAAGATGATTTTCAAAGAAGAAGAGACTTTCAACAATGGGAAGGCAACAAACCTTGAAATGGAGTGATCAAAGAAGTCATCATCAACAAAGTGACTTTCGAAGGGAAGATATCATCAACAATGGGAACCAGCACAACCCATGGAAATGGCGTAATTGGTAACTCGTATCTCCTATTTAAATATGCATTTTATTTTGTTATTATGCATGCTCTTATTTGTGTCTTAATTGCAAAATGAGTTTTCAAATATTTATTTTTTTAATTAAGGTCTTCAATATATACTTGTGCTTTTAAAATTTTTTTTGAAAAAGAAGACCTTATATGATCTTTTTAAAACTCTTGTGCATTTTTTTTGACTAAAGTGTGTTATCATCCTTTATGGATTTTTATGGCATGAGCTTACATGTGATATCTCTTAGCCTACACTTTTATCATTATAATTTGTGCTTTAGATATGTTTTAAGAATTGTGTATGATTTACATATTTTCACAAATGGCCATTTATGTCATTATTTGTCAAGAAAGGCATAAATTATCGAGGTACGTTTACTTGTGTTATTCTTACTCTTATAAACTCGATTTTATGCTTATGCACATATCTTTCAAGATATTTCATTTTGACCCTTTAGTGCCCTAATTGATCTTGCAAATATTTTCTCTTAAAAGGCACTACGTGTTTAGTCTCGATTTTATCATTTATATGTTTTTCCCAAAACCCATATTTGTTGGACATAGTCCAAAATTATATTTTTGCAAAGTTTTAAAACTTTTGGGGTGGAAAATCGAATTTTGGAAAACTTTGGGAGATAGAAAAATCACCAGGGAGGGCGGTCACGCAGGGCGACGGCCGCCCGCACCTCGACCGGCCGCACCCCACCTCGACCGGCCGCCAGGCTAATTTTTGCAGCTTAAAACTCTCTGTCTTGATTCGTGAAATGACTCAAAATCTCCCAAAACCCTTGTTCGATTTCTCCCCTTTTCTTCAAAATCTTCAATTCTTCATCATTTTTCACGATTCTTGTTGCTAATCTTCTTATTTTCTCAAGAATCTTTCATATATGGCTCCTCCAAGAAATTCCACGGTCGAAATCCCATCTCCAAGCGTAGAAGGGGCGGAGAGGGTTCATCAAGAAATCGGCAAGAGGAAGCCGAACAAAGGATATTCGAGCCGCCCATAGAAACGTGGCTCAAGAAGGTGATGATGTTCAAAATCCCATTCTCTCTCGGGCCCAAATTACCGAGCTACGCGGAACGATTTCGCTCCAAAATTGCCGTTGGGCTTAAAGGTAAAAATCCTTTGTTACTCAAGCCCCTAATTCCCACAATGTTCTTAATTTCATTCATAAATATGCGGAATGGTATTATGAGGACTCGGGAATGGGAGGAAAGTCGATTGCTCGGACTAAAATGTGTCGTTTTAGTTCATTTACGAATGAGTATCCTACGATTAGAGGATTTTTGAGGAGCAAGGTTGGATGTATTTATGGGAGCATGCTTATGTGTTGTATGATGATGATATTATCCAACTCTTTTATGCCAATATGTGGGTTGAATATGATAATGATAGAAAGCCGATTGCCGTTAATTCGCTTTATAAGGGTCGTCATTTTAGATGGACTCCCAATGATATTTGCGGCTTTTACATGTTAGAGAAGGTGGTTGGGATTATTTCTCTTGCGGGACTTGGAATGATGAAATGTTGGGGGTATCGATGAAAGAAGTCAAGACGTATTTGGGAGTATGGCCTAAGTATTCTTTGTTGGCAATGACACTTGAGCATCGCATTTTATCGGTCATTGTCGCATATTGCATTTGTGGTAAGTCGGGAAGATGCCTAGCAATATGGATTACTTTTTGACTTATAAGATTGCTAGGAGGAACCACTTAACTTTGGTGCCATACTTATTCAATGTCTAATCGAGTCCATTACTCGAGGTAATAAGAAGTTGGTTATGGGAAATTGGATTTGTAAACTTCTTATTCAATCGGGACTTCCTTCGTCGGAGTTTAACTCGGAAGTTTTTCAAAATGACTTTGACATTGATAATATCTCCCAAATAGTCACGATCGCAAAGAATATGGACATCCGACCAACCAAAATGGCGAGAGGAAGAGGTCAAGAGTCTCCCGATCCTAATGACATCTTTGATGACGGGGGCCGCAAGATTGGTGGAAGAAGGCGAACCGAGCAATCCGGGAGGGTAATACCTAGGTGCTCAACCGCCTAGAGATATAGTCAAGCCGAATTTGATGAGATGAGGGCTTTTCATGAGACGAGGTATGAGGCTTTGGAGCAAAAGACCTCTAAAATGCAAAAGTCTATCGGCAAGTTAAAGAAATTCATCAAGGACTTTATTCCGGATCTTCGCTTCTCTCGGATGAGGAATGATGTTACCCCCCCCCTTCACTTTCTAAAGCATTTTCATTAATGATGTTTTGTATTTTGATGAATCTTTGTAAAACTCATTTGTACTAATGATATTTGCTTGTCTTTCTTAAAAGGGTTAATATTGCAAGTTGATAATGACTTGTGGATGATCATGATTTATGATGGAGTATTTGATGGTAAAAATACTCTAAAGCATTGTTTGATAATTGGTATGAAGTACTTGATGGTAAAAGTGCTTCTTTTTGCTTTGTTATGCTTAGTTGAATATATTGGGACATTTGATACATGTATTGTTGAAAGCATGACTTATTACTTGATGGTTGCTCTAATTTTTGGCATTTGTAATGCCTTGATCATTCTTAGCTTATCTCAATCGGGTTGAACCCTGAGAGTCTACTTTGAGCTTCTAAATTGATGAACAAATTATTGCATATGGTGCATATGATTTTTTTAAGCTTTGAAATGAGGTTGATTGATGATATGAAAATTTTTGGCTTGAACCATTTACAAAGGTTATATACAACCTCTTCTATTTTTTTCACGCACAAAGTGTTTGTTAAAATGTCGCTATGTAAATTTCAAATTCTACATGATTCTCTCGCCAAAAGTCTTCTATACTCATTGAGATCATGTTTTGGGAAATAAAACGAGCGTATGAACTCTTCATGATATATTTCTCCCATTTTCCTTGGTTTTAAGCCTTTAAATTGCTCAATGGTTGATAAACCATTTCTTTCGTGCACTTTGATATACTTCTATGATGTTTCTATCATCCTAACATTCTTTTGATGATTCCAAAGGGGAGAAAAACAGGATATTGGCTCGCTAGCTCAAAGAAGCTAATAAAAGCTTGTCATAAAAGCTATAAGCTATGGCTCATAAAAGCCATAAGTTGTGATTTATTTTTAGTCCAATTGTTGCTTGATGGACTTATATTTTTATTTAATGTTGTTTTGTGACAGGGGAGCTTATAAGCTCTTGAACAAATTGTAAAAGCTAAAGCTTTTAGCTTATGGATCATTGCTCTTCATTATTCTTGATGTGCTTGTGGATAGGGGGAGCTTGTGCTTATTTTTGAAATATTTACTCCCTATTTGGTTGCTTTAATATTTTTGGAAATTTTGGTTGCTTCCAAACGGTCAAATGTTTTTACCGGAAAATCATTTCTAAAATTGCTCTCTTAGTTTGTGTAAAAATTGTTTTGGTTTGTAATCATCAAAAAGGGGAGATTGTTTGATACATGTTTTTATCTTAATTTTGATGATTTTATTTTATCACCAAAACAATGTTTTTTAAGGTTGTCCAAATACTCCTAAATGATTTAAAATGTTTTTAATATTTTCCGGAGTATTTTCTCAAAGTTTATTTTCGTCTAAATTGGACAACGCTTTTAATGATTTTACGTTATGGGTTTTCACTCTCAAACGATGTTCCTAAATGTTGTCCTAATACTTCCGATCGGTTTAAAATGTTTTTACTAAATTTTAGGAGTATTTCTTGAGTTTTATTTTCGACAAAAATTGGACAATATTTTGCATCTCAGTCGACCGGTCGCCTATAGGGCAACCGTACTCAAGATGTTTTTAGAAAAGAAAATGAGACGGAAAGAAAAAACTAGCAGGTCGACCGGCCGCTCGGGCGTCGACCAGTCCCGACGGCCGCCCAGTGGTCGACTGCACCGCTTGTTAAGGTTTGAAACAGACTCTTCAATCCTTGATTTTGCAATGAGGGGGACCGGTTGGAGTGATGGTCGACCGGCCGAGGTAGAGACGCGACGGCCGCCCTGTTGTATTTTTCAAAGTGTTCTCTTTAACTCTTATCTCTCGTGCGACCGGTCGCCTATGTATTGATGCAAAAATATGACCGCGTTTGATGCAGACACATTTCCTTAAATTGTGGGATTGATTTCTAACAGCTATATTCTTGATTTTAATTGTATTTTTCTCAGATTTTCAATCCCCAAGAGGAGCCTATGCTTGATCAATCATCTCCTATAAATAGAGGAAGTTTTGGAGCAACCAATACAACAATTGAGATACAACACAACAAGATACACTTCAAGCAAACACTTGGTCTTTCATAGTCTTTATTCTTGTTGTAAAATTGCCTAGCTTATCACTTTCACATCTTTGAGGTCTAGGCTATTCTTGATTACACTTGCACTCTATTGTATTATCAATTATCGAGTTGTAATCTTGAATTTGTGGTCGTCATTCAAACACAAGATATCCTTGTGAGTGTTCTTGTGGTAAGAACACACTTGGGTGAACTAGGTGTTAGGTGTAAGAAGATTGTGGTAATCTTCTTGTTGAGGTGTTGAAGAGTGTGGTGCTCTTCAAGGGTGAAGATTGTGGTAATCTTCACAAGGTGCCGTTTGGAGATTGTGGTAATCTTCAAGTGAGATTGTGGTAATCTCAAAGGTGGTGTTGAAGAAGAGTGTGGTGCTCTTCAAGGTGTTGTAAGTTGAATTTGTATTAATTTTGGTAATTAATAAAATTCTTTTTCTTTTCGAAATCCATCCCGGATATCTTTGGGGTGGTAGAGATTAGGCCCTAGGTGGGTTGAACCTCTTTAAATCGACGTGTGTTGTTTACATTCCGCACCTTCATTATTTTGTTTGAGCATTCGATTGTTAAAAAGAGGCGAAATCGAAAAGATGGAGATAATCTATTCACCCCCTCTAGATTATCGTAGCCGCTTGACTTACTGTAAGATACTTAAGGAACATCTTGACCTTAAGTTGATTTCACCAGAATTTCTCCATACAAAGCAGTCCGATCCAGATTCTTAATCGTAAAACCATGGAGAAATCAAAAGAGGAAAGTTAGACTTGTTATTAATTACAAGGAATTAATAACATTTTGGAGTTCGATGGATACTATATCCCAAGTAGAGAACATCCGGTTAATCGTATCAAAGGTGCCAAGATATTCTCAAAGTTCGATTGCAAACTGGATTCTACCAGATTAAGATGGATGAAGAAAGCAAGAAGTTCACAGATTTCTCTACACCACAAGGACACTATATTTGGAACGTGATGCCTATGGGTTTAGCTAACGCACCCCGTGATATATCGAGAAAGATGGATAATCTCTTTAAAGATTATTTCGTTTCATGTTCGTGTATATTGATGACATTTCGATCGCATCAAAGAACATGAAGGAGCATCTCAAACATTTGGAAATATTTTCAAATGTTTGTCACAAGGAAGGATTAGTGCTTTGGAGAAGAAGCAAAGAATTGCAACAAGACAGATTGAATTTCTTGGAATTGAGATCGATGAATCTGGAATCATCCTATTAATCATATTGTAGAAAAATACAGGGATTTCCGATACACTAAAAAGACAAGAAGACTTTAGAGTTTTCTTGGAGTTGTTAACTTTGCTTTGGGATGTTTATAAACAATCTAGTACATTACAGGAAGGTGTTTAGCCCATTGCTTAAAAAAAGATGCAGATTCAAATGGGAGAATGAACATCAAGAAGGAATTAAGCGACTTAAAGAAGTTTGCAAAAAGCTTCCTAAACTTGCAATTCCACAGATGAAGATGAACTGTTCTTTACGATGTCGAGAGATTATTGGTGGGGGCAGTTCTTACTAAAGCTACACCAAACGGAGAAGTGCCATGTAGATATTGCGATCGGGTCTATTTACGCATTGAAGCAACTCGGTGGCATATCAACGAAAGAATTCTTTGCAATCGAAAGGCTTTCAAAAAATGGCCTTTATTTCATCGCTAAAAAGTTTATCTTAAAAATTGATAATTCAAGTGTCAAAGATTTTCGAAAAACAAAATCAATCGAAACTTAAAAAAGCTAGGATACTTAGATGGCAAGTCTGAATGTCAATATTATGATATTGTCATTATAAAATCTCGTGAAAATGTTCTTGCAGATTTTCTAACAAGAGATGGAGGGAATTGAAGCCGATTCCATCCTTATCGCCTCAAGACATCTTGTAGACCAACCTAGAAATGCTACTCCGAGAATTTGATACACCTGGTCATCAATGTTGATTTGGCCGAAACTACAAAGGATGATCGGGACAAAGTAACCGATCGTATACGAGCTTGTGTTCGGTCTCACTCTCACCGAGAACGACATTTCAACTGGTCACTCCTTCCTGGGGCCGCTAATAAGCAAACGGAGCGTTTAGAGCGTAGGGCTCCCCAAACTCGTAGCAGAGGATTCCAGCACTGCCTCTAGCACAAGTCCTAAGTCGCGTAAATGTTGGCCCAAGGAAAACCGATACTCCTGAGTCAAATCCCGAGTTATCACATCAACCCTCCACGTCCGGTAATGGACGAAGAGATCAATATTAGGCCTATGATGGGCACTTCTAAGGTTGATATTAACGAGATTAAAGTTTCTTCTTGGCAGAATACGGGGCGAATTGGGAGAAACTAATTACCAGAAAGGGATATCTCCGTAAAAATAAAGATCGATATTTCTCGAAAATATCCAAGGGTTTGGATGTTACCAAGTTCCACCTGAAGAAGTGAAGAGGTGGTACGAGTTTGGGGCTTTGGCCTCGATCTATACTACTTCACCACCTTCCGGAGATCACAAAATTGCCAAAGTGGATCCGGGGAAGAAGATATCACGAGTCTTTGGTCCAACAATGACAGCCTAAAATGAGGGGATACATTGAGTCGTATTTCATAAGTGCAAAGAACAGAGTCCCGTCGGAAAAAGTAGACATGAAGCCTTCCATTACATTAAAGCTTGACGATCGGGATGAGAGAGCCTTCAAAAATATTAAGGAGGCTAGTTCGGAAGAAGTACAATTGGTCATGACCTTCATCAAGATCAAATTACAAAAGAAGGGCGTGGGGATTGTGGGTCTGTCTCACATGAGATGGACAAAGTCAAGTTTCCGTTCAAGTTTTATCAAAATTCGGTGAACGGATCATTCTGTTGAATACTATGACAGAAAAACAACAAGATTTGCGAAGACCTATTCGAAAAGAAAAGAAATCTTTCGTGGGAAAACAAGTCACGGGAGTAAAGAAACTCACGAAATATTGCAATATAGCTCACATAGGTTATTGGAAACTTGGTCTGTCCCGAATGTTAAAACGAGAACAGAATTTGGCAAAGGATTAGGCCAAAAGTCGATCGGAGAAGACCCCTCGACGGAGAAGAAAAGTCACGTAAGTATCTAAAGTTTTGGGGACTACCAAAAGTAGATTCCCCAACAAAGTCGGTGGAGACATGTGACTCAGACAGGTAACAACCCACTTAGAAAAAAGACGAAAAAGTGGGTCCATGAAAAATGTCGTCCAAGTTATTAAAAGACGAAGGACGAGTCAAAGATGATTAGGAAGTTTTCATAAAAACTTTCGGATACTGCAGAACAAGAGGAGGCCCAACCCATGTGAAGATGAGTTGGATGCCAACTAATTCCGCAAGTGGAGCAATAATTCAAGGATGAAAGAGACCTCCACTTAGGGGCAATAATACGTAACATAGAGGTCTTCCACCTCTATAAATGTCAAGATCTCTGCAGAATGCTAAAGGCATCGAACATTTTCCTTAGTATTCTAACAATAAACTTTTTTTGTAAAATTATGTTGTGAGTTTAGAATTTCGAGTGTTTTCGATTTCAGTTTTAGTTTTTAGAATTTTATGTACAAGAGTGTGATAGCCTTTATGAGAGGCTAAACAGTTTTCTCCTCCCAAAAGGAGATTACCGATGTAATAAATTTTTCTTTAAGTTCTTAATAAAATAAAGGTTGTTTGTTCAACATGTGTTCATAATGTACTATTGATTATCCCTTTGAAGAATTACTTTTACGCCTTGGAGTAGGAAACGAACTAAGGTTGTCTTTGAGCGATTTCTCGGAAGGAGTCGATAACTTGCAGATCATCTTCCCGAGGGTGAGGTTGAACAGTGAGAGATGTTTATCAAACGATCCGGGGCGTAATTTTCCGATCTGGTGGCGTTGTGAACCACTTAACGGTGTTGTTTGGCCAAAAGAGGTATGCATTTTAAGGGATTTATTAATTTTACGGAAGCATGTTGGGCCTCGATATGGTCGTAATGGACTATTTCCATTTTCACCGTAAACCTTAGTTTGAATCGATAACACGTAATCGAACATCTTTTAATTCTATAACCTCGTTAAGTTTATTGCCGGAAACCCGACATGATCTTTTTAAAACCTCCGAATTCGAGACTAGATCTAAGTAGGTGTAACAATGCCATGAATGAAACAGTGTAAACCGAAAGTGTTCATATTCGTGATATCCGGAACAAATTTAATCATGTTTCCTTATTTGTTATAAAGGGTATAATGGGAACTTCAAAGTGAATATTTGAACTCTTTTAATATGGAAGGCTATAGTTTGTAATCAAAACATCAAAAGAGGTCATTCTTGAACTTACCCCAACTCTATGCACTCTATTTGCATATTCTAATATTTTCTTTCTATTTTATTTTTTAAGGGATAATTACAAAAGCCCCCTATGGTTTGGGCTAACTACAAAAACCAAGAGGTTTTTAATAACTACAAAAAAAACTTGGGATTTGATTGTGTCTTAAATTTAAGGGTATAAATGTAATATTTCGTTGAAATGTTTTCTGTATTAAGGGGAAAATGTATGATAGAACCTAAAGGGTTTTTGTAATTTCCAAAATCTCCGGTTTTTCTCGTAATTAGTCCGAACTTAGGGGTGTTTTTGTAATTATCCCTTTTTTTTAAATTGTGGCTTCATTTATTTTAGTGTTTAGTTCAAATGTTTTGATGAGGATTCTTTTTTAAGGTTTGGTTAGATTGTGAAGATTTTTTAAAAAAAAAACAATTATAACTAAGTTCTTAACATTTAATTTCAATTTTATAATTGTGCTTATTGAAGTTTGTAAAAAGTGTTGAAATTTTGGTTTTGATAAAGTGGGTGTCGACCCAACTTTGACCAATTTTTCGGTGGCTAAATATTTAATTCTAGAGGAATTAAATTATATATTATTAATCTACGTTCGAGTAGATGTTCGTAGTATTTTTATTTCACAAAACCGAATTTCGGTGAGTGAGAAATTAATACACGAAGGTAGCGTATATAAATGGGCATTATGTAAAGATTATTTAAAGGAGATGAAAGGCTTACGCCTTATCCCACATGGAATACAAATCATAGTTTATCCTAGTTTATTTACTAGAAGGTGTTATTTGTTGTATAAACTATAACACAAGTGGATGATCACAAGTGGGCCCACACGCGCGCGCCGCCGCCGCCGCCGGGCCCGCCCGACCGGGATCGTCAGGTCGGACAACCCCCCTATTGGGCCCGGTCCACTAAAGTTTTGTCACTCGAAAATGGGCTTGGCGCATTCGAGTGATCGCATTGACTGTTGGAGCCCAATGAACGGGACATTGTAGGTGTCAGATTGCGATCGTTGGAGTTAGTAATTCCAACAAGAAGTGGTCATCCAAAAGAGCCCACTACTTGTCTGCATTTATAGAGTAGTGGGGTGTAACATCCGGGATGTTACAATTGGATTAATGCCCACTACTTTTTGTTATCTCCCCGCAGTGTGTTTGTCTATAAATTCATTTTAGTGCATTGCGTTGTATCACAAAGAAATATTCATACACAAAGCCATATTTCGCATTCCCGCACAAAAATGTCCAAAGAACGATCTTCAACACTTTTTCGTTGAAGGTGCTTTCGTGTTAGTGGTGCTACTACACGAGAAGACTAAACCGTTTTATCTTTGGAGGCAATACGTCAAACCGTGAGCACTAGCCGAGACGTAATTGTCTTGCGGATAGAGATAGTATCTCGACTCGCTTACGATTTTTGTTTGTAATAGAATAATTTATTTCAGTTTGTAATTGAGCCATTGTGAAGGTTTTCCCATTCAACCAATACATTGTAATCAACAATCGCAAGATAATTATTCGAACTTCACGATGGCAAGCATAAGCGTTAACCCCGATCATCCCCCCCGCTCAAGCGGAGAAACCCGAAAAATTCATGGGTTTCGACTTCAAGAGGTGGCAAAAAAATGTTGTTCTACCCGACTACCCTAAGTCCGTAAGATTCGATCGAGGACGCTCCTATTGTTGCCGAGAACGAAACGATCTTTGTCGAAAAACGCGCTGCGTTTGATGCATGGGGCCAGGGTGATTTCTATGCCGTAACTATGTCCTAAAACAGACTTAGTGATGCACTTTACTGAGTGTGTATTGTCTTTGTGAAATCCTCCAAAGAATTGTGGGATTCTTTGGAGAAGAAGACAAAATCGAGGATGCCGCACAAAGAAATTTGTTGTCGGTAAGTTCTTGGATTTTGTGATGGTTGATTCTAAAACCGTGATGGAACAAGTTGAAGTTCCAGTTGATCTTACATGAAATCTCCGCCGAGGGAATGGCTTTGCCGGAAGCATTCCAAGTGGCCGCCTTGATTGAGAAATTGCCCCAAGTTGGAGGATTTCAAGAATTATCTCAAACATAAGCGAAAGGAGATGTGACTAGAGGATCCGATTGTCAAACCTCGCATTGAGGAAGACAATAGGAGGATTGACTCTAAGTCCAAGCTTGTCCCTATGGAGTCAAAAGCCAACTTGATGGAGCACGGCTCGTCAAGTAACTCGAAGAAAAGGCCTAACGATAAAGGCAAGAAACCGGAAGCTGGAAAATTCCGGGAGCTTGCTACAATCGTGGGCAAACCGAACCATATGGCAAAGATCGCCACAACCAAAGAAAAAGAAAACTAAACCGCGATCCAATGCCAATGTGGTTGAAGAAAAGGAGCCGAGAAGTTGACATGTCGGCGGTGGTGTTTGAAGCCAATTTGGTGGATAACCCAAAGAATGGTTTGTGGATATCTTGGTGCCACTTGCCATGCCTGTCCGATAAGGATGCATTCTCTTCTTACATCCCATCGACGGAAGAAAGCTCCATATGGGGAATCACGCCTCTTCGATGTTCCGGGCGTTGGAACGGTGGTGCTAAAGCCGACTTGGAAATGAGTTGAAGTCGAAGGATGTGTTGCATGTCCCGGACATCCGCAAAAATCTGGTTTCGTTGTTTCGCTGGTCAACCATGGGTTTAGACTAGTTTTTGAGTCCGAAAAGTTTGTACTTAGCAAATTTGGACAGTTCCTTGGTAGGGTTATCTAGACAAAGGACTGCTCAAAATGAATGTAATATTCGTACGCCGTTTTGTCGAGAATATGAATAAGAATGAATCTTCTTGTGTTTATATTCTTGAGTGCTCTAATTTATGGAATATTAGATTAGGACATGTAAATCAATGCTATAAAAAGGTTGGTAAATTTAGAATTGATTAATTTACGAAGTAAACTCACAAAGAAAATGTGAAGTTTGTGTTGAAGCTAAAATGGCTAAATTACCGTTTCATTCGGTTGAAAGGAGCACTTCACCTTTAGAGTTGATACACACCGATGTGTGTGATCTAAAAATTCGGCAAACTAAAGGTGGTAAAAAATATTTCATCACATTTATTGATGATTGCACAAGATTTTGCTACTTATACTTGTTAAGAAGCAAAGATGAAGCATTAGAGGCTTTTAAGAATTATAAAAATGAAGTTGAAAATCAACTTGGCAAAGGATTAAAATAATTTGGAGTGATAGAGGTGGCGAATATGTTGCACCATTTGAAGAACTATGTACCCAATCGGGCATAATTCATCAAACAACAAAGACCATATTCACCACGCTTCAACGGTGTTCTTTGAACGCAAAAACCGGACTCTAAAAGAGATGATGAATGCCATGTTGATAAATTAGGATTACCCCGAATATGTGGGGGAAGTCGCTTTTAATAGCCAACCACATATTGAATAAAATACCACTTAAAGGAAAGGTAAAATACCTTACGAATTGTGGAAAAATCGTAAGTTCTTCTTATAAATACCTTAAAGTGTGGGGGTGTTTGGCTAAGGTAGCAATACATGAACCAAAACAAGTTAAAATTGGACCAAAGACGATTGATTGTGTCTTTGTGGGATATGCATACCAAAGTAGTGCATATAGGTTTATGATACATAAGTCGAAAATCCGGAAATGATGAAGGTACCATGATCGAATCAAGGAATGATGTATTCTTTGAGGATGTCAACCCTTGTAGAGAAAAATTACAAGTGAGTACTAATAAAAGAACTCACGAATCGCAAGTGGTTCAACACCAATTAGTGAAGAACCGGAGACGCAATAAGAGGTCTAAGACGGCTAAGTCTTTTGGGCACGATTACATAACATTTATGTTAGATGGTGAGCCAAACTCGATTAAAGAGGCTCTAAGCTACCCGATGCTCCGCCCGACAAGCTAAGCTATCAATAGTGAAATCGAGTCCATTGCGCAGTAGGGATGTCAATGGGTCCTCCGGGCGGGTCCGCCTGGGCCCGAGACCCGACCCGATTAAGAAAACACAATACCCATACCCATACCCGCCCCGCCTCATCTCACCCATACCCGCCCGACCCATACCCGTGTCTTGCGGGTAAGACCCGTTAGACCCATTAGACCCGCCAACTTCATATATTTGGCCAATTTTTTACGATTTTTACTCAAAATGGTGCACTCAAAATTTATGTTATTTATATAATTTTGTATATATTATATAAATTATGAAATAAACACCAACATATATAAATCAAGAGTCCTTGAACAAGAATAATACAATATATTCATTATATATAAAAATAAAAAACTAAAATAAAAATTATATGGGTCGGGTCCGGGTGGTCCCGCCATACCCGCATTACCCGACCCATACCCGCACTGGTCTAAAACTCAACACCGTTACCCGCCCTATACCCATTTATTAGACCCATACCCGCCCCAAATGAGGTGGGTCGGTTGGTCCGGTCTTACCCGGGACCCATTGCCATCCCTATTCTCGAGAACCATACTTGGGAGTTGGTTGATCTCCCCTCATTGGTCATAAACCTTTAGGATGTAAATGGATCCTAAAGAAGAAGAGTATAAAGCAGATGGAACTATTGATAAGAATAAAGCACGCTTGTAGCCAAAAGCTTTAAACAAAAAGAAGGATATGACTTCTTTGACACCTATTCTCCGAACGAGGATTGCGTCTATTCGGTCTTCTTGCGATTGTTGCTTTGCACAATCTAGAGATTCATCATATGGACGCCAAGACGGCGCGTTTCGAATGGAGAGATAGATCTTTGAAATATACATGGAACAACCTGAAGGGTTTGTTGCACCCGTCAAGAAAAGGTGTGCAAGTTAATAAGATCCTCATGACGGATGAAACAAGCTCCAAAACAATGGCATCTTAAGTTTGACAATACGATGTTGTCAAATGGATTTAAAATCAACGAGTGTGATAAATGCATATATGTCAAAGGGACATCGAAGCATTTGTCATAGTTTGTCTATACGTAGACGATTTGTTAATCATGGGCGTGAGTCATGATACTATCATGGAGACTAAAAGAATGTTAAAGAGAACTTTGACATGAAGGATATGGGGATCGCCGATGTAATCCGGGATAAAAATCAGCGAGAACTCCTAATAGAATTATCTTGTCACAATCCCACTATGTGGAGAAAGTGCTCAAGAAATTCAATGCTTTTGACGATTCACCGTCAAAGACGCCATTGATTTAAGTATAAATCTGGTTGCTAATAAAAACAGTAAACCGATGGCTCGGATGGAATACTCACGTATAATAATAGGCGATCCGATGTACATCACAAATTGTACACGCCCGACTTGGCCTACCCTCAAATATGTTGAGTAGGTTCACGAGCAATCCAAGCCATGAGCAATGGAAAGCGTTAACAGGGTGTTAAGATACTTGAAGTATACTGGATTATGGGCTATACTACTCAAGATATCCATTTGCACTTGAAGGATATAGTGATGCTAGTTGGATCTCGATTCGAAAGATTCTTATTCAACTAGTGGATACATATTCACCATTGGAGGTGGTGCGGTATCGTGGAAGTCCACGAAGCAAACGTGTATAGCCTCGTTCCACCATGGAATACGAGTTTATAGCTTTGGATAAAGTGGTGAAGGAGCGAGTGGCTTCGAAACTTTCTCGGAAGATATTCCATGTTTGGAAGCCTGTACCTTCCGTGATGATTCACCGTGATAGCCAAGTGGCTATAGGAAGGGCACAGAGCAATATGTATAACGGTAAGTCTAGACATATTCGTCGAGACACAATATCGTTAGACAATTGATCTCAAATGGTGTGATGTCAATTGACTACGTAAAGTCAAAAGACAATTTGGAGATCCTTTGACAAAAGGATCGAATCGAGATCAATTGGGTAAATTGCTAGAGGGATTGGGCTTGAAGTCCACAAAGTAAAAATAAATATCATAGTGGTAACCAACCATGATGATCGGAGATCCCAAGAACTTGGTTCAATGGGAAAACTAAACTATGAAGGTTATGTTGTAGCACTTGGAGACAATGTTATAACCCATCCCTAGAAAGCAAAACCAAGTGTTGAAACACCGCTAAGTTGTGGTGAGGCTTAGTCATTTGACTTTTAATGATTCCTACACCTCGTTGAGGTTGAGTATGGCAGATACTCGGACAGAGATCACCTATATAAGTGAGAAGTGCGGGCGCTTCAAAGTAACACTTATGAATCCAAAGTGGTGTCCATGGTCAAACGGACACAAAACGTGAGAACAGAAGGTGTTGAGACCTTATTGTGTTAATCTGTTGACTCGGTATACACCGTGGAGAATAGTTCAAGGCATTGCGCCCACTAAGCCGCCAGACCCGATGGTATTGACTACGGAAGGTTCAAAGTCATAAGCTACCTTTCCGAATGCAATATTGTCTCTTGAGGATCGGTTTGCATGTCTCCGCATTTATGCATACATTAATTTCCACTCATGTGGGGATTGTTGGAAATTTTGGTTTTGATAAAGTGGGTGTCGACCCAAATTTGACCAATTTTTCGGTGGCTAAATATTTAATTCTGGAGGAATTAAATTATATATTATTAATCTACGTTCGAGTAGATGTTCGTAGTATTTTTATTTCTCAAACCGAATTTCGGTGAGTGAGAAATTAATACACGAAAGTAGCCACATAAATGGGCATTATGTAAAGATTATTTAAAGGGAGATGAAAGGCTTATGCCTTATCCCACATGGAATACAAATCATAGTTTATCCTAGTTTATTTACTAGAAGGTGTTATTTGTTGTATAAACTATAACACAAGTGGATGATCACAAATGGGCCACATGCGCGCCCGCCCCCCGGCCAGCCCGGCTGGGCCTAGGATCGGGCTTGGGCATGGGCATGGGTATGGGCGGCGGCGGCCCGGCCCTATTGGCCCGGTCCAGGTCCACTAAAGTTTTGCCACTCGAAAATGGGCTTGGCCGGTATTCGAGTGATGGCTGGATTTGAGCCCAATGAATCTGGACATTGTAGGTGTCCAGATTCGTGTGACTGTTGGAGTTAGTAACTCCAACATAAGTGGTCATCTGAAAAGAGCCCACTACTTGTCTGTTATAGAGTAGTGGGGTGTAACATCTGGGATGTTACAATTGGATTAATGCCCACTACTTTTTGTTATCTCCTGCAGGTGTGTTTGTCTATAAATTCATTTGAGTGCATTGCAGATTGTATCACAAAGCAAATATTCATACACAAAGCCATATTTCGCATTTTGCACAAAAAAAGTCCAAAGAATCTTCAACACTTTTTCGTTCGAAGGTGCTTCTGTGTTAGTGGTGCTACTACACAGAAGACGAAGCCGTTTTATCTTTGGAGGCAATACGTCAAACCATGAGCACTAGCCGGGACGTAATTGTCTTGCGGATAGAGATAGTATCTCGACTCGGCTTACAGTTCAGTTCCTATTTTTGTTTGTAATAGAATAGTTTATTTCATTTGTAATTGAGCCATTGTGAAGGCTTTCCCATTGTAACAATACATTGTAATCAATAAAAAAGAAAACAAACCTCAAGAAGCTATTTATAATCCTTTAAGAAGTATTATATTGAACTAGGATTTGTGAACTTTTTCTTACAAGTATTTTCTTTTATCAATTGTGTAACATAATAAGGTTCACTATATTTAAGGTAACATTTAGTTTTGAAAAGATTGTCCATATGTCACGCCTGACTTTGACACCTCAACTTGATTTTTGTTGGGATTACTATTAAAGTTGTATGTATCAATAATTTTTTTCAAAAAAAAAAAAAAAAGTATGTATCAATGATTTTAGGCTTAATTGCAGAAAATATCCTGTAACTTGGGGTAAAATGCATTTTCGGACTTTTGTTATTGGGTTTTCAAAATATGCCATGTATGTTTATAAAGTTTTGCAAAATATGCCCGTAAGTTTATAACGTTCGCAAAATTGGTCCTACAAGTTTATACCGAAGCAATTGGTGTCCTATAAGTCTTGAGTTGATGCAAAATTGGTCTAGCGGAATAATTGCATATTTTCATAATACCAATTATACCCTTTTTCATACATATGGTTGATATGACTAAGTGTCTTGCTTAAAATGGTATCAGAGCCCAGGTTTATTAAGAACTTTTTGGTTATATTTATTATATATATGTAATTAACAATTGGTGAGGAGAATTTCTCCAAGAATATGGATCCGGACCGATGTCCGATATGTACCTTTACAGACATATCGTCAAATATTGACGATGTACGATACAAGAACACCTTGACCAGGTTTCATATCGGGAATACCAATATGAAGAAAAGGAACAGCAGGAGCCGACTGGGGAAACCTTAAGGCAATGCAAAATGCGAGAAAAAGAATATTATAGGCAATTCGGATGCTTAACCGCACACTATATGTTCACTTGATGAACCTTCAAGAAACGGTTCATGAAAATTCCCATCGTAACAATGATTCATGATGGAGTACCGAGTGGAACGAGATACTTCCGACAAATCTAAGATTTCCAAGATCTTAGAGAAATCCGTAAGACGTGCGAGAATTATGGCAATCGCCATATTTATCTACCAAAGACAAGTTCATCGATCCGAACGGATGGAGACGATGGTGAAATATCATAAGGAAACTCTTGAACTCCTTCATGATATTCGAAACGAAGTCAAGAACCTGGAGGAGTGCCAAGTTCATTCGGAGGAAGGAAACGTATTGATTTTGGGACGGTACCCTATTTACACCAAAAAGGAAAACCTACCGGAAGTTATACGAAAGATGATGATGAGGAAAAGCTCATTGCTCTAATCAAAGAAAAATCCATCAAAAATTAAAAAAGATGGATATTGAAAAGATGAATCTTAAAGATCTACATGACCTGGGAGAATCCTTGGCGGGATTAGGTATTGTAGATTTAAAGATGAACGCAGTGAGAATCGGCTTTGGTTACCTATGACCCACAAGGTAGACCAATTCCACCACCCGCCACCAGTTAATCCTAACGTCGAAGAAAGACGGGTTCGCATCATGGAGTTCGGGACGAGAGGATGCCACATCTTCGGGATTTCACGACCGGGAGTGATCCACTTTCGGGGACAGGAGGTCGAAACCCTCTTGCGGGAACTAGACAACCTACTCTTTGGAAGGCCGAATGTTTATCGGCGTCTTATGGAAGATCGCACTCGACCCAATACATCCATATGGGTTGATGTTAAATCTGGACATTCCGCATTTTAAAAATAGAGAAGTTCCATTGATGAATGGGCTTGACTATGAGAATTTCAAACAGAACCCTCGATCTTACAAAGGATTCATTCATTTTACTCCTTGAAATGAGTCTTGAAGGATCGGTTAAGATTGCCTGGGATATGACCGATGCAAGTACGAAAAGTTCGGTCACATCAGGGGAATCACTTAAAGGAATTGTCGATGGTATGGCAAAACTATTCAAAATCCAGTTCATCGGACAAGGTTATTTCGAAGGATTAGAGGATGAAAAAAGAAAGAGATATAAACAAGCCCTCTATAGCCTTGAGTTACTGGATATTTGTCATATTGACGAATATATCAAGTTGTTCACCGAATACCGGTGGAAATCCAAGATTGAGGAAAAAAAAAGCGCATGACTATTCTTTGCCAAGATTCCGAGTCCCCTCGGAGAGAAATGCTTATCGGGAATACAAGGGTGGAGTCAAGTAGAAAGCGTGGCCTTAAAAATGTCTTTCCTAAAGGCCAAGTTATCTTAATGGTGTTACCAAGCGACTCTATACAAGAATTACAAAAGATTAAGAGGAATTAACAAAACGGTTCCTCTATGTTGCGTGGATAATGATATCCCATGATTGTGGAAAGTCAACCAAGACGCCTGAAGAAGAAGAAGGATAGAAGCCATCCATACCGCCGAGGAAGCAAAGAACAAAAAAACAGGTTTTCATGGAGACCTAGAAGGTTCGGTCAAAACAAAAAGCCCGGTTATAAATCGGCGAGACCCGGACAAGCGGGGAGTAGAGCCTCATCATCGGGTTCTAATCAAGCGGTACCGAGAATCCAGGAGAAGAACTTTCAGGCGTGCTCACACTAGAGCCAATGAAAGTTTCAAAGATCTGTAATTCTTTTGGACATGCGGAGCAAGAGGGCATATCTCAAACGGATTGCCCAGCACAATCAAAAACGAGGAGTCGGACAATTCGAGGCCACACCAAAAATCGAAGAAGCTGTCTATTATCGTGGATCTTATACAGTGTATCAATTTGAGGATATACCTCGAGATGAGAGCATCTATGAAGAAGAGATCTATTCGGACGATGGAAGTGACACTCAGAATCGAGTGAAGAAGAAATTCTTCACAGACATTAGGGAGGATATGTCGATTCCTCTCTCACACGACGATTTCTCATAAAACTCTTATGAGAATCATGAAGGAAGATCCAAAGCTTCAAGTCTATGATGGATTTACAATCGGAGCTATGGAAAAAGCATTGGATAAGATTGGGTTTCGTAACAGAAAACACCAAATTATTCACAGGGTAACAACCGGAGAATTTGCCATTCCGATGGAGTTTACCGGGAACCTGATCGAGATGCAGTTGGTCCCTATTAGAGAAATCCAGGAGATCAAAAGCAGAGTTAAAAGAGAAGTTGCAAATACACTCTCATGGATTCATATTGGAGCCATAAGAGTCATTATTAAAGCAACATTCAAAGAAGGGATAGATTCGCCACTCAATCTGGCTATATTTGACAAGCGAATCTTAAACCTCAAGGATTCATGCCTTGGAGCGGTTACAGGAAATTTGTATGCTGGGAAATTGGCATTTAATGTCTATCCTAGAATTGCATACAATCTGGGAGATCGAGATTTTAGTAGAGTCCTAACCCTTCATCAAGATTTCAAAAGAGTCGAGTTGATGAAAGAAGGGAACAGACCCTACTCGATCACATACAAGATATCCTATGCTCTCTCGAATACACATCATTCAGAAGTATTCTTGAGAAAGGAATTTATTGAAGTCCCAAGAATCTTCGAGGACTTTGCCAGGGTGGTTTTACCAGAGATTATTGAGTCTCCAACCATCAAGGAGATCGATATGAAAATACAAGATCAACCAGTCTTCAACAAAAGTCGAAGTCTCAGAGTTGAGCCCAGAAGGATGTCTTTCCAACAGGACAGAATGACGAGTAGTAGCCGTTGGGAAGAAAGGAGACCAAGTACAGTTCAGCGTATCCCCGATGTTTTCAAAACAGCAGGAGAGCTGAAATGTCCAGAAGGATGGCGAGAGCTTGAAGTAATATTCGACATCACTCAAAAGGATAATACTTTTCCTTGTGATGTTCTATTATCTCCAACAACCTATAGTTGACGGTATCAAGGAAGCACGAAGATAGGTGAAATTGAACTAACTATCTCAGGAGTAGCAGGGAAAATCTCAGAGCAATTAATACTGGGAATTGAATTTCTTGAGGATCATAAACCTTGGGAAAGACTACAAGAAGGAATGGAATTCACAGTGGCTAATAAAAGATACTGAGTAATCAAATGACCACTAGTCCATTCTCCATATACATTTCTATTGGAATGTTATATACCGAATACAAAGCCAAATATTTCGCCGCCTATATTGATTCAGAGCCGGAATATGTACTGCAAAGCCAGATGTTTTTCCTAAAGAAATTGGAGAAGAATTACCAGCTATTGCAGGAAGAGATTTCTCTAAAAGGATTCTTATCCTTAATAAGGGAATTAAACAAGCAGAAATCATGATCGGAGGCGCGGGCGGTACCCCATGGTACAAAGTGAAAACGCCACCAATCTATTTCCATGATACAGGTGCAGATGTTTTGCTAGGAAACAACTTCCTACAAACATTCAAGCGATTTACACAGAGAACGAGACAAGAAGACTTATTTTCACAACCTTATGTGATCATAAGATCATTGTCCAGAGACTGCGGGAAGCATTTTACAGAAAAATGCCTATTAATTTTCGCAGCAAGCGTGGTGATGAAGCCAAACTCCGAAATCCAAAAATGGCGGATCGAAGGAAATTTGGTGAAGCTTTATTATCCTATAGACAATTCGGTTCTCGAAAGGATAAGAAGCTTTGGGATAATAACTTGTATTCATTCGAGTGCAAGAGAAGAACGAGTTACTCGGAAGTTATTCTTTGAATTGATGGTAAGCTCGATGGAGAATCCACAAGAGTGACGTAACCATTGAAGAACAAATATCACTCGAGGATATCAAGAAGAAAATCCAAAGGAATTATAATGAAGATCCTTTGGCATGGTGGGACAAGAATGAGCTCAAAGCATCCTTAAAGGTTAAACTCCGGGAAAGGAATACGAGTTCGTAAGATTCAAACCAATCCTTATGAACCAGGAGGATCGTAAGGATATGCGAGAAGATACTTAAGGAACATCTTGACCTTAAGTTAATTTCACCAGAATTTCTCCATACAATGTGATCCGTGATTCTTAGTCGTAAAACCATGGAGAAATCAAAAGAGGAAAGCCAAGACTTGTTATTAACTACAAAGGGATTAATAACATTTTGGAGTTCGACGGATACTATATCCCAAGTAGAGAACATCCGGTTAATCGCATCAAAGGTGCCAAGATATTCTCAAAGTTCGATTGCAAGTCCGGATTCTACCAGATTAAGATGGAGGAAGAAAGTAAGAAGTTTGACTTTCTCTACACCTCAAGACACTATATTTGGAACGTGATGCCTATGGGATTGGCTAACGCACCCCGTGATATATCAAAGGAAGATGGATAATCTCTTCAAAGATTATTTCGTTTCATGTTCGTGTATATCGATGACATTCTAATCGCATCAAAGAGCATGAAGGAGCATCTCAAACATTTGGAAATATTTTAGATGTTTGTCATAAGAAGGATTAGTGCGTTCGGAGAAGGTGGTGATTGCAACAAGACAGATTGAATTCCTAGGAATTGAGATCGACGAATCCGGAATCATCCTACAAAGTCATATTGTAGAAAAGATACTGGGGATTTCGGATACACTCGAAAGACAAGAAGCAACTTGAGTTTTCTTGGAGTTGTTAATTTCCGGGATGTTCATTAACAATCGGCATACTACAAGGAAGGTGTTTAGCCCATTGCTTAAAAAAAGATGCACGAGATTCAAATGGGAAGATGAACATCAAGAAGGAATTAAGCAACTTAAAGAAGTTTGTAAAAAGCTCCCAAAGCTTGCAATTCCCCAAGACGAGGACGAACCGGTTCTTTACACGATGCCGTGATGATTGGTGGGGCAGTTCTTACGAAAGTAACACCAAAAGAGGAAGTGCCATGCAGATATTGCAGCGGTTTATTCACCCTAGTGAAGCAACTTCGGTGGCATATTAACGAGAAAGAATTCTTTTGCGTATTCTTTGCCGGACGCCTTCAACATGCGACCAAAAATCCGTTTTAGTCAAATACGAGCATGTCGGCCGCTTCAAGGACAATTGTTCTTAGTGTCTTTGCAAGGGCCTCTCTTCCAGCCGCATCTCCTACGGTGCAAAAAGGGGCCGAGAGAGTACGGGGCTTTAACCGGAGGTTATGGATTCAAGTACCATAATCACAAGTGTTGCGGTGATGCATCCCCGAGGTGTACAAACCGTAATTTAATGTTGAAACTCCGGTGTCACAACCCGAGTCTTCAAGTCAACCCAAAGACCTGGGGTAAAGAGGGAGAGTTGAATCTTAGGCCACAGATGTGCAAATCTAAGGTTCAAATGACGAGAATAAGATTTCTCCTATGCAGGTATATCAACGGCAATGGGAGAAACTAGTTACAAGACAAGGTATTAACCCGAGAAAACAATGGTTGATATCTCAGGCAAGTATCCCGAGTTTGGATGAAACTAGGAAGTCATCCAAATGAAGTACATGAATGGTATATTTTGGAGCTTTAGCTTCAATCTATACCGTGGCACCAGATTCCCAGAAATTTCAAAATTACCCAAATGGATTGGGAAGCGATTTATTTGAGACCTGGGCCAATAATCCACACTTGGCCAGAGGAGATATTTTGGAACTGTATTTTATCGGTGCGCTCTGAACCAAAGAAAGAAAGGCTTTAATGAAGCTTTTCATTTCATCAAGCTAAGAAGGCCTAGGATGGAAATGCTTTAAAATACATTAAGGCAGCTTCACCGGAAGAAAGACCAGTGTTAGTAGGAGCATTTTCTGAAGACGAAGCTTCTACCAGACGAGCATGGGGTCTTTGGGTTTGTCTAACGGAAATGGACAAGGTCAAATATCCATTCAAGTTCTTCCAAAATTCGACAAATGGATCTTTCCTTTTGAATTCGATGACTTGGGTCAACCACAAGATTTGCAAGAGGAACTCTTCGAGACCAAAAGAAGAATTCTCTGGGAAAACAAGATTCCGGCAAGCAAAGAAACTTAGGAAATTCTCAGAACATGGCGCATGTTGGCCGTTGGATCGACCGGATCTGTCAAGCATGCCCCGAAAGGAACCCGAGTTTGGAAAAGGATTCCAACCCAAACCCGACCGACAAGATCATGCAGCTGGAAAGGATAAGGGCCCAGCTCACAAGACGCGTTATCCCTCGGGGACCACGTAAACCAAATTTTTAAAAGATTCCCGACAAACATCACATGGGCCGAGTCACGCGGGAGAAAAAGAAAACCATTTGGCGAGGCAATAATGTTGGATATGACGTAAGCGGTGACATCATATATATCAAGATTTGAAGTCCGCCTTTGAAGTCCTGGATTTACCTCTATAAAATGCAGGATTTGAAGGGTTTCGAGGACATCGAACATTTTCCTTAGTTTTCTTACAATAAAATCGAGTGATAAATTTGTAATAGTTTGAGTGTTTTAGTTTTAAGTTTTATGTATTTACGAACAGTGAAAGCCTCATCTATGAGAGGTTAAACCAAAGATTCTCCTCCCAAAAGGAGATTACTAATGTAATAAATATTTCAATAAGTTCTTAATAAAAGGGTTTTCTCGCTTCAACATGTCTTCATAATGTTCCATTAATTCATCCCGTTTAAAGATTACTTTACGCCTTGGAGAAACGAACCAAGGCCGTGGCCGGTTTCTCGGTTTTACGAGAGTCGGGACACTTGCAGATCATCTTCCCCGAGGGGTGAGGTTGAACAGGTGAGGAGCTATTTGTCAAACGATCCGGGGCGTAATTTTCCGACGTGGTGGCGTTGCGAACCACTTAACCCGGTCTTTGTTTGGCCAAAAGAGGTATGAATTTTAAGGGATTTATTAATTTTACTAAGCATGTTGGGCCTCGATATGGTCGTGATGGACTATATCTCATTTTATCAAAACCTTAGTCCAAATCGAATTTATTTAGAATTATGAATTATTTACTAAGATGTCCTATTGAGTTTATAAAATGAAACCCGACATGATCCACTTAAAACCTCCGAATAGAGACTGGATCTAAGTAGGTGTAACAATGCCACGAACAAAATAGGTATCGAAAATGTAAATTTTCATAATCTATGAAATTCGAGTTTATTGAAAATAGCTATGGTATGAAAAGATTGAAATTGCTAATTTCGATAGTTATAGGCTAAAACTCGCTACCTTCGAAAAGATAAGGGACCAAAAGCGATATTTGGCTATAATGGCAAAATTGTCAGATAAATTAACTTTAATAGTTAAAGAGCAAAAACGCAAAACGGCCTAAGTTATAGGGCATATTTTGCTATTAAGCCAATGATTTATGCACATCTGGTCATCCTATCACATCCCATCATCCATGCGAACAAAACCAAATGATGGATACTGTTGGTGGAAAAGGGACTTGTCATCATCACTTCATTACCAGCATGCAACTGCATAACCCTTCAACATCCACATTATCATTACTAGTTACTACCTCACTAAGAGTGAGTTTCATTGTGACCGTGCCTCACTAATTTAAATTCATGAGACAAATCGATTTAATTTAAATTCATGAGACAAATCCAACCCATTTTACAAATCAAAGCAAGTTAAATCATAAATTCAAATTGGTTACCTAATATGGGTCAATTAGGATCCGTCTCACGAAATTAAACCGTGAGACCATCTCATATGAGTTTTTGTCCTCACTAAAACACCCTTTTGACCACTAAACAAATTGATAATAGATGAAGATCAAGTATCATATCAAGAAAGTACATTTTCAAAGTATTGAACAACTGTTTTTACAGCTCAAGACAAGTATATGATTTAAGCTCAAAAAAACAATTTCCCCTGTGGATGAATACATATTGATATTATCATACCGACACTCGTTGCAAACATATCAAAAATCAACTAAGCCGAGTAAATTACATTCTGTGTATGTGCATTTTCTATTATAGAAGGCCGGTGCTCCCAAATGGATTGGTTGTTGGCGGGTGAGAAGCAGGGGCGACGGGAAATGCTCCAAACGCAGCATCGCCAAAAGGATTTTGGGGGCCCATCAGTAAGTGCTGTTGCTGTTGTTGGGCTTGTGGATAAGCAGGCTGAAATGGATCAAATGGATTGTTCACTGGTGGAGGCGTAGGAAAAGTGTTGGACATAGCAAATGGATCGCCAACTTCAAATGGATTAGGAGCAGGTGCTCCATATACTGGTTGCTGGGACGCTCTATATGCGCCTTCATCGTATAAACTTTCCAGGGTAAGTGAATCCAGTCCACCAGCCTGTGCCATTCAATCGTCCACAACCCAAAAATATATCATACTTGCATGATTCATCATATACATTTGTTTGACGAGAAATAATATACAGGGATAATTACAAATATACCCCTAAGGGTTGGGCTAATTACAAAGAAACCTAGACATGTTTCAAAATTACAAAAATACCTTCAAGTTTGATTCTTACAAAAATACCCTAAGGTTTGGGCTAATTACAAAGAAACCTAAACATGTTTCAAAATTACAAAAATACCTTCAAGTTTGATTCTTACAAAAATACCCTAAGGTTTGGGCTAATTACAAAGAAACCTAGACATGTTTCAAAATTACAAAAAAACCTCAAGTTTGATTCTGTCTTAAATTCAAGGGGGTAGCTGTAATATTTTTATAAATGTCAGGGGACTTTGGAAATGTTTTTTGCTTGTAAAGTGGAAAATGTAAACGGAATCAAACCTCAAGGGTTTTTTTGCAATTTTCAGAAACCTCTGAGTTTTTTTAACTAGGTTTTTTTTTTTTTTGGAATTATCCATTTATCCCTAATATATATGGTGAACATCGGAGACTTTTCACATCACAAAACAAAGTGAGTGCATACTAGTATTTGTCTTGCACATGGCTAAACACAAAAATACATAGTGGGCAGAGAGAGGAATGAGAAATTTCAAAAACTAGTAATAATAACACAAGGACATACCAATTGCCTCTCCTGAACTGAGGATAAGTTGGTGCTGGGAGTGGTAACCAGGCAAGTTCCCATCCACTTGGGTCAAAATCTTTTGCTTGGGAAGCAGCAGGGTCAAATGGTGTAGTGCCTGCAGCATGCATAAGATAATATCATATTTCGCATGAAAAAAAAGAGGAATAATTACAAAAATTACCCCTGAGGTTTAGCCTAATTATTAAAAACCCAGTTATCTTTCAAAATTACAAATACACCCTTTACATTTGTTTATATTTTACAAGTTACACCTCAAGGCGTGTTTGTAACACATGTATTTGTGTAATTTTGAAAGATAATTGAAGATCTTTGTGATTAGGCTAAACCCCGGTACAATTTGTAATTATCCCTAAAAATATGATAAAAAAGGAAGTTTGTGAAGCAGAAAATCTTTCGAATATATGAGCATGCAGGAATCCTGACCAGATGGAACTATGGCTAAAGCCAATGCATTGCTTTCCTCAATGACCGATCGTCTACTGTAGCCGCATTCAACCCCTGGAATAGTTTATATACATAAAATGGATGAACTATTATTGAACAGGAAAATGCACAACGCAGATAGTTATTTTCCCAAATAATACGCATACAACAATAAAAGTATTAACAAAACTGACCAGTAGATCATCTGTGTCCAAGTTGGTTGGAGGAGGTGGTGGAATAGCTGTCTCAGCAGTTGAGACGGCAACTTCATCAGTCGGCGGTGGCGTGGGTTCCTCCTCAGACACTTTTTCATCTTCTTCGGGAGGAGCATCCTCTTGCTTATATGTCAGCATCAGCCTTTCTGGATATTCCTAATATTGTCCAACAGATCATGTTCTTGATGAGTATTAGTGAATTAGAGGCTGACAGGTGAAAATATTAGAAAGGGTTAATTACAAAAAGTACCCTCGAGGTTTGACCTAATTACAAAAACCCAGCTAACTTTCAAAATTACAAAAATACCCCGAGTTTTTATTTTGTCTAACATTTAACCCTCTATAAGCAAAATATATTTCAAAATCCCCTTCATATTTATAAAATCATTGCAGTTTACCCCTTAATTTTAACACTGAATCAAACCTCAGGGTACTTTTTGTAATTATCCCTATTAGAAATTAGCAAGAATATGCTAGGAAACAATGTTAGTACTAGAATAAAAACACTAACCAAGGCCACACTTGGAACAGAAACCATCCTAGGAGCTTCTGTTATATACTCTTCCATGGTCACTAGAAAGGACTGTGGAGGCTGAGAACAAGAAAACATTAAAAAAATATATGAATCCGTCATCTAGGGATTAAACAAAATGAAATTAAAGATTAAATACCAAATCCTGTACAGAATGCTTACCTCTTTCAGGACAGGAAACTGGAAGTTTCTAGCAAGTTCAAGTCCTTTACAAATTTCATAGAAATCAGAAAGACTATTGGCCTGAAATTAAGAGCATAACCGTTGTCATGACACCAAAAGGCAAGTCAAATTCAATCAAAATTTTAATTAGTAATGACTTGAGAAAACATATAAAAATCTAAATGGAAATAACTGATACTGAGTCCTGCAGACAAGAACCTACCTGCTGTCCAGCTCTTTTGTAGATATCTAGGGCTTTAATGGCTTCATGCCTTGGCATCTCGAAAAACTGAAGGCAAAATAGGAACGGACAAGAACAATTTTTTTTAATACGACTAAGCAATAGAAGCCAATCAATTAAGAAATATAGAACATTAAATTTACACTCATATCACCTTGTCAACAAGATTGATTATCCCATCATTTATAGCGCAATATATTTTAAAGCTCTCTTTGAGCACCTAAAATTCACAAATAGAGTCCAGAAAGAGTAAGTCATCCTCAAAATATTATAAAACAAGCATGCTATATAGGGAATAAAAAAATTTAAAAGTTGATTACAGATTTCGACTTAAACCGCATCCATACATACACAATTGGTGATAGAAGGTGAAGTTAGAGACCACATACCAAGGCGAGGCATACTGAATTATGTAATTACCCACAGCTGCCCCTTCAGGCTGCAAATCAACAATAGCCGGTTAAATTTAGTTTTCACATACTATTGTTTCATTCAAGTTCAGAAATCACGTCATGGTGAAGTAAAGAAACTAAAAAATGGTTGTGCCAAAAGATAGAACAGTCATCAAGATCAGGTACCCGACACCCAATAAGACGATATAGCAGCTGCTGCAAAGCAGGCAACTGTTCTAGAAGTTCTTCACTGTCCAAGTCTCTAGTTCTACCGTAACCCTGAAGACAAAATAATCAAAATGAGATATATCTCAATCTATAAGGTCCAAGCAATGAAATTTGAGTAAAGATACATTTATGTAAACAAGGCATTGCCTTTTGCATGAATTGGGCATGAAACGATATTATATTAACATGAACTTCGTAGTTGATCATGTTTAAGGTTTTTGTGGGTAGCTGAGGGACCAGAGTCCATGGCCTAAGACATCTCGTCATTCATGTGAATGAGGTCCATAATAACCCACTCCATTTGTTATCAAATTTCAAAGTGACCAAAATATTGGACTGATTGTCAAATATCAGAGGTTCAATAACTACATGTAGATATACACAATTTCCTTTCGGATAATTCTGATAGGAATATATTTTTTGACGAATAGGTTCAACTTAAACAATTTAGTATAAATATTGTATATTTCTCAAACATATATAAAAGGCAAATGAAAAAGACACATGATTTTGGGATGAGGAAATAGTATACAGGTATTATTTATAAAATAAAACGCACCTTATCTTGTCCTTGTGCAGGTCTAGGAAGACGCTCTGCTTCAATGTCATACTTAAGCATCCTAAAGCATTCTAGACGTTCTTCCAAGAAGAGTCCGTGCGTTCTTACCCATGCAGAGCAATCCCAAGCTGCAGAAGAGAATAAACATGCAATTTTTAGCTCTAACAGAAACATTGTTTTCTTGCTTCTATTTATTTATGTCTTTGGAGTAGTTAGTGTGGAGAGGTTGGCGGCAATTTTTGGAGAGAAAAAACATAAGGTAAAAGCAATGGCTACTTACCAATGGGGCTTGAATCATCCTTGAAATTAGACATTTGGAGGACACGGCCCCTGTGTTGGAAATTCAAGAGTTCCTCTCTAAATATAGGATCGCTTCTCTCAGAGTTCTATGAATAACTATTAATGTCTTCAACGCAACCTGTTGAAGAAAGGAAAAGAGGAACCATAATAGATATACCACATCAAGGGTTTGATTTTCTTTCTTTCCATTTCCATTAATGAGTTGATTGGATTTTTTTAACATTTGAAACTGAAATGGTGACTCGTATAAAAGAAACACATTTACAGCTTGATCTAGTTAGGGAAGGGTCAGGGGAAACACACCATAATAAATAGAGGAACAGTAATTCAAAGAGAACAAGAAACTGATTGATACATAACAGATAAAATTATATTCTCATTATGTCCATAGCAAGATTAAGTTGACAAATAGAAACAGCCTGAAGGATTGACAAATACATAAAAACATCAGCCCCATTACATCAGAATCCATACCGTCCAATTGTGCGTCTTTGCCAGTCGTCTCGAAAGTGCATGTATGCAGTACGCAACATCTGCCCGAGGTCGCATAGCCGATGTGGCAACCATAATTTCTGCAAGAAGCATCCAGATACTAGTAACATAATTGCCAGTGCACTCATTTTCAACACATTCTTAAACTAAAACAGATTAATTTCCCCTTAGAGAAACTCAATGCCAGTCCACTGAATTTTGTGCAAACAAGATTTTGTTTTTGAAAGATAAATTTCCACCAAACCTCTAAACCCCCAAGAACAAAAGCTCATGTGTTTCCCATAGGAACATCAAAGTGGAAAATTTTGCATTGTTTCCAATGAGTAATTTATCCAAATAGAAATTTAACAAATTCTTCTGCAAAGAAACTCTCAGGCTTTCAAGCAACCCATATTCCGACACTCCACCCTAGGAATCAATGAACCACAGTCTAAAAAAATTCATAAATTTACTCCGCAATAGAAACCCAATAGAACCAATTCCCTTCACAAAAGCAGAAAACTGAAGAAAGTTCAAACAACAAAAACTATGGATCTAACAACATAAATAACTGACAGAAAAGAGAAATAAAAAAAACTCACTTCTGAGGTGTCTCTCTTTGGGTGGACGCTCCACATGATTCGTAGCCTTCACGATCGCCACATCCACATCCTATTTTTAGACAACACCCCCAAATAAAAAAAAACATTTGAAATAAAACGAAAATTAAAAACCCACGAACTAAACATCATAAATTCACACTCTAATTCTTGATTACCACTCTATTCTTGATAATTGAACACACACCCACACACATATAACTTATCAATACAAAGAAAATCTAGGGATGAAACCTTGAAATCGGAATTGACATGGGCAAGCCCGACTTTAGTGTGATCTTTAGAGCGCCGTACGCTTTTCTCCATGACTGAAGTGTCCCCATTTGCCTTCAGATCGCCTCTTTTTCTCGTTTTCTATTACTTCAATAAATATGAAAAATTTCTACTTTCTTCTTCTTCTTCTTCTTTTTCTTATCCCCTAATTTCTCCCTCTTTCTTGCTGTTATGCTGTTACACAAGAGAGAGGGGGTCAGAAATGGGTTGTTGCTGCTGAATGACAAAATGGAAAATGAAAGGAATACAACTGGTTGTGGTTAATACTGTTCGCTGTGTTTTTGTATTTTCTTGTTTTCTTAGTTGTGAAAAGAAAAAGAAAAGGGGGTTTCTTGATGCCATTGGTTTGGGTGGTGCCTTTTGGCGGCCCACCGTCATGATGATTACGTGTCATCATCACATGATTTCTTATTTTTTACACTAAAAGTTTATTCTCATTATTAATTATAATTGTTGCCAATACTAAATATTTTTCATATATAATTTTATTAATTCCCAAGATTCATTCACTTGCTTTTTCTAAAAAAAAACCGCCTGAGGGCAGAGAAAGAATTTGGCACAATTTCACTAATTTTGTTAACTTGATACTTTCAGTCGGGTCAAATGTTGTCTCTTGTTATTATTGTATTACTCATGTTCATTCTCATTTTGTGGGCGGCCTTATATCCAATATTATATTTGTGAATATTTATATGTTTAATTTCTAAAACCAAAACAGCAAAACAATACAGCCATAGGAAAATATATATATATATATATATATATATTTGTAACAGTGATACACTTTACATCCATTACATAATTTTTGAAAAACTACAATAAATATGCAAGCTTCAATAGCAAAATATTGATGATTTGTTCAAATATATTTAATAAACCTTAAAATGCCATGTACGCAATCCTCCAACAAAAGTTGAATTATTACATAGCATAGATTCCAATTTCCATGGTTAACTTTGAGCAGGTCGCCCACCCCATCAATCATAATATTATATTTGGTAATTTGCTTTGACTGTCAACGAAACACTCATAAGAAGTAAAAACTATAGCAATGTCAACTTTGGATGGTTTTAGTTTTTACGCACCTATTTTGGGTCCATAAATAAAATGGTTAATTACAAAAAGTACCCTTGACCTTTGACCCAATTACAAAAGAACCCAGCGAACTTTTAGAATTACAAGAAAATACCTTTGAGGTTTTATTTTGTCTAACATTTACTCCCTTCATAAAAAAAACATGTCAATATCCCCTTTCATTTATGAAAATATTATAGTTTACCCCTTAATTTTAACACTGAATCAAACCAAACTTCAAGGGTATTTTTTTGTAATTTTGAAAGTTAGCAGGGTTATTTTGTAATTAGATCAAACCTCAAGGGTAGTTTTTATAATTATCCCTAAATAAAAAAAGACAAATCGTTGTGCCACAAGAATCAGAGCAAGAATGAGAGGTTCCAAGACTATAACAACACTATATTATATACCATAGCAGCCAGTTTATACATGCATCCAAAAGAAACAAAAATTGAAATAACTGCATCTCCAGTTATGTTTCATGAAATAAGATCCTCCAAGAATGGGGTGCTGAAGGGCAGGTGCACCACCCCAGCAGCTACAAGAAATGCAAATATCCACATTGGCATAATCCATACAAACATAGTTATCAGGATTTGTTTTCCTGCAAAACCACAAATGTTAACATCAAATTACAGGCTGGGAAGATTGAATGAGTTTTGTTGATAATGCAATTGAAAAACACAACTAGTTCTACTTCTTTTCCAGAAAAATTGATGCCAACCCTGACATCCCTGGAGAACCACATTTCTGAATTTATTCGAAGCTGTTATTGCTCAACACGCGTAAATCTGCTAAACCAATTAAACAAAATCTTCTTCCCTATTTAAACTGTAAAATCTTGTCATCAACTAGCTAGTAACGAACTCCGCTATCCGTTTTACATGCAATCAATAAATTG
>CM071929.1:58569030-58793602 GCA_016081115.2 Rehmannia glutinosa | reverse complement strand
GCTACGTATTGCTTCTTTCCGAAGTTATGCTCATAATCACTTCCACAGCTACTGACAGAATCACAATCACTGGTATGTGCAGAGTTGGTACTTTTTTGCAAGTGGCTGAATCAGAAGCATATGACCTCTCTCCTATAAGAACCAAATCCTCCACATAATTCCCTCCACATGAATAGAGCGCCGATAATCGCCAGATCTCGAGCCATGAACTCAAGATCCTTCACTTCTCCTCCATCAGGATCATAAGAAATTAAACGGCCGTCCTGGGCAAACTGTAATAACTTCACCTTTATTCCTAACCCACAATGGCCTCAAAACCTTCCACCAAAATCGTGAAAATCAAAGCTGAAGTGTTTAATCCAAGACTCTTGGACACCATATTCTTCATCACCCATACACAAAAACAAGGCTCTGCCCCATTCATAGTTCCACAAAATTAGAGCAAGAGATTCCATATAGACCACCAACCTTACTTCTCATGTGATCATTATTAACAAGACTAACCGGCAGCAGCATTTCACCGAACACCTCATGGCACAAAAAACACAATCAAATCATAAGAATCCATGTAACGGGCTACCCAATGCGAGCCCCATTGACATAAGATTGACGAGATTTATTATATGTAACATAATCAAGTTCCAAATAACTCATATCTTGCCACCCAGTGCTAATTTGTAAAGCTCAACCTGGGGATGTCCTCTAACACAATCCATATGTTATACGAATCACCTTATAATCATTAGAAACAGGATCAAACCCGAATCCAAGTGATTGCGCGCGAGTTCCATACGAATTGTAAATCCGGGTTGGGTTTGGGAAGAATGAATTGATTTCTTAACACAAGGGTTCCACAGAATAATTGTGTGCATATAATACACGCGATCATCAGAAAGGCATAACACTCCATTACAGCTACGATAATTGTTAAAAGAATTTATGCTACGAAATGGAAATTCCAATGTAGCGCGCGGAGTAAAACATTCATCGTCCGAAAAACAAATCATAGCCCTCAGAATTTCTAACGCAACGCCTGAGTAACAGAAAGGACTAGCAGCGGCAAAGTTCAAAAGTGAGAGGAAATAAATTCAGGGGCGGTGATCAGAGAGTACCATGATTTGTAAACGCTGGTGCACCGGAGAAGGGTTTTTATCGGCAACCTATGGAGATGTTGATTATGATTCCTTCGCATAAATAATCCGCCATTTCCCTGGTGATGATGAACTGATCATAAATATAAAGGGTTTTTGATTTCTTGAGAGGTAAAAGACGAAAGAGCTCAAGAACAATCAAATGCTGCTGCAGAAATTGGGAATTTCAAGAATTATTCAGGTTTTGGGTGAGGAAATGAGACTGACTGGAGTTTCGGAGAGTGAAATTACGGTTTTAAAGGAGGAGGTTTGGCTTGGCAGCATAATCTTCAGTGTCTTTTTCTTTGGCAGGTAGAGGAAACCAATTTTCTGATGTGACTTTTCTTAAAACTTTGGGATAATTACAAAAATTCCCATGAGGTTCGAGTTAATTACAAAAAACATAGATATTTTGAAAAATTACCAAAAAAACTAGAGTTTTGATTTTGCTTACAATAACTCCCTCGGGTTTGAGTAATTGCAAAAAAACCCAAAATATTCAAAAAATTACAAAATTCCCCTAAAATTTCCGATTCCATCATAAATTCCAAAGGGGACAATCAGAATATTTACATATAAATATCAAAAAGATTTCAAATATATTTATCTTTTTGAAAAAATTTCTCTATAAGAAATTGCCAATTGGCTATGGCAAGTCATTATCAGTAATTATGAAAAAAATGAATATCAGGGGGTCGTATTGATTGATTATGTTTACCCCTATATATATATTGGTAATAAAGTCCATAGAATGAGGACCCAAAGTAGTGTTTGTAATATTTTTATTAAGTATAAATTCTATTGATTTGAGTATAAAAGTAAAATTATTAAGAGTTTAAATTTATTTTTATTTTCGTACCAGAATGTGATTTACGTTTATATGAATGAATAAAGATGGGGTTATAATTTATATAGATTTTAAAAAATAAAATGTGTGGTGTTAATAGTTTTGCGTAAAAATTTTAACCATTAAAGCAATTCTAAACACATAAGTGATATAAAAGGAAAAAAAAAGTGATATAAAGGAATTCGTTTCTTTGTGTATTTTATAATTTATTTTCAAAATTTGTGTATACAAAAATTCGTAATTTTTGTACTGGGGTCCACTTTTATTGAATTTAAATATGAATACATATTAATTTATTTCAATGATTTGAAAAGTGGTTGGTACTATTGAATATGAAAATAAATGATTTTGTCCTGGGGTTCGCTATATACGCACGGATGACATGGTGATTTCCAAAAAAAAATCAAAGAACTCGACATTGATAAAAATGTTATAGTTTGAATAAATTTAAGACAAAACAAAACCGAAGTTTTTGTAATTTCAAAACATCCTTGTGTGTTTTGTAATTAACCCAAAACCTCGAGGGTGTTTATGTAATTATCCTTGTTTCGATATATATACTAAAAATTAGCATCAAACAGGACGCAATGTACATATAAATAAATTTATCAAAGTCCCAGTTGATGAGATGAGCCCACATACAATAAAAATCAAGATCCAACCATGGCAAGATTTCTTATACATTTTTCTTGAACACATATTCATGGCCAAATTGCAATTTGATCCTGTAACTACAGGATTGCAATAATAGCACTGCTGAAATCATGATTTGCAAAGAAGTCCGTAATTTTCGACATGAAATGTAATCACACACGGTCTGCGATTACAATTTGCAGGCGCTACCATCATTAGATTTGAAAGTAGTGCATGCAATTATTTCCACAAAGACAATGATTTGACTCTTAAAGTACAACTTTATTCTAGTTAAACGATCTTATTCGAGGCAATATCATAACAGTTCAAATTCTAGAGCTTGTGCAGAATCAGGTGAGCTCCATGCTGAGGCTGAAGTGTCATGATCGTGTAAGGCGCGTGCGTGTAGGACCTAAAGCTCAAAAGAGAAGCTGTAAAATCATAGCCAGCGCCACTTTTGCCTCCAGCATTGCAAAAAATTTTGTCCAACACATATTCGAGGGCCCCAACCAAACGGGAAATATATACCTTTGCCCTTCTGTGCTTTCGACATTCCTTCACTAAATCGCCGGGTTTGAATTCCATTGCATCGTCCCCCAAATCTCACGGTCGTGATGTAAGAAAATAATTGGCAACGTAAGCTGAATTCGCTGGCAATGTTACTTTCCCCAGCTTGGTTTCCTCGGTGACATGATCAAGATTAAACGCCGGTGGATAAAGCCTCATTTCGTGAAAATCATGGTACACTGCGAATTAAATAGTTTAGTTTCATGCTTTAGCAAGATTTCAGATGCTTAAGGGATAATTACAAAACCTCCCTGAGGTTCGGCTAATTATTAAAACCCAGAGGTTCTTGAAATTGCAAAAAAAAAAAAAAAACCTTGATATTTGATTCCGTCTTAGATTTCCCCTTCATAAGCAAAAACTTTTCAAAACACTTAACAGTCACTCCCAGGAGGGGGCTTTTGTAATTTTGAAATATTTTGAGCTTTTCTGTAATTAGACAAACATCGGGGTCTTTGTAACTATCCCAATGTATAATTGGAAACTACTTACGATTTTAAGGTGATTTAGCCCGTCATAGTCCGGGTGTTTGATTCCTAAAACTTGCAAACCTCTTCTCTAGCTTTAATCTGCCAGTCTGGATATTTACTCAGTAAAACCAATGTCCACACAATCAACGTTGAAGTGGTCTCCTGGCCGCTAAATAAAACAGCTTGCACTCTTCTACTACTTCATCAATGGTCATTCCAAAACTCCTGTTACCTTGTTGTTCGATTTCTTGGAAATTAGACTCCAACAACATGCCCAATAAATCCTCGTTATTCGCTTCCCCTGCTTTCATTGCCTTAATCCTTTTATCTATGATACCCGAATCAAGAACTGAACTTCCTTTGCGATTTCTTTCATTCTATTGTTCCTTTTGGTTGGCACAAATCTACACATTACATAAGAAAATCAATGAGTACATTATATTAGAATCTAATTTCGCTTATGGAGATATCTTGTTTACAGGCCTATTACTCCATCCCGAATATATATCGACCGTAAAGCCATTACGCAGGTGCTCGGCCTGTTCTCCCTGAAGTTGGAATATTTTTCTGCCTTCTTGGTAGCTGCTACCAAAGGCAGTTCTTGATATGGCGTCACTCGATAAATTTTGTAGATCAGGCCACACATCCACCTCACACGTTCCTCAGGCGATAGACTCTTTTCCCATTTGTTCAAAACTTCATCGCAGCTTAAACAAAAGACCGGTATCATCATCTGTAAGCAATAGAGCAAAAAGCAACCTCAAATCAGTACATTATACTTAAGTATGAAATCTTTAGAAAATTAGGAATCATTAAATATGATGAGATGGAAAGCAAAAAAATTAAACCTTCAATTTCTCAAGATGGAAAGCAGGGTTGATGATTTTTCTGTGTTGGGCCCATGTAGCTCCTTCCAGAGGTTGCAAGTCCTCGTTGAAGTAGCTTGGTCAGTGGATTTGGTTTCCTTGGCTTTTTGATACAGATAACTCTTGGTCATAACCTCCTTAATTTGTTCAGGTCTGTGATGATAACTGAAGGTCTTGGGCCAATCCAAAAATATGAACCATTTCCTGTAAGTCATTATTTACAAAGATATCAGATTTCATGATGCAAGCTATCATCTTAAAGTTAAAAAAGAATTATTACAAAAACATCCTAATCTCTCTACATAAAGGAGTGTCTGAAATATTTTTGCTTATGAATGGATAAAGTGTAATACATATAACATAATCAAAACCTCAAGGGGATTTTTGTAATTTTCAAAATTCCGGGTAGTTTTTTTTTTAATTATCCCTTTCTGAAATTTAATCTGGTCCATTCTTTTCAGAGCCACCAAGTTAGATAACATGAACAAATTTATGAAGAAAGAATCTAAAGACATCAGAAAATGGGGAGCATTGATCATCAACCAAAACAAAAAAAACTCCAATTCAAAGTGGGTAATTAAATCTTGGCTAAATTACAAAATTAGTCCTATAACTAAAAGGTGGTCTAAAAAGGTCCTATAAAATTTTCAAATGACAAAATAGTCCTATAACTATGTATGGTTTTGCAAAATAGTCCTGCAAAATATATGGTTTCAGAATAGTCTTGCACTGGTACTTGAATAGCAATTTTGGACCTAATTTCACAGAAATTGGGAGTTACATGTGCGCTCACGTGATCGAAATCAAATGAAATTTCAAATCGTCACCGAAATTAGGACTAAAATTAATACTTAAGAATAAGTTACAAGACTATTTTGCAAACTGTGCAATTTGTAGGACTGTTTCTAAAATCGTACATAGTTTACAGGACTATTTTGCAATTTGAGCATTTCACATACCTTTCCGCAACCGCCATTTAGTTACAAGACTACTTTTGCAATTTTGCCTTAAATCTTTTCACATCATGCGACAAGACTTCAAAATTTCTATAACTAAACTTTAATTAGCATAAAAAATGAAGATAAGAAGAGCCCACATACAACAAAATCAAGATCCAAACATAGCATAAAATTAAAACATTACCATATTTCTGAAAGGTTTTGTGAATAAAAGCCATAACCCTGGGCTTGATATCATCATCAAGATTGATGGGCTTGGACATTGCTTCCCCAGCCATCTTCAACAACTCTTTTAAGTCCCCATACACCAATCCATAAGAATTACCCTTGAGACCCTGTTTCCTCAGGAGTCTTTCAAGCCTTTTAGGCCTGATATAAAACCAGTTCAGTATTCTCCATGTGTATATTAACACAACAAAGGCAAAAATGCAGCAGCCAGTATCTAAGGTGATGGTTATTGGAATTTTAGATAACCATGTATATAAGGAGGGTGTGATAAGGTTATGGTTCAAATTTGGGCTCAATCGGAGTTCGTTTGTCCCCTTTCAGATCGAAAACGAGGAGGTAATGCTTAAGGAATTTTTAATTAAAAACTAGGGGCACATTTGTAAAATCCAAAAATTAGTTTAAAAATGTTGGGGCTGATTTGGAATTTTGCATAAGCTGATTGGGGTCAATCTGTAATATTTAAAGAGTTGATTTGGTGGACTACACTGAAAACATAGAGGGGTCAAATTGAAGTTTACAAAAATTACAAACAAGTCTAAAAGAACTTCAAATTCTAAGTGGCATCCCCATTACTTCTTAAACCTCAACTTTTTCACCCTTCCCGTCGTCAACCGCCACTACGACTTCTGGCGCCACTTCTCGTCGACACCTCTTAACGTTTGGGACTTATTCCACCCATCTCGGTCAGTTTCCGGCCAAAACCCAATAAAAATACACGCACACAGTATACACACACGCTCGCACGCACGGTGGCGGCGCTTCACCGCGACATCATCACCCCTTCACACCCCAACTAACCCTGGAAATAATTTCATCATCCCGACGCAGCGGTTTCCGGCGAACAGAGAGACGGTGCAAATGATGGAAGAAAGGTGAGGAAAATGTAAGAAATTCATAATTTTCAAACGTCAATTCGTGACGGAAAAGAACTCCGATTTTTAAATTGATTGAGGGTTATTGAAGTCCTTGAAAAGACGAACAAAACGAGACCTTACCCATCAATTTTAGAACAGTACATCGCCGGAAATCGACGGTCAAACTTGGCGGGTCGCACACATTAGCACAGGAATCTGCAGAATTTATACGGCAGTTTGCCGGAGATCTAGAGCTCTGATCTTGGCATGGGAGGTGGCGTTAGAAACGTCATGGAATGGGATTTTTAAAACGGTAAGGTTTGTAAAAGATCGAACGGTTGGATCTCCGTGTATTTGTAGTCAAAGATTTCGAAATTTGAACTTTTACTGCAATTTGCCAGTGATTCGGAGTTATCGATCGAAAATCCGACAACGGATTTGGAACGAGAACGGTGAAGCTGTTAGATGGTATATAGTTTGTTGATTTCCACCGCCAATGGTCGGTGGCGGCGTGCGAGGTGGGGAAGGAGGCCGCGGCGAGCTACCGGCGGCATATTGCTCATGTTTGAGAGATAAGAGATGATTACCTTCCTAGGTAATTTTCTATTTATGAAAATTTTCAAATTTAAAAATGAACTATATATAATAAAGATGGGTTGACGTGGTTTTTTGAATGAGTTTACGATTTGGGCGAAAATACACTAAAAATGATGATCAACTATATTTTAATTTGGTTTGAAATAAATAGAAAGCCCGTAATTTAATTGAGGAAATTACACTAAATACTCGATTATTTAAAAAAATAAAAAAATACCAACCCATCACAAATAACAAAATTGGTCCATCCCCGACAAAAATATCCACTTGCTCTTCAATTTTTGCATCATCCTCGCAACAATCTCGGAGTAGATCCAAGCACCTGGCGACCTTGTTCTTAGTCGCCACTAGGGTTTCCGTGGGTCGGGATCCGAGCGTCACCTCCGCCGCCGTCGGTGGATCTAGGTTTTTCGCGCCTCATTCCATCGAAACTAATCGAAACTCGGATGGATGTAGCGGCAATGTTAGCATCCGAATAATCGACTGATGGCCATACGTAAACTTAGATAAAGTAAGTTTCGGTGTTGAATACTTGAATTTGGTTAACAATGATCGCTTACTTCTACGCCCATAATAATAAGCTAATCCGGCTACCATTTTTCCGGATTAAAAATTATATATATATATTATCTACTTTGAAGGTCATAGTGGGGGTGGTGGAGTTAATTTGAGTGGAGCCAAAGATTTGTAGCTACTCAAATTACTACCTTCATCGAGGTTTCAAAATTTTGCCCGAGTAAAGTTTAATTTGAATCTATGTTTTCAATTTTCAGTAGGAGAAGAAGATTGAGGATTCCTTGGAAAAGTAGTATTTTTGTTGAACAACAATTTTTGGCTCCACAAAATGCAGTCTTGGTAAAGTATTTCTCATCCTGGAAATCATCTCCAAGTGTTTATAAAAATGTCTCAGACAAATCTTTCATTATCTCTTACCTCGTGAATTCATGTGGGTTGCCCTCAAAGGACGCCATTTCAGTGATTTTGTAACTACGCTTTTCAAGATCGACGATGGCCCCCACAAACCAACACGAGTCTTTTCCAATAAGACTTTGTCCTCACCACGCGCACCCTGAGAGCGACTTCCAGTGGGTCATCCATCCCACATTGCTCCGGCAAAGCACGCTAACTTCGGAGTTTTTATGAGATGAGCACTTTAGTTAAGATGATCTTGTTGATATGAGTAGTATCTATTAAATAAGCTGTTCGCCCCCGAACCACACCTTACTAGGAGAGGTTCCGCCTACGATACCATCCGTGAACGTGCCCGCTTTCGGATCGGCCGTGTCCTCACAAAACCAACACGAGTTTTTCGGTACGCTTTGTCCTCACCACGCGCACCTCGAGAGCTTGACTTCCAGGGGTCACCCATCCCACAATTGCTCCGGGCAAGACGCTTAACTTCGGAGTTTTTATGAGATGAGCAGAAAAGAAGATGCAACTTGTTGATATGAGTAGACTATCAAATCTTTTAAGCTCTTCTTCAATCAGATAGCCCCATACCTACACGGTCTTAATCTCCTCTTCTTCGGGTGTGGATCGGTTCATTCATGTCCCCTCCGCCTGGCCCGCCAGAGCCGCTCCTATCCGTGCCTTCTTGCACCGGGTAATCACTCCCCGCCTCTCCGGCGTCACGGATTTGAAGTTTTTCGTTTGTTTTGATGTTGTTTCAAAGTTGTTTCTTTTATGTTTTTTTGTTCTTTTATGTATTTTTCCATTTATTTGTTCTTTTTATTGGTTTTGATTTGTTATGTTATCTAACTGATCGTGTATCTTTTTATTTCTTTTAAAGAGAACGGATTTTTTTGCTTGTTGTTATGCCAAGCATTTTATTGGGGCGCTATGGACGCTCAAGCGCTCGAGATAGAGAATGAACAAGCAAGACTCAAAGAATCTTCTCACAATCATGCTAAGTTAAAGTTGCAAAATGGTGATGACGATGACAACGACATGATTGAAGCTTCTACCTCCACTTCCTAATGATTTTAGAGAATTGTTGATATGTAAATCTTAATGATGATGTAATCAGTTGAAACATGTAAGAAACATGTATGAAACAAGGATCGTGTGATAAAAGTTTGTAATAAATTGTTTTTAAATTTAGAGAAATAGTGTAGTTTTTTTCTCATATACTCTTCAAATTTTTTTTTTTTTTTTGTCATCTTTGTAAATATTGACCTTGCTTAATTTTCGATGTCTCGCATACCTAATCTTGAACTAAAGATCTCACGTACTCTAGCAAAAATCGGAAAAATGGGTATTTTTGTCAAAATCGAGAAAATGCTATTTTTGTCAAAAATCAGCGGAAAATGGGTATTTTTCAGGAATTTGGGTTGGAAGGGTGGATATTCATGTCCTTTTCCCAATTTAATTTTAGATCTTCTATCCAGATTTATATTCTCGAGATATTAAATTAATAACTAACTATAAAGTCCCAAATAATAACATTAACAACCTAGATCCTTAAATTTGTAAAACCTTACAGTGCATCAATTGAGGCATAATTTGTTAATTTCGTGGCAACACATTCTCCATGAAATTCAGGGTAATATCAAAATAATTTAAAAAAGTGGCTTCACAAGATGACATGAAAATGAGTCCAAAATTCAAATAGAGCGGGTCCATTTTCTCCAATTGGTTTCCCCCAATTCCCACAAACATAAATTTCAATCACTGTACACCATTTTAGTCGTGTGAATTATTACCGAATTGTTCCAGTCTCCGGCCATTGGACCACTCTTTTCTTCTCTGGCACTGGTCCCCTGGCTATTTGAGGTCTCCGAAACAAATTGTGTACACATAAGTCACATGTGTACTAAACTCAAACATCACAGCTCTAGCTGTATTTGTTCTCTTCTTCCCTCGTCTTCCCTTTACAAGAGAGCAGGGTAAACCATCTTTTATTATGTCTTAAATTTAAGAGAATAACTATAATATTTCCAAAAATACCATGGGGGGTTTGAAATATTTTTCTTATGAAGTGGAAAAATGTAAGAAGAATTAAACCTCAATGGTTTTTTTTTTTTTGCAGTTTTTAAAAAAAAAATTGGATTTTTATTATCCCTTGTTTTTATTTAGTTTTTATTTGTCCCCTTTAACTTGAGTTTTGAGTCTCTACATATGTTGTTGGTGTTCCTTTAATAAGTGGAGTTTTGTTCTTTTAATAAGTGATGTTATGTCCCATATGGTACCATTCGTAAGATTGATTTGTGTTATTGTTGAGATCCAACTGCTTGATGGGCTTTGAAGTCTCCAGATCAATCCTAGATCAAATTCATTGTTACGAGATTTGTCCAACAATTATAACTTTTGTTTCTATTAGTTTTCACTATGCTAGTCGTACCTTTGTAAGTTCGGTAGGTTTATCTGATAAATTTGTTTGATCAAATTTGATTGTTTTGACTAGTTCTTTATTGTCAATCAGGCTATTTCAGTAATTTTAATATCATAATTTATCATCTTTCCGTTTCCACATTTATCATCTTATACGCATTGGGTTATATCACAGTTTTTTTTTTCTAAAAGGTTTTTTTCCTTGAAGGCGAACTCTCCATCTGAATCCATAGAGTTCCTTAGGCTGGTTACACTCATAGTTTAGTTCAATCACATGTCAACTAAGAGTTGGTGAAACTTACACAGTGCATCAATTGAGGCATAATTTATTAATTTCGTTGCAACATACCCTCCATGAAGGTCATATCAAAATAATTTAAAAAATGGCTTCATAAGACGACATGAAAATGAGTCCGGTTCAAAACAGAAATGCCCATTGTTTTTCAATTTTTTCTGCATTTAGTCTTCGAAAAGTTAAGTAAAAATTAACAGTTGCTTTGGTAGGCGAGGGTTTGCAGTTGCGACCCTTGCTATTTCGGAGTTTTGGGGTTGGGTTTGCCCTTCGAAGATTAGGAAATCCACAGGAAAATTAAACATATAATCTGATTTTGACAAAAAAAAAAAAAAAAAAAAAAAAAAGTTAAATGAAATTAAGCATATAATTCAAACGTCACAATAAACCCCACCTTGACTCTTCTTCCCTCATCTTGGGAGGACAGACCATATTTTACTTAGGCCAAAAATTTGCGTGAAACCGGTCCTGCGTGGTTCGTCCGTGAGATATACAAAGTTTTAAACATTTTTCGCATTTTATTTTTCTTAGGGTTTATATTTATTTTTAGGGTTTATTTTTGTTTATTGGGTTTATATTTAATTGATTTGGTTTTAAGTTTTAGTTTTTGGAGTTTTATTTTTATTTTTTGGTTTATTTTGTTTTTGGGGGTTATTCTTCATGGTTATGTTTTTAGTGGTTTATTTTTTGTTTTTAGCGGTTCATTACTATTTTAAATTTATTTTCATGGTTCATGTTCTCAAGACGCGCCACTTAGGAGGTCCGTCTCGCTGGGTTTAGATCCTGAGATCGTCTCTAAGGGACTTGCTCTTTTACTTATTATTATTATTTAATGAGTTCTACAAAATGACGGTTTGCAGAAATAAATTTATAGAATATATCAATTTTCGTCCTAATATCATCCAAATTGAGCACATGTGCCGCTCATGTGATTGAAATTAAAGAAATTAGTACCAAAATTAAAATTGGTAAAATTACAAAATTAGTCCTATAACTATGAGCGATAACAAAAAGGTCGCGAAAAATCACGTTTTGCAAAAAGTCTTCAGAACTACTTAAACGCGTCTCAATTTTGGTCTATGAAGTGCAAACTTTGAAAATAGTCCTAAAAGCGTATGAAAATCTCAGTTTTGGTCCTAATTTCCTTTGGGAATTGAGAACTGTGTGTAAGCTCACGTGTGAAATTGATGAAATTAGTACCAAAATTGCTTCCATATAATTCTAAGACTATTTGCAAATCGTGCATTTTGCAAGACCAAATAAGAAGTTCTTTATATGGTTGCGGGTTTTTGCGAAATGTAGATCTTCCTCAGGGCCTTTACCATTCCATATAATTACAGGTTGAAGTTTGCTTAATTTTGCCTTAAAATTTTCATATAGTTATAGAATTTATTTTGCCCAAGCGGGTGTATTTTGCATAGCTAAAATCGAAACTTGCTATAGTTCCAGGACCTTTTGTAAAATGTGATTTTTACAAGACCTTTTTAACTACAAGCGCTGAATTCACGGAGACCAATTTTGCATTTATGCCCGAAAATAATAGCTAATAGACTCACGAGGCATTTTTCCACGGACCGTTGACATATTTTGTTGGGTGAAGCAATTGTGCTATGCGAATGACCGAAAAACAATCGAAAGCAGCAGTAACGATATAAATCGAAATGTCGAGGCAAGAGTTGGACTCTTTCTCTTTAAGACGAGATTGCCCCGCCACGGTGCTTACGGAATCCGGCAATCGTCTCCCAAGATACAACGACAATCTACTTCAAGGATAGTAGCACTACAAATCGCAAAGTACAATTTAACGCTAAGATGTTTTTGAACTCTCTTTTGAATTGACTAATGCGTAATGAAGAAGAAGCAAGAGAATTTTCGAAATCCTCGCCAAGTCATCGCTTACCCGAGCCGCCCGCCACGCCACCGAGCCACCGGATCAACCCTGGTTCGATTTTCCAAAACTTTAAGGCTCCTCAAAACTCCTCGCGACGATGAAGTGCAAAGTGCGCCTCCAAAGCGCCTAATGCGACTATGTGCGGACGTGCGCGGCCCTACGGACGGTGCTCGTCAAAATGACTTGGTCCACTAGGGTGTACCACTGTGGAGTTCCACTTGACACTCCTTATTAGTGGTGAAGCTCTTTATTAACTAGTCAAACATTTAATATGTTTCATATGTGATATATGGCTTTCCATATTCCCACCCTTTTATATTCCATATATAAAGTATTTTAAGTGGCTAACTTTACGCATTTATTTCGTTCACCTGGAGATATTGGTTTGAGAATTCAAAATGCTAAACTCATCTACCCAGGCGTAGATGACGTTTATCTCATTTATTACATACTTTGAATAAATGACCCCACTTAAATAATATTAAAATCGGGTCAAACCCAATTTAATAAAACCAATTCCAACATATTTTATTAGGGAGAATTGTAAAATCGATCTGGTAACTTCGTCTTTTTAGACTTTTCGTCCTCTAGGTTGTCAAAATTTGTTTTTTTTTAATTCATCAACATTTTGGCCCAAATCATCAATTTCTAGCAAAATTAAAAGTTTCTATTGAAAATCAGATTAAATGTCCCAAATTTTGAGAACTGAGCGGACCAAAGACTAGATAGGCCAAGTTATCGAACCAATTTTACAGTTTTCTCCCTATTTTATTACCTCCATCCTGGAATAAGTATTGACCATGAAGCCTTGACAATGTTCTCAGCCTGTTCTCGTTGAAGTTTGAATATTCTTTTGCCTTCTTGATAGCTGCTACCAAAGGCGGTTCTAGATATGGCGTCGCTAGATAAATTTTGTAGATAAGGCCACACATCCACCTCACACGTTCCTTCCGGTGAGAGACTCTTTTCCCATATGTTCAAAACATCATCACAGCTTAAACAAAAGGCCGGTATCATCATCTGTAACCAATAGAGCAAAAGCCACTTCATATCAGTACATTGTACGTAAGTATGAAATATTTGGAAAATATAGGAATCAAAAATGATCAGATGGCAACAGAAAATTAAACCTTCAATTTTTCAAGATGGAAAGCAGGGTTGCGGCAAATTTCAAGTGAGAGGAAATAAATTCAGGGGCGGTGATCAGAGAGTACCATGATTTGCAAACGCTGGTGCACCGGAGAAGGGTTTTTATCGGCAACCTATGGAGGATGTTGATTATGATTCCTTCGCATAAATAATCCGCCATTTCAGGTGCTGTTGAGCACTTGAGCTGATCGTAAATATAAAGGGTTTTGATTTCTTGGAGAGGTAAAAGACGAAAGAGCTCAAGAACAATCAAATGCTGCTGCAGAAATTGGGAATTTCAAGAATTATTCGGGTTTTTGGGTGAGGAAATGAGACTGACGGAGTTTCGGAGAGTGAGAAATTACGGTTTAAAGGAGGAGGTTGCTGGCTTGGCAGCATATTTTCAGTGTATTTTTCTTTGGCAGGTAGACAAAACCAATTTTCTGATGTGACTTTTCTTAAAACTTTGGAATAATTACAAAAATCCCCATGCGGTTCGGGCTAATTACAAAATAAAAATTTAGAAGTTTCAAAAATTACTAAAAAAAAAACTCGAGTTTTGATTTCGTCATACATTTCCTTTGTTCATTAATAAAAACTATTTGAGATACCCCGATATTTATATAAATATGTTTATCATCTTAACTCTTTGCATATAGACAGGGCAACCGTCTATATGTTGCCGGTCCCAAGCCCGGATAAAGGAGGAGGGTTGCGTTAGGTCGGCACCAACGTAAAACTCTTGTCATTTTCTTATGGTATGGATCATATAAGACATCGTGATAAGGCTAGGATGCTCCCAAGGAGTGCGCCGCAGGTCCGATCATGCGTGTCTTGGCAAGACCGCTACACCTCCATAAGGGCTTGGGTGTAGTGAAAAAACACAAGAGCCCTCACACACTAATAAGAGGAACACAAATGATAATAAGAAAATTAGAAAATATAGAATTGGCTTAATGCATGGAACTTTTGACGTAAAACTATAGAGCTCGTAGATATTATGAAAAGACGAAACATAGATATTATGTGTATCAAGAGACTAAATGGATAGGCGAGAAGGCTAAGACACTAGATACTCGGTTATAAGCTTTGGTATAGTGAAAAGGACAGAACTAGGAATGTACGTGGGTATCATCAGAGATCCTCTCTTCATGGATCGTTTAGTTATATGTAATTGAAAAGGAGATAGAATCATATCCCTTAAAATTGTAGTAGAAAATCTAACTTATAAATATTGTTAGTGTATATACTTTCAGTAGGATTAGATGATGCTTTACCCAAGTGCTAAATTTGGGGAAGATTTAGAAACTACTAATGTAATCAATCCCTCAAAATGAAAAAAAGTCATCATGCTGGAGACTTAAATGGACATGTGGGGAAGGATAATGAAGATTATGAAAGTACCCATGGAGAGGCTTTAGCTTCACGAATAATGAGGGTAGAACCATCCTAGACTTTGCAGCTTGCTTATGATTTTATTATAGGTAATACTCCTACAAAAAAGAGAGACAGAACATTTAATCACATTTAAAAGTGGTCCTAACAAATCACAAATTGACTCACTTTCTAAACCGTAAAAATGCAGCAGAAAAATACGCGCAAAATTGCAAAGTAACACTGAGTAAAAGCCTCACCACCCAAATAGACTACTAGTTTTGGATATCAAACTTATTAACATACACTTAAAGAGAAAGAAAATTAATATACAGAGAATTAAGTGGTGGGAACTTAAAGAATATAGAAAAAAAGATATAGTTTGTCAAACTTAAAATAGAAACCGTTGATTGAAAGTGGAAGACAAAGCCGATGAAACATGGAACTATGTAATACCAAATGAAAAGATGCAGTTAAACATTAGGGGTGTCAAGTAAGAATAAATGGAATAAAAAGTCATGGTGGTGGAATCAAGAAATCCAAGAAAAGGTAAAAGGAAAACGAACTAGTTAAAAAGTATTGGATTAACGTAAAAACAAAGAAAACCTTAAAAGATATAAAGACGCCAAAAAAGAAGTAAGAAAGAATATATGAAGCAAAAAACCAAGGCATATGAAGATTTCTATAAGAAACCAGATACTAAAGAAGGAGAGAAAGATATATATATAAAATAGCAAAATTTAGAGAAAAACAAACAAGAGATCTAACCCAAATTAAATGCATAAAAGATGAGAATGAAAACATTTTAGTGAAAGACGAGGACATAAAAGATCGATATGAGGTATTTCAATAATCTTTTTAATGGACCAAGAGGAATGAAGTCACAAGGAACCAAAGTGCCAACCAATCGAATAGAAACGCACTTTATCGTGAGAATTCAATTTACGGTGAAATGTAAAAAGATTAAACAAAATGAAAAAATCGCAAAGCGGTTGCCCAGATGATATACCAATCAAAGCGTGAAATGTTTAGGTGGAGTTGGAATATCATGGCTTCTTAAATTATTAATGTTATTCTAAAAACTAAGAAAAACGCCACGATGAATGGAGAAAAAGATATCGTACTCATATATAAAAAACAGGGATATCAAAATTGTGCAAATTACAGGGAATTAAATTAATAAGCCATACAATAAAACTATGGGAAAGAGTTATAGAAGCAAGAATAAGAAATGAAACTAGTATATTAGATAATCAATTCGTCATGCCGGAAGATCCACAATTGAAGCTATACACTTAATTAGACGATTATGTGAACAATATAATGAGAGAAAACAAGATTTACATATGGTTTTTATTGATCTTGAAAAGGCATACGATAGAGTCAACCGTGATATAATGTAGGCGCAGTATTGGAAAAAGAGGAATAAAAATAGCTACATAGATGCCATAAAAGATATGTATGATGGTATAACAACGTATCGAGGATACCAACGGGAATATCTAGTGAATTCCCAAACACTATGGTTTGATCGCGATCTGCTCTAAGCCCATACCTTTTTATCTTAATAATTGATGAAATCACTAAACACTTACAAAAATTCATCCCCGAATGTATGTTATTTATGGACGATATAGTTTTAATTGATGAAACAAGGGAAGGAGTAAATGCAAAATTGGAAGTTTGGAAGATTAATCAAAAGTTTTACTATAAGAGTGGCTTAAAACAGAATACATAATGCCACTTTAGTAAAAACAAACAAGTGAATAAATGAGACGAAGGTTAAAAAACAAACAAGATAACAAAGAGTTTTAAATACTTAGGATTTATAATTGAAGAAAGAATCTGGAGAAATCAATAAAGATGTCACCACATGGGATCCAGTGGGTTGAATAAATGGAGGAGTGCATCTTTATCCTTGGCAGACCGTGAAAAATACCATTAAAATTGAAAGAAAATTTTATAAAACGCCATAAGGCCCGCAACGCTTTATGGAGCGGTGAATGTTTGGCGTAAATATACACGAACAAAAACGCAGGCAGCGAGAGATGAGAACGCGTAAAATGGATGCGGACACACTAGATTAGATAGAATAAGTTAAATGAACACATTAGAAATAAAGTGGGAGAGCACCAATAGACGAGAAAAAATTAGAGAAACACGTTAAGATGGTTTGAACATGTTTATAGTGAGACTTTAGATGCACATATGCCACACGTTTAGAAAGGTAGAGAATCACTCACACAAATCAAGAGGGAAGAGGAGCCTAAAAAGACTTGGAAAAAGCTATTAAAACATGACATGATATACCTAGAAATAAACGGTAAAATATGCAGACCATAAACGATGGCGCGATATGATCCGTATATGGCGGACCCACGTGGTAAATTAAAAGCGTTTTGTTGTTGTTGTTGTTGTTGTTATTCTGACTATCATCTTAAATTTATGATAGAATCGTGTGGGATTTTTGTAAATTTGGAATATTTTTGGGTTTTTTGTAATTATCCAAACCTGAGGGAGGTTATTGTAATTATATCTAGAACTTGTATTAACTTCTTAAAAATGCTATCATTTTGAAAAATTATTCTCTATAAGAAATTGCCAATTGGCAATGGCAAGTCATTATCAAGTAATTATGAAAAAATGAATATCAGGGTCTCATCAAGTATTAATTGATTATGTTTACCCCTATATATATTGGTAATAAAGTCCATAGAATGAGGACCCAAAGTAGTGTTTTTGTAATATTTTTATTAAGAATACAAATTTATATTGATTCTAGTATAAAAAGTGAAATTATTAAGAGTTTAAATTTATTTTGATTTTCGTACAGAAAGTGATTTACGTTTAGATGAATGAACAAAGATGGGGTTATAATTTATATAGATTCAAATAAAAATGTGTGTTGTTAATAGTTTTGAGAAAATTAAAGCAATTATAAACACATAAGTGGTATACTTGGGAAGAAAATGGCGGATTCGTAATTTAAAACGAGGTACGATAACTATTAAAAGCAGGACATAAAAATTATTTTAAAAATTTCATTAAAATAAAAGGTACAATTGCAACTTGCTAAAGTATAACTATATGAGACTTCGTGCAACGCATGTTTGTATATATGTCGATCATTAAGTGGAAATACTATTTAATATTTTTTTATCGATGATGTCAAAAAAGAAAAATTATCATACATTAGAATCATGTAAAATACTCTCAAGACTATGTATTTGTCTTCTATCTTTGAAAGATGGTTTTTATAAAACCGCACAAGCGCGCTTAAACTATATCACCCTTTGTGTTTTAGTCAAGTTTATATCCTTAATAATGATGAAGATTTGTGTCATATTTTTTCAAAATTTATAGTAAGTAAATTTGATACAATTTATTTTTAAAAGTTGTTCATATGTATTGGGGAAGAAATTTTTGTAAAAGCCATCATATAACAATACGTGAAAAATTACTTTTATATATATAAGAACAAGTAGAGTAATTAAGGAATATGAGACAACAAAACATATTTTTGATAGCATTATGGATTTTGTTATATTTATTCCTTTGGGATTTCTTTTGTAGATTTTAATGTATTTTTTATTTATTTAGTTATTTTTTAATTTTTAAAATTTAATTGTGGGATTTTGTATTATATTACTTAAATTTTCTTAAATATTTCTGTAAAAAAATAGGTACAAAAACTTTTTTTTTACTTTTAACTATAAGCATTATTGATATTTTTTCAAAATTGGGGTATAGTTGCAGACTCCCCATCTCCTTAGTAAATCCGCCTAACGCTTAAGAAGACCGACACTTTCCGAGAATGTGGTACGTATCAATATGTTTCCATCACGATACTTTGTTCGATACTTTATGTATACTCCATTGATACATCTATACCTCGAAATAAATAGAATTTATTCTAATTTTTTATTTTTCGATTGTTTCGATGTGTCTATATGAGTTATCACATTTTAGATTTAGTACTTATGAGATTTTAATTTTTAATAGTTGAAATATATTTTTAATTGTACTTAGTAATTCTCTGTATTTTTAATAATATAAAATATGTAATTTTATATGCATATATCGATCTGTATCCTTAAATTTCAAAACATACCGTATTCTTGCATCTCACGCGTATCGTATTTGTGTCCTTTATCCGATATCGTGTTTCATAGGTGATATAAAAGGAATTACGTTTCTTTGTGTATTTTATAATTTATTTTCAAAATTTGTGTATACAAAAATTCGTAAAATTTTTTGTACTGGGGTCCACTTTTAATTGAATTTAAATATGAATATAAAATAATTTATTTCAATGATTTGAAAAGTGGTTGGTGCTATTGAATATGAAAATAAATTTATCAAAGTCTCAGTAGATGAGATGAGCCCATACAACAAAATCAGGATCCAACCATAGCAAGATTTCTTGATGGCAATAATAGCACTGCTGAAATCCTGATTTGCAAACAAGTCCCGTAATTTTCAAAATGAAATGTGTAACCGTCACACTATGCGATTACAATTTGCAGGTGCACACCATCATTAGATTTGAAAGTAGTGCATGCAATTATTTCCACAAAGACGATGATTTACTCTTAAATTACAAACTTTATTCTAGTTAAACGATCTTATTCGAGGCAATATCATAACAGTTCAAATTCTAGAGCTTTTGCAGAATCAGGTGAGCACCATGCTGAGGCTGAAGTGTGAAGATCGTGTAAGGCGCGTGCGTGTAGGGGACGGCGAAAGCTCAAACGAGAAGCGTTGTAAAATCATAGCCAGCGCCACTTTTGCCTCCAGCATCGCAAAAATTTTGTCCAACACATATTCGAGGCCCCCAACCAAACGGGAAATATATACCTTTGCCCTTCTGTGCTTTCGACATTCCTTCACTAAATCGCTCGGTTTGAATTCCATTGCATCGTCCCCCAAATCTCACGGTCGTGATGTAAGAAAATAATTGGCAACATAAGCTGAATTCCGGCTGGCAATGTTACTTTCCCCAGCTTGGTTTCCTCGGTGACACTTCGATCAAGATTAAACGCCGGTGGATAAAGCCTCATTACTTCGTACAAAATCATGGTACACTGCGAAATAAATAGTTTAGTTTCATGCTTAGCAAGATTTCAGATGCTTAAGGGATAATTATAAAAACCTCCCTGAGGTTCGGGCTAATTATAAAAAAAAAAACCAGAGGTTCTTGAAATTGCAAAAAAAAAAAATCTTGATATTTGATTCCGTCTTAGATTTCCCCTTCATAAACAAAAAACTTTTCAAAACACCCTTAACAGTCACCCTCGGAGGTGGGCTTTTCGTATTTTGAAAAACTTCTGGTTTTTTTTGTAATTAGACCAAACCAGGGAGTCCGTTGTAACTATCCCAATGCTTAATTGGAAACTACGTACGATTTTAAGATGATTTAGGCCGTCATAGTTCGGTGTTTGATTCCCGAAAACTTGCAAAACCTCTTCTCTAGCTTTAATCTGCCAGTCTGGATATTTACTCAGTAAAACCAATGTCCACACAATCAACACTGAAATGGTCTCCTGGCCGGCGAAATAAAACAGCTTGCACTCTTCTACCACTTCATCAATTGTCATTCGAAACTCTTGTTACCTTGTAGTTCGATTTCTTGGAAATTAGACTCCAACAACATCCCCAGTAAATCCTCGTTATTTGCTTCCCTGCTTTCATTGCCTCAACCCTTTTATTAATGATACCCCGAATCAAGACCTGAACTTCCTTTGCGATTTCTTTTATTCTATTGTTCCTTTTGGTTGGCACAAATCTGCACATTACATAAGAAAATCAATGAGTACATGTTACAAGTCTTTTCTAGGAATAATTACAAAAAAAGAATCCTGAGGTTCGGATAATTACAATAATTATCCATATTTTTATCAGATTCTAATTTTGCTACGGAGATATATTGTTTACAAGCCTATTGTTGGGAAAAAGTGTATGGTTTCTATTTTCGGAAAATGGTAAGAGAATAAATGTATGGCTAAGTCAAAGCTTTGAATTATATTGATCTCCATAGCATTTAAAATACGCCCGTATCATGAAAGTGCTTATGGTTAGCTGCGTCTCTAAGATACAACAACTTTCTTATTCGGTTTAAGAAGCTGCAAAATCGGAACTTCGAACAACAAAAGTGTCTGAAATTTCAAGCTTTTGAAGGAGTGAAGTCAATATGCTTGAATGCGTAATGACGAGTTAATTATCTCAAGATTTTCGTATTGTTTTTCATATCATATGGGTCGATTATTATAGGCCTCAGTGCTTCATATGGAAAAGATCACATCTTTTGGATGAAGAAGACACATTTTGACCCCGAACATGGACATTTGTTCATCGACGATGATACGCGCGCGACGATTTAGCGATCGCGCCTGCGTTGATGCGCTTGTTGATCTGACGACCCGACGATGACCAATGCACGGGCCGGTGTGAGTTCGTGCTTGATGCGAACCAAACCGGATCGACGACGATTTAATTGACGCGACGGTCGTGGCGTCCGCCATCTTTCAGTGCATTACTCCAGTTGAAAATCATAATTAATTAATTACAAAAATAATTAATTATTTATTTTAAAGGTTTTTGGTCCAAGAATAAAGCGGTCTTGAAGTCCAAGCCCACTGACCCATGACTGGACCAAGGCTGGCCAAGCCGAGCCGGCCACGAAGTGTGCTGAACCAAACCCACAAGCATGAGGTCATCACCCCTTTAAAAACTTGGGTGCCCCTAAGGGCCCAAACCCACAAGTCAAACTTGGGATATATTAAGTTTGCAAACTTTGCTTTCTTTATTCTATGTGGGATGAAGCATTTCTCCTTCCCCACATTTTTCATTTTCCATACCATTTATTTGTATTAAGTGGCTAACTTAAAGCATTAATTTCTCATTCATCCTGAATTGGTTTGAGAAATTCCAAAATGCTTTTATTCTCATCTACTCTCTTAGTAGAATTTTTTACAAATAATTTAATTCTATTTTTCACTAATGGAAACCACTTAATTATTTGGTCAAAATGGGTCAACACCGTTTTACCAAACTGATTCCAACAATCCCTCACATGAATGAAATTAATGCGCTGCGTGTATGCAGATTCGCTTGAAAGTCTGCGAATCGTTATTGCATCGGGATAGGTAGCGTGCGGCTTTGAACCTTCCTTAGTAAAATACAATCGGATTAATCGGCCGCTTAGTGACGCGATGTCTTGAACTACTCGATCGCTCGTAAAATCGAGACAACAATACTTACACAATAATAACTCTAACACTTGTTGTTCTCACGTTATGTCCATTTCTACCGGACCATATCTTAGATTCACAAGTGTTTTTTGAAGCGCCATTACTTCTCACTTATATAGGTGATCTCTATTCAAGAAAGTATCTGTCATACTCCACCTTTCGATATAGGAATCATTAAAAGTCTTAAACTTAATCTCACCACATTCATCAGGTTTTCATTCACTTGGATGTTTGAATGAGCTAACATATTTTCCAAGTGTCCAAATTTAACATTCATAACTTAGTTGTCCCTATTGAATCCGCCGTCTTGGGATCTCCAATTCATATGGTTGATTCTATGAACATTCTTTAATTTATGGATTTAAACCCATTCCTTAACGGTTTATACAATTGATCTCGATTTATGCCTTTTGTAAGTGGATCGCGAGGTTTTCCTTGACGTCACGTAGTCAACCGAAATAACCCCATTCGAAAATCAATTGTTTATTAAGATTATGTCTTTGACAAAAAATGTCTAGACCTACCTCTTTCCTTTGCAGAAAATACACATTTAATAAATACAACATTGATTTAATGATCTACCATCACTTATATCATAAATGCTGAATTTATTTCATTTGGTGCTTATTTTTTCCAAAGCAACTCCACATTTCAAGGTAATCTCTTTTATGTGGTTTGCTAAAAAGTAAAGCTCCTTCCGACTTTTGATATATTGTTTAACACAAAATCATCGTAACTTTTATGGCTCTCGCCACTTTATTTTATTTTATTAGAACATTGTCCCGACAATCGATTTAGAATCTCGTCTACCTGGATTTTTAGATCTCTTAGTTCGAACGACTCCATTAACATCTTTTACAAGGTATGTAACCTTGATGTTATCACATCTTTAGTAAGACTTCAAACTTAACTTGTTACAAGATGTCGCCTTCGATTGTTACAACACTTTCGCCTCAACATCATGTCGCTTCATGGTGTTTAACCTTGCTATTGATCCAATTTCGATTGCTTTTCCTGACTTGGGGGTTTGAGTTTGATTGGAAGATGATTCCCGTCTGCCTGCTAGAGCTACTATACGACTTGAATTTCAATAGCCTTTTCAAGCGGGACGATTTTCCATGCGTGAACGCAGCGTCCGTCATTCCTTTTTCGCCTTCTCTTCACTCGGGACACGAGCGGTTCGCTTCTTTCGCTGAAGCTACAAGCTAAAGGTAACTCTCTTCTTAAAGCTTTATCAGTAGCTTTGTATCTCTTCTATACTTTTAAGTGAGAATGACATCGATCCATCACGCAAATGGGTTTTGGTGGTATAACCCGCCCTACCCCACACAAAGGTTTAAGGATTTTTCTTCCATCCATTTATCTAGTTGGAGATTCCTTTAATACTTTCGCTCTCTGAGTCTCTTTGTAGGCTTAGTTGAAAGACTGAATCGAAAGGAAGGAATTGCTAGAGATCGGCAAAGCACATATAAAGGATCTTCAAAGTAACACTTCATGCGCAGATGTGGTTTTGGTGTTTTAACACTTTTGGCAACACCTTCTTTTTCATTTAAGAAATGTGAAATTCCACTAGTATTCCACAAAGTGTGATCATACCCCCATATTTGCTGATTTCCATTCGGAATCCCGATTATCTTTCTCAATAAGTCGAACTATCAAATCCTCTCATCATCTCTTGCGCTTGTGCTTGGGTAGTTCTTAAAATCTTTCCACGATGGCGGCAAATTTTGATAATCGCAACCACTTGGAACGACTAAATTGAGAATCATCCCTTGCATATTTAAGTCGTGAAGTATGATATGAATTTCTTGCACTCGCTAATCACCGTCTTCAAGCGTCAACCATCTTATAATCCAGAATTTACCGACTACAAATTTTTTGTGTGTGATCTTCTGCATTTTTATACTTTTTTCTCTAAAGAGTCCCCACAACTCTTTGGATGTTTTTGAACGAACTATAGACGTTGTAGGTGTCGTCTAGTCCGCTCAAAATATAATTCCGACACACAGAAATCATTGTTATGCTAAACATCCACAACGATTCTCCGTTGGTTGTCGATTCTCCATCACCAATCGTAGGAAGGTCTTCCTTCAAAAAACGAGACAAACCCAAAGTCGCCACGAAAAAACATTATCTTATGTTGCCATCTCTTGAGTCACCACCGGAGAACTTTGCCGTTTCCGTGAGTAGAGCAAGAACCACCGGAGTGAATGTCGAAGCCATCGTCTTGAGTAAAAACAACTATTAAAATCTTTGCGATTATTGGAAAAAGTGTATGGTTTCTATTTTCGGAAAATAGCTAAGAGAATAAGTGTATGGCTAAGTCAATGCTTGAATTATATTAGTCTCATACTGAAATACACCAGTATCGAATGCTTATGGTTTCGCGCTCGTCTCTAAGATACAATGACTTTACTATACGATTTGCAAAGACTCGCAAAAACCGATAACTTCAAATAACAACAAAAGTGTCTTAACTTTCAAGCTTTTGAAGGAGTGAAGTCAATATGCTTGAATGCGGAATCTAGGAGTTAATTATCCGAAGATTTTCGTATTGTTTTTCATTTGTGGTCAACTATTATAGGCCCAGACGCCGTATGGAAAGATCACGTCTTTTCGCTCAAAAAAATACATTTTGCAATGAACAGACGATTTGTTCATCGACGATTTTACGACCTTGCGCACGGCGCGCGAAGGTAAGGTACTGGCCGACGACGACGCCGACCGACGAGTCGTCGTGACACTCCCTGTGTTGAAAATTCTAATTAATTAATTACAAAAAATTAATTAATTATTTATTTTGAAGGTTTTGGTCTAAAAAGAATAAGGGTCTTGAAGCCCAAGTCCTGTCGGGCCGAAGCAAATGGCGGTGCGCGATATCGCTTTGAACCAAACCCACGTAAAGCGTAGTCCTCACCCTTTAAAAACAGGTGCCTTGGCCCAAACCCATAAGTCAAACTTGAGATATATTAAAGTGTGCAAACTTTGTCTCCTTATTCTATGTGGGATGGAACATTTCTCCTTCCCCATATTTTTTCATTTTCCATACCATTTATTTGTATTAAGTGGCATTTAACTTCTAACATTAATTTTCTCATTCACCGAAATTGGTTTTGAGAAATTCTAAATGTTATTCTCATCTACTCTCTTAGTAGAAATTTTACAAATAATTTAATTCTATTTTTCACTAATAAACCACATAATTATTTGGTCAAAATCGGGTCAACACCCATTTTATCAAACACAATTCCAACACCTATTACCTCCATCCCGGAATATATATCGACCGTAAAGCCATAACGAGGTGCTCGGCCTGTTCTCCCTGAAGTTGGAATATTCTTCTGCCTTCTTGGTAGCTTCTACCAAAGGCAGTTCTTGATATGGCGTCGTTCGATAAATTTTGCAGATCAGGCCACACATCCACCTCACACTTTCCTTCCGGCGACATACTCTTTTCCCATATGTTCAAAACTTCATCACAACTTAAACAAAAGGCCGGTATCATCATCTGTAAGCAATAGAGCAAAAAGCAACCTCAAATCAGTACATTATATACTTAAGTATGAAATCTTTAGAAAATATTAAATATGATGAGATGGAAAGCAAAAATTTAACCTTCAATTTCTCAAGATGGAAAGCAGGGTTGATGATTTTTCTGTGTTTGGCCCATGTAGCTCCTTCATGGGTTGCAAGTCCTCGTTGAAGTAGCTTGGTCAGTGGATTTGGTTTCTTTGGCTTTTGATACAGATAACTCTTGGTCATAACCTCCTTAATTTGTTCAGGGTCTGTGATGATAACTGAAGGTTTTGGGCCAATCCAAAAATATGAACCATTTCCTGTAACTCATTATTTAAAAAGACATCATCTTAAAGTTAAAAAATGAATTATTACAAAAACATCCTAATCTCTCCACATAAAAAGGAGTGTCTGAAATATTTTTCTTATGAATGGATAAGCGTAATACAGATAACATAATCAAAGGGATTTTTGTAATTTTCAAAAATTTGGGGGTAGTTTTTTTTTAATTATCCCTTTCTGAAATTTAATCTGGTCCATTCTTTTCAGAGCCACCAAGTTACATAACACGAACAAATTACTTGAAGAAAGAAATTAAAGATATCAGAAAATGGGGAGCTCTTATCATCAACCGAAACAGAAATGCACACACTAAATTTAGTCGGATCCTGATCCATATAACACGTCCTACAAGAAACCTTCACGTTAATTTGGGACAACTCACATATTTCAACATTCTTTATACAACAAAATAAATATCCAAACATAGCACAAAATTAAAACATTACCATATTTCTCAACTGTTTTGACGACAAACGCGAGGACCCTTGGCTTGATATCATCGTCAAGACTGATGGGCTTGGAATTTGCTTCAGAAACCATCTTCAACAAATCTTTTGAGTCCCCATAAACCAATCTATAGGAATTACCCTTGAGACCCTGTTTTCTCAAGAGTCTTTCAAGCCTCTTAGGCCTGATATAAACCCAGTTCAGTATTCTCCATGTGTATATTAAAACCACAAAGGCAAAAACAGCAGCAAGTATTTGGTGTACAACTTCCATTTTCTTTCTTTCAATCTGTTAATGGCATATCTACTGAGAATGTGCCTTTTATAGAGGCTAATAAATGATATCCGTACAGAGGCGTAGATAGGGGGGCTGGGGGCCCGGCGTTGACACCCCAAATTTTTTTTTTGTCCATTTTTTCTGGAAAAAAATTAAAAAAAATATGTGTTTTTAAAGAAAAAATAATCCTAGGGTAGCAATGTCACGCTACGCAGATGTATCCGTACCTTTTCGCCCAAGAAATCAATTGTTTCTCTTGGACTTGAAAGGGACCCAAATTCTAGAATGTGTTATTGGGACAACAAGATAAGTGAAAAAGAAGGCGAGTTTAATTTAATTTGAGGGCAAAAATGTTTTTTCTCTTAAGTGACTGAACGAAATTGAAATTTAGTCTACATTTTTAGAAATTTTGAAATTGGTCCACTAAGTTGTAAAAATCGGACATTTAGTCCAGTGGGACCGCTATTGCAGGTAATCTTGACTCGCAATCATATGTGGAATTTTTTTCTTTTTTTCTTTTTTTTTGCCTCAAAATATGAATTGTTTTTGTTAATGTGGCATTTTGTAGGGAAAAAAATATTATTTTCAATGTGAATTAGGTAAAAATATAATATTCATTACGAATAAAATGAAAATAATTTGAGAATATATTTAATTTTTTATTAGTTGAAAAACATAAAATAATTTTTTAAACAAAAAAGTCGATGAAAAATAAGAATAATGTTAATAGAATTTAAATATTTTAATTGGATAAATATATTCAAAATATTTTAAAATTTATTAACATTATTCTTATTTTTCAAGAAATTTATTAAAAAGATGTATAAAAAACTATTGAATTACAAAAAAAAAAACTGTATAAAAAACTATGTAAATTTTAAAAAACTGTACAAAAACTATTTAATTACAAAAAAACTGCATAAAAATATTTAAATTTTTAAAAACTGTATAAAACAATTTAATTATTACTCTTTAATTATAAATATAAAATGTTATTTATCCAATTAAATAATTTATAATTTAAACACATGATATAAATAATTTTTATTTTATAATTTTGAATACATTTCTCCAATTAAAATATCTTAAATTTTATTAACATTATTTTTGTTTTTCATGGATTTTTTAAAATTATTTTTAGTTTTTCAAATTAACAAATAATTTAAATATTTTATGTAAATTATTTTCATTTTATTCATAATAAATATTATAATTTTTTTATCTAATTTACATTGAAAATAATATATTTACATCCAAAATGCCACATAATATGCTCTATCAACAAAAACAATTCATACTTTAAGGCCAAAAAGAAAAGCAAAAAAAAAAAATCCACATAGGATTATTACTCGCAATAGCAAGTCGGTGGACTAAATATCAATTTTTGCCACTTAGTGGACCAATTTCAAAAATTTCTAAAAATATGGACTAAATTTCTCAAGTCGTCCACTTAGTGGACTAAAAAATATTTTTGCCTAATTTGAGTGCTAACCATCTCTTAGTGCATCATCTACAATGCAAGCATTTTGGAGAGGTTTTAAAAGTGAAACACCTTACCTCAAAAAGTTGATCCCATTGCGTGGATGAAGTTTTCTACTTGCCAAAAAGTGGTACCATAAAATTGGAAGCTTTTGCATTGTGGGAAAGAGTGGAGTTTTCCATTTTTGAGGTTTTTATGAGGTGGTGTTGTGGTCCCACCAAAAGAAGAATTTTATAGGTTTGTAGATATTTGGAATTGGAGATGCCCATACGTATTGACAGAGGCAGGTGGATGGTGGGTGGTGGTGGTGATTATTTTAATAGGATAATAATATTTTGTTTGTCATCGACCATAAAATTGGATAAATTTTTCAAAATGATCAAATTACCCCAAACGAAAAATAGAAACATAATATTATCTTCGCATATGAGAGATGGATTTGTCAATGACAGTTCACATGAAGATTGGAGTTGGGTAGATTATATAATTGCACCACATAGTCTAATTAGTTATCAACCAAGATTTGGACAAAAAAAGGGTCGATCGAATCGTATCACGAGTTGTAGTCAAAGATTGCAAACAATTGATAAATCTGAACTATATAATTTATCCTCACTAGTCAAGTTTCCCAACCATTAAGTCGATAAAACAAAGATATTTTTATAGGATATTGGAATCCGATAGGTATTATCCATGCTATACTACACCGGTGTCGTACATTTTGGTGTATGGATGAATAACAAATAAATGTCTCACTTTATACATGGATGAATGACAAGTGTTTTAATTTATAAGAAGCGACACACTTGTATGGTAGATCTACACTAAATGTATGTACACCGGTGTAACATCTATAAGACCGAATCTAGTATACATATCTTTAGGTACACCGTACATATGATAAGGTGCTTCTTGAATTCTCATTGATGAAGTGATTTATTTTTTCAATCTTATTCTTAATTTAGGGATTAAAATCATTCGAGATAAATATATATACTAACTTGTTTTTCTACATTTTCAATGAGTCCAAGGAAACACCTATTTTTTGTATCAATATACTCGAATTAATTGGGGTTTTAATGAAAAAGAAATGGATGCATCAAAGCTATCAATATGAAGTTACTTATCCGGATGTAAATTTTAATTAAGCATCAAAGCTAAAAACAAAATATGCAATGGTTTATTTATATTTAGGTATTATTATTAATTCAAATTTGTTGTATTTGCCTTGTAATTGAGCTACATAATTGATTCGGCATGAAATAGGTCGAGCCGATAGCGAGGCCCTCAAAGTCAAGTCCAACTCCAAGCCAATCAAAGATTATTCCTTAAGGCCCAATTTCTAGAAGTCTGGAGTGCTCGGGATTAATACACCAGCTCGGGATATCTTAGAATATAATTTAAGATCGTCAGATTAGATAAGATTTTGTAACAAATACCTGACAGATTTTTCTTAACTGTTTCTGGAAAACACGGAAACCCTAACGATAAGCTTTATAAATAGCTATCCTTCAGGTATGGCTAAGATTAATGCATTTTTACTATTCCATAAGATATTTGAGCTATTTTTATATTCTATGGGATAAATTCTGACTTGAGCGTCGGAGAGGGTACGTCGGGAAAACCCTCCGGCCTCCCTTTCTATACAGGTGTTCGGTAGAACGGATGAGCTCGGTCGGTGTACGGTGGAGCTAAGTCATCATAGCCATCGGACATTTTGGGTATTACCAATTTGGCGCCGTCGCAGGAAGAAGTCCTGAAGAGGTCCCTTGAAGAGAGCTCGGCTCATGGAAATGTTCCTTTTCCGAGCTGCTTCCTTCTCAGCAATTCTCTTCTGCATGGTGGTTGCTGAAGAAAAGACAGATAAAAAGTGTTAATAAAATGAACAAGTGAGGAAAATAAAACATCATACGAATATATAAAGGGAATATATCGAGGTACTCCTCGAGCTTTGCGAGTATGACTCAACTTAAAATGCCATAGCAAAGGCGGGGGCAAGAACAAAGAAATCGGGAAAGGTCATATTCTTGCTTATTTAGCGATTTATGACAGCTTGGAGATCGAGATTTCGTCTTCTTATATTGACTTTCCTCTGAGGAGGAACTTCTCAGATCTACTCGGAGGGGAAAGGCCATGGTTCGAGAGAAAATATGAAGAAATACATATCCTTCCAGAATTTGTTGGAAGTATGATATTTCCGAGAAACTTTGCATCATCTCGGGATGAGAGATAGAAAAGGCCACGAGTGGTGGACACTTTAATGTGAAAGAGAGAATAAAAAAGCTCGTGAAGGTCAATGCCCATAAATTTGGTTACCATGACGAAGTCAGTTATTAGTCGGAAGGAGTTAGGGGAAAATTGATTCAAGGGAACTTGATATAATATAGAGGGTTCAATCATTAGAGGGTAAAGAGGAACGAAGTCCACCATCGACCTGCCCCGAAAAGAAGGCTAGAAATCTGGTGGAGGTCGGTTCGGCCTATCATAGAAGCTAGGAGAGCTAATCTAAAAGTTGGAGGAATATTTATGTTTTTACAAAGGTACTTTAAATTCTAGCAAACATAGTGGTCGCATTAAAAAGCACTATGTCATAGCCACATATTAAAAAAAAAAGATAATAAAAAAGAAATGAGAGTGGAGGAAATGGGGATAGTGGAAGGAAAAATTGAGAAAAGAAAGAAAAGAAAATGGTAGTGGAGAAATTATTGGGGATAATGGGAAAATAAAATAATAAAAAGAAGGAAATAAAAGATGATATGAAGTATTAGTTGATAGAAGAGATCGGAGGAGAAGAGGAAAGAGAAGGAAAGAAAGAAGAGAAAATAGAAAAAAGAGGGAGAGGAAAGGAAAATGCAAGAAGCAAATTCGATTTGTGGTACAAATTGTTCGAGAAGTTTGAAAGTTTCGTAATTATTTCTTTAGTTTCATATTAATTTGGTTAAGTTTTACTAATCCTATTATATAATTTATGTATAGATTCTCTTGGTTTAGAAGACGGAGTGAATTTTATCTTAGTTGATCCGAGTCATCCAGAAACAGGCAAGTAATCTCGCTAGATCACGTAGATTTAGTATTCGTGTGCAATACTAATGATTTTATATGCTTGTATGTCAAAGAATGGGTTGTGATATATTATTTTTGTTATCACTTATGCGCACTTTTCGTTAAATTGAAGAATACTAATGATTGTTTATTGGATATCAATAAATTTAAATATACTGGAACTCATGTTAATTAGATTTTCAAACACGAAATCCATATATTACTTTTACAAACAAAATCTCCTTTAGCTAGTAATATTAGTAAAGTGGCATAAGTATTAAAGATGCATTGTTTGTATATACTAATTGATAAATTCTTTCAATTTGATTTATATATATACGTGAGAGGGGTCAATTTTTTTTATTATCCATCTAATTCAAATGGGTTTGTTTTCCTACAACTAATAAGATTTTTAAATCTCATGGGAAAAAATAATAAAAAAAAGTAATGACTTAATTTCAGTGGTTAGGATTATGATTTCAGTGGTTGAGTTGTATTATAATTACATCATTCAAACATGTAAATAAAGGTGCCCATGAATCCCTTACATATAATTAATTATATCTTATATTAGTTGATAAATGAAAGAATGAAAGATTTTAGAGTTTATCATGGCAACTTTATGTCACGCAGTTGGCCTTTACGATCGATTTTTCGCCATCTGCATTTAGGAACAAAAAGGCACACCATCATACGTGGTCCATCGTCAGAATCACAAAGCATGATTTAGAATGATCTAAACAGTATAGAAGAACCTAGAATGTTCTAGAAGAGTCTAGAATATTTTAGAAGAGTCTGGAATATTTTAGAAGAGTCTAGAATATTGTAGAAGGGTCTAGAATATTGTAGAAGAGTCTAGAATATGGTAGAGTAATGTAGAACATTCTAGAATAGTCTAGAATGTTATAGAGTAGTATGGAACTAAGTAGAAGGTTGTAGACTAGAGTGGAGATTTATAGAATACTTGTAGAATATGTAGGAATCATGTGGAGAGTTCTAGAGAACTTCTCAACCGTTGGATCAAATGAATCACCACCATCCATTAAGTAGGTGGAGTAGTATAAATATGAGTAGGGCCTCATTTGTAACCAACCAAACATCTTGTAAGCAAGTTGAGTAAGTAATATAAGTGTTCCTTTCCAAGTTTTCTTGTGTGCTTATTACTTAGCCATCTTCTTACACTTCTTCACACACAAAACACTTAGGTGAGGCTGACTTAGCTAATCGCAAGGGGCGATTGAAGGAGCTAAGGCCGCACGATCGTTGTTGAGGGAACAAGTCGGTGATAGGTGGTATCGAGCCGGTTTGGGCTAAGTGTTGTGAAGTAGTACGTGATGGCAGGTGAAGACATTGTGTCGGTGTGGACCGAGAACCGCGGGGGAACCAGTGCGGACACGAGACAAAAAGAGGCGTGACCAAAGCAAGCGCGAGAGGGGCATCTTTGGAGCACGTTGTTGTAGAGATGGGAGAACGACTTGGCGGGTCGAACATATTGTCGAGACATTGGAGGGCCATGTTCTCGGCGAGATAGATTCCCTCAAGGAAAATATCCAAACTTGTCTTGATGTCAACACCACACATGAGGAACGTCTTGCCAAGTTGGAGGCAAGGATGATGGATGTTATTCGGGCCACAAGCAAGCATCGAGGGGATGCGAGAAGATTTAGCTTTATGCAAAAAAGTGCCGCTAGTGGAGGAGCTAGCATCACTACGGGTAGTCAAAGGTGGACTATCCCAAGCCGAGTAGGGTTTAATGGCGTAAGGGACGCCAAAGTTGTAGAAAATTTCTTTTGGCAAATGGAGCGATACTTGAGGGACTCGACCATCGATGAAGCATCTAAGGTAAGGCGCTACTCTTTACCTTATACTGCTACTTTATGGTGGCGTAGAAAACATGCCGGCATAGAGCGAGGTGTTTGTAGAATTGATACTTGGGAAGAATTTAAGAGAGAGCTTAAACGACACTTCTACCCGAGAAAATGTCGTTTATGTTGCTCGAAAAGAAAATGCGAGAGTTGAAACATAGGGAGATATTCAAGATTACGTGAAAGAGTTCACAACCCCTTATGCTTCAAATCCCCTAACATGTCGGGACGAGGACCTTCTCTTCTACTTTGTCGATGGACTTCAACATTGGGCGGGCGGGAAGTACAACATCAAAACGTTAGTACGAGTGGATGAAGGCTTATCGCTTGTTCTTAAAGTCTCTCATTGATTGTCAAAAGCTTGGAGCTTACATGAGGGAGGAGAAAAGAGGACTCTTCGGATGATGAAGAAGAGAGACACGGATATTATAAGATTTTTCTCATGTAGGCGAGAAATAAAAATCCTTCCAGGAAAGAGTATGAGGCCAAGAAGACCACTTTTACGCCAAAAGGAGGATTCTACATGTGCAAAGGACCGCATCCCATACGCGATTGCCCTAAGTTAGGAACTTTGCATGCCATGGTGGAGGAACATTGTCTTTGAGGAAATAACACCGAAGAACCAAGTAGGATTGGGGCATTACAACTTCTCAATGCTCTTAATACCAGAGATGTGTCTACTACATCAAGCAAGGAGTTGATGTACGTGGAGGTGCGTATCAATGGGAAGCCTACCAAAGTGATGGTAGACACGGGAGTTTCAAACAATTTTATGGATGTTAATGAGGCTAAGAGACTAGGCCTACAGTGGAAAAAAGGGGACGGATGGATGAAGGTTGCCAATACGAAACCCATACTCATTAAAGGTACATCTCAAGGTGTTGATCTCTACCTTGGTGCTTGGAAGGGCCAAGCAAACTTTTCAATAGTGCCAATGGATGACTACAAGGTGGTGATCGGGATGGACTTTTGGCGCAAGGTGTGTGCTATTCCAATACCTTTCCTCAATAGTGTGTGGATTCTTGACAAGCATTCACCTTGTATAATACTATTTGGTGAACATCAAGATACAAAAAACCAAATTATTTCGGCGTGATGAGGTTGATTGAAGCCAACATGAAAAAGGCTCATCGTCGGAAGAGAAAGAAGTCAACACGTGATATGAGTACGGCGACGAGGGCATCGCCAGATTGGGTGGGGGTGAATGTCACGCAGTTGGCCTTTACGACTGATTTTTCGCCATCTGCCGGAACAAAGAGGCTCACCACCATACGTGGTCCATCGTCTAGAATCACCTACATGATTCTAGAATGATCTAGAAACAAGATAGAAGAACTGGAATGTTCTAGAAGAGTCAGAACATTTTAGAAGAGTCCGGAATATTTTAGAAGAGTCAGAATATTGTAGAAGGGTCTAGAATATTGTAGAAGAGTCAGAATATGGTAGAGTAATGTAGAACATTCTAGAATAGTCTAGAATGTTATAGAGTAGTATGGAACTAAGTAGAAGGTTGTAGACTAGAGTGGAGATTTATAAAATACTTGTAGAATATGTAGGAATCATGTGGAGAGTTCTAGAGAACTTCTCAACCGTTGGATCAAATGAATCACCACCATCCATTAAGGAGGTGGAGTAGTATAAATAGGAGTAGGGCCTCATTTGTAACCAACCAAACATCTTGTAAGGAAGTTGAGTAAGTAATATAAGTGTCCCTTTCCAAGTTTTCTTGTGTGCTTATTACTTAGCCATCTTCTTACACTTCTTCACACACAAAACACTTAGGTGAGGCTGACTTAGCTAATCGCAAGGGCGATTGAAGGAGCTAAGGCCGCTCGGTCGTTGTTGAGGGAACAAGTCTGTGACATTTAGCAGTATCCATAGGAAGAAGAAAGGTAATAGATAAAAAAAAAGGAATATATTAAAAAAACAAACGTTATGTATTGCTTAATTTCTACTTTGCTGAACGTACCAATGGTACTATAAATAGAAATATTCCATAATCTAAGCCATCCACTTGTCATCATCTAATGATTGGCTAATCATAAATATCTAGGATAAATACTAGCCTACAATGCGATCATATGAATAACGTACAACCATCAAATGTGATTAGTGACTTGTTTGCTTTCATTTAATTGGTGTAAGAAGAATTTCATGCGGGTTAATAATAAGGCTAATTATTTTATTTAGTGGTTTTGTTATGTTGTCGGAAGTTGTTATATCAGTTGTGGGTATTTTTTTAAGTAAACGAATATAGGGTTTTCTTTTAATTAATTGGATAAATAATTTTTCTTAACTAATTGAATATAGGGTTCCTCTTAATTAGTTGAATTAGTTGAATGGAATGTTTCCCTTAATTAGTTGAATGAGGTTTTGCTCTCAAGTTGTTTTAGTTAACGTAATTATTATGATATATGCTTACATTTATTCTCATATATAATGATATGTTGCATCACTTAGATTCATGCATCATGTTCATTTATGTTTATAGCAATTCACGGGCATCCAACAATATATAAAGTCAAGACTTAAAGTTTGGATATTAACAATATTTTTTTAAAGAAATGGGTGCACATTGTTCTATGATCTTTGAGTGAGTGGGAAATGGGCGCGGGGACCGCGTTCGATAATGTGTCACTTGCGGCTAATGTTAATGTTAAAAAAGAAATGGGCCTTCGGGCAAAATGTTAATCGGGTTCCAAATAACAAGGCCCACTACGACCCTGAATAGAGGAATGCGCCACCAAGTGAGCTCGCGTCTTAAAGAAAGTTTTAAGTAAAGAAAATGAAAAGTTTTGAAGTAAATGATATAATATTGCATTAGGCATGCATTCATGCATGAGATTACTTGTTGAGCTTCTTTAAGCTCATTCCACGAATGTTTAATATTTTTAGATGAGAACTACGATGAGGAAGGAGATGGCGTGGCGATGCGATGACTTGCGAACCCACGTCTTTCATGATTTTCATGTGTTTCAAGTCTCTTCAAAAAAAAGTTTGAAATTTAATTTCTATTGGGATGTTATTTGTCATTTTTATTTCATTATGAATGTTTGGATTTATAATTGTTTCAAGTATTAATCTTTATTTCATTTGTAAACTTTAAAACGAAGTAAAGTTTTATTATTTCGTATTTTCAAGAAATCTTTAAAGTATTTCTATTATAATTACTTATTTTCGTATTAAAAATCCAATTACCAGAAGGTGCTACATTTAGTGGTATCGAGCCCGTGGTTTTTAAAATCGGTTGTAGACTTCAAAAGTTTTTTTTTAGAAAATATTTTTAAGTCAAAAAGTCATGGGTTCTAAGTCGCTTGAACATTTCCCTCCACTTAATTCGGTAAGGATTACATCTACTGTCATTATTAATTGATATATTCTTGTTTCTATTAAATGTATGCATGTATGAAATTGATTGTTATTTGAATTGAATAGAAGATAAATGAACTTGATATTTTATCTGATAAAAAAATTATATATATGCAAATAAAATTATTCACCTTATTTTACTTCAAATTCCAACGTGATTGTTATAATGATACTATTCCGCATTAAGTTTTGCCATATCAGAAGAATGCTAATGATTACTTACACTAAGTTAGAAAATAATATTAGAATGGAACATATGATTGCGAGAATTTAATGAATGTGATAAGCTTATTTGATTAATATAAAATGAATCGCAACACTCGATCGACTCACCAAGACGGCAATGGTTCCAACACCAACAATGCTCAAGGGACTCCCCTAACTGTCGAGGCTCTCTTGCAAGCTTTGACTACTTTTGGTGATACTAATCAGACCAGACGCGCTGGCGTCCCTGAAAGAAACCGGTTATCGGATTTTCTTAGGTTATCTTTGCCATCTTTTGCTGGTACCACTGATCCTATCGAAGCTGAGGATGGCTTATTGAGATCTGAAAAGTCTTTTCCGTAATTGATTGTCTTGACGTGGAACTTATTAACTATGCAACGTTTGTGCTGCGAGGCGAAGCATATGATTGGTGGCAGATGGTGCAACGTCAAATTGAGGGCGATGCTAACCCCTTTACTTGGAAAAGGTTCACAGAATTCTTCTATGATAAGTACTTTCAGGAGTGTTCGCCAATGCGAGAAGAAAAGAGAATTTATATAATTGGAGCAGAGGAACAGTATGGTGGCGAATATGAAGCGGAATTCGCCAAATTGTACAAATTTGCTCGACTTGGTTCTGCGAGGAGCGAAGAGCTAGGCGATTTGAAGAAGGGCTCGATCCCAAATCAAGCTTGCAGTAACTCCTTTTGAGCTTACTACTTATCGTGAAGTTATCAACAAAGCTATGTTGGTGGAAAGGGCTCAATCTGTTAATCGGGAAGAGATGAGGATCCAACAAGAAGGACAAAAGTTCAAGAAAGAGAACCCAAATGTTTGGAATAATAATAGTCAGAAAAGAAAGCAATTACAAGTTCCACAGGGTGCCTCACATAATAAACAACTAACGATTGTTTGCACTAAATGCGGCAAGGCGCCTCAGGGAGAATGTTTGTCTGGTACAGGAGTTTGTTTTAATTGCAAGAAGCCTGGGCACATAGCATTAAACTGCCCGGAGAGCAAGAAGTCCACTCAGGCTAGAGTGTTCACAATGACGCAAACAGAAGCTGAGGAAGCAACATATGTGGTGGCTGGTAACAAATTAATTCTAGCATTATTTTTTTTTCTTTCGAATTTCATATCATTATGTTCATGCATGTTTTGAGTGAGTAATTATTTTGTAGGATCTATGAATGTTTGTGGTATACATGCTTATGTGTTAATTAATTCTGGTGCTTCGCACTCTTTCGTGAACTCCAAATTTGCGATGAACTTTGTCGATTATGCTCTTCGTTGGACACTTTTTTCAAGATATCAACCCGTGGGGATATCATGAACTCAACCTTAGTTTACTTTAATTGTCCAATTTCCATTGATGGGAGAGAGTTATCTGCTAATCTTATTGGGTTGAATATTCATGACTTCGATGTCATTGTAGGAATGGATTGGTTATCCAAACATCATGCAACAATCGATTGTCGAGCTCGAAGGGTAGTCTTTTATTCTCTTCAGGACTCCCAATTATTCTTTCAAGGAGTCTCATCAAAACCTATTAACTCTATCATCTCAGCTATGAAGGCTCGTAAACTCCTGAGCAAAGGTTGTGAAGCCTATCTAGCGTCAATAACTAAAGTTTCAAAGGATTCTTCCTCTATTGATCAAATTTCTATTATCTGTGAATATCGATGTATTTCGAGGATCTTCATGGCGTTCCACGAGAAAAAGAGGTAGAATTTGTCATTAAGTTAGTCTTGGAACGACTCCAATATCAAGGCACCATATCGAATGGCTCTGAATCATATTTTGTATTAAAGAACTTAAGGAACAACTACAAGATTTGCTCGATAAAGGGTTCATTAGACCGAGTTTCTCACCTTGGGGTGCGAAAAATTTCACTGATCTTATTTGTCAAAAAGAAGGATGGAACAATGAGATTGTGTATTGATTATCGTGAACTTAACAAGGTGACCATCAAGAACAAATACCCTCTTCCAAGAATTGAGGAATTATTTGACCAACTTTGGTGTCTTTGGGTATTTTTCTAAGATCGATTTGAGATCAAAGGCTATCATCAATTGCACATTCGAGAAGAAGACATTCCAAAAGCGCATTTCGTTCTCGTCACGGTCACTATGAATTACTTGTCATGCCTTTTGGTTTGACTAATGCTCGACGCATTCATGGACTTAATGAATCGAGTCTTTTTCGATTATCTTGATAAATTCGTCATAGTCTTTATTGACGATATCCTTATTTATTCTCGATCGAAGGAAGAGCACGAACAACATTTAAGACTAGTATTGCCTGAGACTCAGGGAGAAAAAGTTATTTGCAAAATTGGTAAATGCGAGTTGGATTTAGGCAGTGTTCCTTTCTTGGGACATATTGTTTCTCGATAGAGAATTTCGTAGATCTAGCAAGGTTAAGGTGGTGAAAAATTGGCCTACACCAAAAGAACGTAGAAGAGATCATGACTTCCTTGAGGTTGGACCAAGCCTGAGAAGATTCGTCGAGGTTTCTCTAAGATCTCCGCTCCACTAACTCAACTAACGATGAAGAACACTAAGTTTCAATGGGATGATGTCACGCCCCAAGCGTGACGCGACAACGATCAATCACTTAAACACGAAGAAATAAATCAATGATCTAAACCAAAGATACAAAACTCCAAGTAAAATAGAGTCTAATGCGGCGGAATTAAAATAAACACGAGTACAAATTACATCTTAAAGTCGGCGGTATCCGAATACAACCCAAAAGATTATCGAATTAACTTACAGTCAGTCCATGAGAAATAAAATGAAGGAGTCCAACAACAAATAAAAGTAAAAGGAAATGTCGCTCCTCATTGCACGATAGGGATTCAATCAACAAATAGGTTCGATGTCTTGGCGAACTCTTCATCTAAAGGTTAGAAAGCGAGGAGGGATGAGACGAGAAATCTCGGTGGATGGGGTGATGGGTGTGCAAGTGTGGCGATATAAATAGTTAATGCGAGAAAAGCGGTTGTATGAAAACGCGTGAGGTATGATGCATGTGTTCACATAGTCACAAGCGTCGTGATAAATATATTAAGTAATATACTTATACGATTTAAGAAAAAGCTTGATTCGTGGTCACGCGGGCATTATGGTTCAAGCAAAGGCATGGGGATTGCGTCGATGTGTAGCGCCAATCTATCAAGACAATTTGTGGTTGCGTCTTCGATATGTAGCGCCAACCCGTTCGTTCAACTCCGGAATCGTGTGGATCGGGACAGCGATTCCTTTGTTCTTCCTTGTAACTCCCGTTCATGATGGTCAAAGACTGTCACCTTATCACTCGTAGGCAAAGACAAAATCCACATTGGAGCTAGCAAGGCTCGGATTCGTCATAATCATGATTATACCTCAAGTACTACGACCCGCTTCCCTTGGACAAACTCCGTCCCTCGGTTGCGGGATTAGGGCGATGGGGGGAGAGTGGAATAGCGGCCGAGCTGCCGGTTCCATCCTCGCGTATCCATTCCGGTGTGAGCTCGACACACCAAGTTGACTCAGGCGAGAAATTAAGTACACGTTGGGTAGTCAACCAGGCAATGAGTATTATTGATTCGGGAAGCGAGTTCATGAAAAGTTCTCAAATTTTGCACAAAATAGTTTTGGCGTTGGTGGAGTTATTGGGATGAAGATAATTATTGGGAGGATAAGTACTCTTCGATATCTTAAGGATTAGGAGGAACATAGGTCCCGTTATAGATTCGAAATCGCGAGGCGAGGAAGTCGCCCGCGATCGGTTATTAATCGGTCAAGACGATCCGATAAGTCAAGGAATTTTTAAGAAAATAAAATATTTTAATTAAATATTAAAGTAAGAGGGTCAGGGCTGTTTCTTTAAAAGAAAATAATTTGAGTTAGGTCCTTATAAAATAAAATTTACAATTAGCTGACTTTGTAAAAACCAATACTTTTGGGGTTAAAAGTTAAATAAATAAATGTCCTGACCTTGAAAAATTATGAGGTCAGTTCCTAAATTCTCTAAATTGTTCATAGATTCAGGTTTTTAAAGTTTTGAGGTCGAGTTTTTATAAAATTCTCACATTGGCCCCAAATTTGTTAAAATTGTCATTTCGGGCCCTAAGTTTAAAATAATCGGAACTCACAAACCGGAAGGGCTTTTAATGTGATTCCAGTTGAAAAATGTCACTAAGGTTAGTGGGATATTGGAACAAAAACACTTTTAAAACGTCATAAGTATAGGTCCCTTAACTTTTGAAAATCTCATTTTTGTCCCATTTTGAAATAATTGCCTTTGAGGCTTTTAGGGGTCCAATTGTTATGAAATTTGAACATTGGGTCCAAAATATAATTATGTTATAGGTAAATTAGTATTTCCAGGTGCATGGGCTGCATAAGTCCTGGAAATTTCATTTGGGTCCTCAAGTTAAATCTTTTACAATTTGGTAACTCAAGTTTTATAAAATTACTTTCCAAGCTCTAAACACTTGGATTTTTGGAATACACTTAAAATATGTTATTTCCAGTCCCTTAAGAGTTAAAATTTCAAGTTTTAAATTAGGGTCTGGTACAGTTTCGAAATTTGCAAATTAGCTCTTAAACTTCTCAAATTTTACAATCTAGTCCTTGGGCTTTTAAGGGTTGATTTTATTTATCTAAAAACTCTTAAAACTTTATTAAAATGTCAAAACATAATTTTTGAACCTGAGTACAGTCCCAAAAATCAAAAATTACAGAGGGGTCCCTTAAGTTTTATTTTCTTGCAATTAAGTCCACCAACTTTCCATTTTTGCATTTTAAGTCCAAAAATCGAAATTTAATCAATTATGCTCGACTTTTCCAGGTTATAAATCATTAAAAACATAGATTACAAGAGTCATAAATATACATATCTATTTCATGCAAGCATTCATCAAGTACAACAATAAAATGTACATGTATGTCCTATTTTTCGATAAATCGCATTTTTGAGCAACACTTGAGAATTTTTCCACTAGATACAAGAAAATAGCATGCAATACATAATATATATCTCAAGTGCTCAATAACAAAATACTACATGCATATTTTCAATTTAAAACAACTAGAAGTTGAAAGGATTTTTCCACCCACCTCGTAGTAGTTTCTCGGGTTGATCTAAAATGTAGTCTTCTTCCTTGAATCAACTTCTTGACTCAAACTCTTGAAAGTCAGCCCTTAAATGGTATCCAAACCATATTTTTGTGTTAAAATTAAAGTCTCAAGTCTAAAGAAAATATCTAGGACCAAATGATTACTACTCACCTTAATGTCTTCAAGTAGTCTCAAAATTGAAATTTTCCTTCAAGCCTCTAACCTCAACTTGAGATGATGTAGGTCAGCCCCTAATCTCCAAAAAATCATATTCTTGAGTCAAAAATTAATTTTTCATGTTGTCAAGTGGAAAACACTAAAATCATGAATTTCTCACCTTAAATGTGTGTAGTCTTGAATTTCTCTTCAAGCTTGTAGTCAAGTCTAAGTCTCTAATTCTTCAATTTCTTCCCCTCAATTCACGGCAAATGGGTTTTCACTCTTCAATTTTAATAAAATGGAAGTCTATGGGTAAAGGTGATGATTTGAAGTGGTTGATGAATATAGAAGAAAATGAATTAAATTCTCTCCACACAAGCTTACTGCCGAATGCTTCTTTGCAAAAGGCCAAATTGCTTTCTTTTGTTTATTGTTTGAGGAATGAGTTGATGAGAGGAGATAGTGTTTAATAATTTTGCAAAGTAAAAGTTGTAGGAAAAGAAATGAAATTGTCCCCCCATTACTCTTTGTCATGGCCGATCACTCACCTTTGCACACACTTGCACATTTTTTTGTCAATTATTAGGTAGGAATGTTAAAAAATAGAATGATTCCTCTCCTAAAAAGTACTATGGCTGAAAGTGCTAGTGTAGGGGCTTATTATTTTTTTTTCTTTTTCTTTTGGTTTTTAATTAATGTAAAAGGGTTAATGGGTGGGGTTACAAAAAGAAATGATTGATTCATCTACTACATTAGTTGTAGCCGATTTCTTTTGAGTAGTGGGAGGATATGAATTTTTTTTTTAAATATATATAACTACAATTTTCGAAAAAAAAATATATATATAATACAATTTTCGAAAACAAGATATATATATATATATATATATTTTACTATAAGAAACTAATAGCTAGTCATTAAGAAAAGAAATTCAACCTATCAATGTAACACGTTAAAAGTTGAAAGAAATCGACAATCGTGAAAGAAGTGAAAATAGGTGTTATTAACATACACCACAAAAAAAACGAGACTTTGTTATTTTCAATAAAAAGAATTGGATCTTTTTTTTTTTTAGATTTAAGGTACTATTCTTTTGGAAATAGAAATTTTGTACTCTATGAATTTGCAAGACAAAGTATTGTATTTTAAAATACTAATTTAGTATTAGAGAGTTTTCAAAGATGAAATAGATAACCAAATGTTAAATCCATTAACATAATACGAATCGCAAAATAAATAGTAAATATAAGAATAAATTACCAGTGTATTTAAAAATTGTATCGAGAAAGAAAAGAAGAGAGAAGAAAGAAAAAAAATAATAAAAATAATAATACCGCGATCGTGTCGTCTATAGTTGAAAAATCTGGGGCTTCACATTCTCCCCTCTTTAAAGGAATTTGGTCCCCAAATTCTCTTACGAAATAATTTCTTTCAAATTCTAGATAAGATTCATACTTATTGTATCTATTCATGAAGGATCTACCCCATCCTCAATATCAAAAGTTTGGGCTAGAGGCGACATGTTCGATCAAGTTCCCATCAATCAATTTCAATAATCATTCTGCAAAAATATTTGTAACAACCTTAGCGGTACTCAAAACTTCTTGTCATCACCTTGTAATAGACATAGTACCCTATTCATGTGATCCATAACATTTGTACCACTATTCTATTATTATTACTTAACCAATTATTTCTACTCCACATTTCATTCTAATGTACTACTCCCATAATTATTATCTCAAAACATACCTATCATAATCGATTCGGAATATATCCTTGCTTGTCACAACTAGTCAATATTTCATTTACCTAAGGAAGTGATACTCATTATAATAAGTCGATTTAACTAAATAGTCGACACATATTCATATCGTCGTATATTTCCTCGAACAATTGGTAGTAGATTTCATCGCTAAAAGTGCAAAATCAACCAAAAATTTCCACCCATCAACATATAATAGTCGAGACCTCGGCAATCTTTAATAAGTCGTTTCCCTGAGATAATCATAGGAGTTGCTCATACTAAAATCCTAATAGCAATTTAAATTTCCCATATCCATAAGGACTTTCATTATTCCGGATAAAGTCACTCTTCTTAAATACCTCATATAAAATCACAGTGTCCATTCCATCATTAGTTATTCAATACTTAAATAATCGACAACTAAGTCACGATCAACCAACTTAATTAATCAACCACTTTAAATATCGGAAAAGTGTCTAAATCACAATAATAGTCACAATAATACTAGATAATCATCATCAAAAATAGTTCGTAACTTAGACATTATAACTTACGAAATACTATGTGGTGACATCCGTTCTAGGTCTTATAATATTCACATCCGTAACGTATCTTATCGTGATACCCAAAAAACACCTGCCAAATTTCCTTACTTAAGCTTATACAAATATTTGGGAATAAATAACATAATGGCACTACCATCGGTAAATCATAGTCGATGATTCTCACACTATCATTCTCCAAAGTAATATCATTAGGCATCTAGATTCCATAAAGTGTCTATAATCATATCACATCCAAATCATATACTTATCAAGAGATATCCTATATTCTTTGAGTCTCACCGTATCAGGCATTATAATCTCTAAATCACGGATTTTCTAAATCACCTAACGTCCAAATAGAGGAATATTCGAATATCTTAACACTATAACAGCCCAAAAGAGTTCAAATATTTATCCAAGATTCAACTTAGGTCATCTAGTAGTGGTACCCAATCAAGGCAGAGGAACCTATATCTTGGTCAAACAAAACTAAGGCGGATTAGGCGAATGTAAGGAAAAGATAAGGAAGAAGAAGAAAAGAATGACCAAGGAAAGTCAGTCAAGAGTCAACTAAGTCAAATCAAGTATGACTATGGATTCTCCAAGTATAAATTCTGACTTAACATAAACATCAATAATACGGTTCTATGCCATTATTGAAATCGATTTCACACTTAATTGGTCGGTCGCGGTACTACCCAACACGGTCAGGGTCTATTCTGGGTCAGCTCGGTGTAAGTTTCCATCTTACTAGCCGAGCTCACGATACCATAAGCTGTCACGCCCCAAACGTGACGCGACAACGATCAATCACTTAAACAGAAATAAATCACAGATCTAAACCAAAGATACAAAACTCCAAGTAAAATAGAGTCTAATGCAGCGGAATTAAAATAAACACGAGTACAAATTACATCTTAAAGTCTGGCGGTATCCGAATACAACCCAAAAGATTATCTGAATTAACTTACGAGTCCAACGAGAAATAAAATGAAGGAGTCCAACAACAAATAAAAATAAAAGGAAATGTCGCTCCTCATTTTGATAGGGATTCAATCTGCAAAGTAGGTTCGATGTCTTGTGAACTCTTCATCTAAAGGTTAGAAAACATGAGGGAATGAGGCGAGAAATCTCAATGGATGGGGTGATCGTGTGCAAGTGTGGCGATATAAATAGTTAATGCGAGAAAACGGTTGTATGAAAACGCGTGAGGTATGATGCATGTGTTCACACATAGTCCATAAGCGTCGTGATAAATATATTAAGTAATATACTTATACAGATTTAAGAAAATGATTCGTGGTCACGCATGAATTATGGTTCAAGCAAGACATGGGGATTGCGTCGATGTGTAGCGCCAATCTATACAAGACAATTAGTGGTTGCGTCTCGATATGTAGCGTCAACCGCCCGTTCAACTCCGGAATCGTGTGGATCAGACAGCGATTCCTTTGTTCTTCCTTGTAACTCCCCGTTCATGATGGTCAAAGACCTGTCACCTTATCGCTCCGTAGGCAAAGACAAAATCCACGTTGGAGCTAGCAAGGCTCGGATTCGTCATAATCATGATTATACCTCAAGTACTACGACCCGCTTCCCTTGGACAAACTCCGTCCCTCAGTTGCGGGATTAGGACGATGGGGCCGGAGAGTGGAATAGCAGCCGAGCTGCCCGGTTCCATCCCCGACGTATCCATTCCGACTGTGAGCTCGACACACCAAGTTGACTCAGGCAAGAAATTAAGTACACGTTCAGGTAGTCAACCAGGCAGTCGAGTATTATTGATTCGGGAAGCAGTTCATGAAAAGTTCTCAAATTTTGCACAAAATAGTTTTGGCGTTGGTGGAGTTATTGGGATGAAGATAATTACCGGGAGGATAAGTAGTCTTCGATATCAAAAGGATTAGGAGGAACATAGGTCCCGTTATAGATTCGAAATCGCGAGACGAGGAAGTCGCCCCGCGATCGGTTATTAGTCGGTCAAGACGATCCGATAAGTCAAGGGATTTTTAAGAAAATAAAATATTTTAATTAAATATTAAAGTAAGAGGGTCCAGGGTTGTTTCTTTAAAAGAAAATAATTTGAGTTAGGTCCTTATAAAATAAAATTTACAATTAGCCCCGCTTTGTAAAAACCAATACTTTTGGGGTTAAAAGTTAAATAAATAAATGTCCCGACCTTGAAAAATTATGAGGTCAGTTCCTAAATTCTCTAAATTGTTCAGAGATTCAGGTTTTTAAAGTTTTGAGGTCGAGTTTTTATAAAATTCTCACATTGGCCCCAAATTTGTTAAAATTGTCATTTCGGGCCCTAAGTTTAAAATAATCGGAACTCACAAACCGGAAGGGCTTTTAATGTGATTCCAGTTGGAAAATGTCACTAAGGTTAGTGGGATATTGGAACAAAAACACTTTTAAAACGTCATAAGTATAGGTCCCTTAACTTTTGAAAATCTCATTTTTGTCCCATTTTGAAATAATTGCCTTTGAGGCTTTTAGGGGTCCAATTGTTATGAAATTTGAACCTTGGGTCCAAAATATAATTATGTTATAGGTAAATTAGTATTTACAGGTGCATGGGCTGCATAAGTCCTGGAAATTTCATTTGGGTCCTCAAGTTAAATCTTTTACAATTTGGTCCCTCAAGTTTTATAAAATTACTTTCCAAGCTCTAAACATTTGGATTTTTGGAATACACTTAAAATATGTTATTTCCAGTCCCTTAAGATTTAAAATTTCAAGTTTTAAATTAGGGTCTGGTACAGTTTCGAAATTTGCAAATTAGCCCTTAAACTTCTCAAATTTTACAATCTAGTCCTTGGGCTTTTAAGGGTTGATTTTATTTATCTAAAAACTCTTAAAACTTTATTAAAATGTCAAAACATAATTTTTGAACCTGAGTACAGTCCCAAAAATCAAAAATTACATAGGGGTCCCTTAAGTTTTATTTTCTTGCAATTAAGTCCACCAACTTTCCATTTTTTGCATTTTAAGTCCAAAAATCGAAATTTAATCAATTATGCTCGAATTTTCCAGGTTATAAATCATTCAAAACATAGATTACAAGAGTCATAAATATACATATCCATTTCATGCAAGCATTCATCAAGTACAACAATAAAGTGTACATGTATGTCCTATTTTTCGATAAATCGCATTTTTGAGCAACACTTGAGAATTTTTCCACTAGATATAAGAAAATAGCATGCAATACATAATATATATCTCAAGTGCTCAATAACAAAATACTACATGCATATTTTCAATTTAAAACAACTAGAAGTTGAAAGGATTTTTCCACCCACCTCGTAGTAGTTTCTCGGTTTGATCTAAAATGTAGTCTTCTTCCTTGAATCAACTTCTTGACTCAAACTCTTGAAAGTCAGCCCTTAAATGGTATCCAAACCATATTTTTGTGTTAAAATTAAAGTCTCAAGTCTAAAGAAAATATACTAGGACCAAATGATTACTACTCACCTTAATGTCTTCAAGTAGTCTCAAAAATTGAAATTTTCCTTCAAGCCTCTAACCTCAACTTGAGATGATGTAGGTCAGCCCCTAATCTCCAAAAAATCATATTCTTGAGTCAAAAATTAATTTTTCATGTTGTCAAGTGGAAAACACTAAAATCATGAATTTCTCACCTTAAATGTGTGTAGTCTTGAATTTCCTCTTCAAGCTTGTAGTCAAGTCTAAGTCTCTAATTCTTCAATTTCTTTCCCTCAATTCACGGCAAATGGGTTTTCACTCTTCAATTTTAATAAAATGGAAGTCTATGGGTAAAGGTGATGATTTGAAGTGGTTGATGAATATAGAAGAAAATGAATTAAATTCTCTCATCCACACAAGCTTCTTTGCCGAATGTTCTTTGCAAAAGGCCAAATTGCTTTCTTTTGTTTATTGTTTGAGGAATGAGTTGATGAGAGGAGATAGTGTTTAATAATTTTGCAAAGTAAAAGTTGTAGGAGAAAGAAATGAAATTGTCCCCCCCATTACTCTTTGTCATGGCCGATCACTCACCTTTGCACACACTTGCACATTTTTTTTTTGTCAATTATTAGGTAGGAATGTTAAAAAATAGAATGATTCCTCTCCTAAAAAGTACTATGGCTGAAAGTGCTAGTGTAGGGGCTTATTATTTTTTTTTCTTTTTCTTTTGGTTTTTAATTAATGTAAAAGGGTTAATGAGTGGGGTTACAAAAAGAAATGATTGATTCCTCTACTACATTAGTTGTAGCCGATTTCTTTTGAGTAGTGGGAGGATATGAATTTTTTTTTTAAAATATATATAACTACAATTTTCGAAAAAAAAAAATATATATAATACAATTTTCGAAAATTAAAATATATATATATATACAATTTTCAAAAACAAGATATATATATATATAAATATTTTACTATAAGAAACTAATAGCTAGTTATTAAGAAAAGAAATCCAACCTATCAATGTAACACGTTAAAAGTTGAAAGAAATCGACAATCGTGAAAGAAGTGAAAATAGGTGTTATTAACATACACCACAAAAAAAAACGAGACTTTGTTATTTTCAATAAAAAGAATTGGATATTTTTTTTTTTTTTAGAATAAATCAAATGTACTATTCTTTTGGAAATAGAAATTTTGTACTCTATGAACTTGCAAGACAAAGTATTGTATTTTAAAATACTAATTTAGTATTAGAGAGTTTTCAAAAGATGAAATAGATAACCAAATGTTAAATCCATTAACATAATACGAATCGCAAAATAAATAGTAAATATAAGAATAAATTACCAGTGTATTTAAAAATTGTATCGAGAAAGAAAAAGAAGAGAGAAGAAGAAAAAAATAATAAAAATAATAATACCGCGATCGTGTCGTCTATAGTTGAAAAATGCGGGCTTCACAGATGATGACCGGTGTGAAAAGAGCTTCACGGAGTTGAAAGAAAGATTGGCGGCGGCTCCGGTTCTTACAACGCCAAATGGGATTGATGGTTTCATTATCTCTGATGATGCATCGTTGAAGGGTTTAGGTTGTGTTCTTATGCAACATGGGAAAGTAATTGCATACGCTTCTAGACAATTGAAGGATTATGAGAAAAATTATCCAACTCATGATCTGGAATTAGCAGTTGTGGTTTTTGCATTAAAATTATGGCGACACTACTTATACGGGGCTAGGTGTGAAATTTACACCGATCATAAAAGTCTAAAATATTTCTTCACTCAGAAAGAACTTAACATGAGACAACACAGATGGCTCGAACTAGTGAAGGACTACGATTGCGTTATCAATTACCATCCGAGTAAGGCCAACGTGGTAGCAGACGCTTTGATTCGTAAAGGTCAAGGATCCATTTCTACTTTGCATGTGGTTCAACAGCCGTTGTTAAAGGATATACAAAACCTTGAGTTGGAAATTATTCCCCGACAAAACATGAGCTATTTGGCTACCTTGAGTTTCTGTACCGTCAGTGCAGGAAGGATAAAAGCGCACAACTAGATGACCCAAAGATAAACAAGATTCGTTCGTGAAGTCATTGAAGGAAAACGACATGATTATGTGATCTCAACAGATGGAACTTTACGTTTGGGTAATAGACTTGTAGTCCCCAACAACGAGGACTTGAAACTAGAGATTATGAAGGAAGCTCACAACTCTCCTTACTTTATTCACCCGGGAAGTACAAAGATGAAACATGACCTCAGCAAACATTTTTCATGGGTTGGCATAAAAAAGGACGTGGCATCATACGTCCAGAGGTGTCTTACCTGTCAACAAGTCAAGGCTCAACATCAAAGACCTTCCGGTCTTTTGCAACCACTAATGATTCTTGAGTGGAAGTGGGATCGTGTTGGTATGGATTTTGTTATGGGACTACCAAGAACAAAAATGGGATTCGACTCTATCTGGGTTATAGTTGACCGTCTCACCAAGTCCGCACATTTTCTACCAGTGAAAAGAACGTACAACATGGAGAAATATGCAGAAATATATATAAGTGAGATAGTTCGGTTGCATGGAGTACCGTTGTCCATTGTGTCGGATAGGGACCCTAATTTTACCTCTTCTTTCTGGAAAAGCCTACACCGAGCTATGGGTACTCGGTTGAGTTTTAGTCTGACTTTTCATCCACAAACCGATGGACAATTAGAGAGAACAATTGATGACTTGAAGATATGCTCCGAGCATGTGTGATATATTTTAGTGGTACTTGGGATAAATTTTTACCGCTAGTGGAATTTTCGTACAACAATAGCCATCAGAGTTCTATTGGGATGGCTCCTATGAGGCTTTGTACGGAAGAAAGTGTCGATCACCCGAGTGCATTAGGATGAAGTTGGTGAGAGAAAACTAATAGGACCGAGTTGGTCCAACAGGCAATTTGAAGTAGTTGAGAAAATCCGACAAAGAACGAAAAGCGCTAGAGAGTCAAAAGAGCAACGCTGATAAGAGAAGAAAGCCATTAGAATTTTCTGTTGGAGATATGATTTTTCTTAAAGTGGCACCAATGAAAGGTGTTATGAGGTTTGGAAAGAAAGAAAAGTTAAGTCCTCACTATATTGGACCATTTGAAATTTTAGAGAGGATATGTAGTTTGACATATCGAATTGCCTTACCACCAGTACTATCTGGAGTTCACAATGTCTTTCATGTCTCGATGCTTAAGAAGTACATTCCAGATCAATCACACATTTTGAGTTACGAGTCACGCAATATTCGTGACAATCTGACATATGAAAAAACACAAGTTAGAATTGTGGATAAGATTGAGAAGGAGCTTAGAAGAAAGAAAGTTGTATTAGTCAAGGTCCAATGGAGGAATCACACTATGGAAGAAGCTACGTGGGAACACGAAGATGAGATGCGGGTTCTATATCCCCAATTATTTGGTAAGAAATGAACTCTCAATATATAATTTATCATACATTAGAATATTATTTATATATATGGTTGCAAGTTTCGAGGACGAAACTTTTTATAAGGAGGGGAGAATGTCATAGCCACATATTAAAAAAAAATGATAATAAAAAAGAAATGAGAGTGGATGAAATGAGGATAGTGGAAGGAAAAGTTGAGAAAAGAAAGAAAAGAAAATGGTAGTGGAGAAATTATTGGGGATAATGGGAAAATAAAATAATAAAAAGAAGGAAATAAAAGATGATATGAAGTATTAGTTGATAGAAGAGATCGGAGGAGAAGAGGAAAGAGAAGGAAAGAAAGAAAAGAAAATAGAGAAAGAAAGAAGAGAAAATAGAGAAAGAAGAGAGAGAGGAAAGGAAAATACAATAAGCAAATTCGATTTGCGGTACAAATTGTTCGAGAAATTTGAAGGTTTCGTAATTATTTCTTTAGTTTCATATTAATTTGGTTAAGTTTTACTAATTCTATTATATAATTTATGTATAGATTCTCTTTGGTTAGGAGACGGGGTGAATTTTATCTTAGTTGATCCGAGTCATCCAGAAACCGGACAAGTAATCTCATTTAGATCATGTAGATTTAGTATTCGTGTGCAATACTAATGATTTTATACACTTGTATGTCAAAGAATGGGTTATGATATATTATTTTTGTTATCCCTTGTACGCACTTGTTAAATTGAAGAATACTAATGATTGTTTATTGGATATCAATAAATTTAAATATACTGAAACTCATGTTAATTAGATTTTCAAATCTGAAATCCATATATTACTTTTACAAACAAAATCTCCTTTAGCTAGTAATATTAGTAAAGTGGCATAAATATTAAAGATGCATTGTTTGTATATACTAATTGATAAATTCTTTCAATTTTAATTTATATATATACGTGAGTGGGGTCAAATTTTTTTATTATCCATCTAATTCAAATGGGTTTGTTTTCCTACAACTAATAAGATTTTTAAATCTCATGGAAAAAAAAATAATAAAAAAAATTAATGACTTAATTTCAGTGGTTAGGAATTATGATTTCAGTGGTTGAGTTGTGTATTATAATTACATCATTCAAACATGTAAATAAAGGTGCCCATGAATCCCTTACGTATAATTAATTATATCTTATATTAGTTGATAAATGAAAGAATGAAAATTTTTGGAGTTTATCATGGCAGCTTTAGCAGTATCCATAGGAAGAAGAAAGGTAATAGATAAAAAAATATATATATTAAAAAAAAACTTTATGTATTGCTTAATTGCTACTTTGCTGAACGTACCAATGGTACTATAAATAGAAATATTACATAATCTAAGGCATCCACTTGTCATCATCTAATGAATGGCTAATCATAAATATCTAAGGATAAATTGCAAAAATGTTTTTTTCGTCCACTAAGCGGACGACTTGAGAGATTTAGTCCACACTTTTAAAAAAATTTGAAATTGGTCCACTAAGTGACAAAAATTCGGATTTTTAGTCCAGTAACCTGCTACTGCAGGTAACAATCCTATGTGGAATTTTTTTTTCTTTTTGCTTTTTTTCTTGAATCAAAATATGAATTGTTTTTGTTGATGTGGCATTTTGGAGGGAAAAAAATATTATTTTCAATGTAAATTAGGTAAAAAAATATAATATTCATTATGAATAAAATAAAAATAATTTACAGAATATATTTAAATTATTTGTTAATTTGAAAAACGAAAAATAATTTTAAAAAATCCATGAAAACAAAAATAATGTTAATATTTAAATTATTTGTTAATTTGAAAAACGGAAAAATAATTTTAAAAAATCCATGAAAAACAAAATAATGTTAATAAAATTTAAGATATTTTAATTGGAGAAATATATTCGAAATTATAAAATAAAAAATATTTATATATCATATGTTTAAATTACAAATTATTTAATTGTATAAATAACATTTTATATTTACAATTAAAGAGAAATAATTAAATTGTTTTTATACAGTTTTTTAAAATTTAAATATCTTTTATGCAGATTTTTTGTAATTAAATAGTTTTTGTACAGTTTTTTAAAATTTACATAGTTTTTTATACTGTTTTTTTTATAATTCAAAGTTTTTTATATAGCTTTTTAAAAAAATTCTTGAAAAATAAGAATAATGTTAATAAATTTTAAAATATTTTGAATATATTTATTAAATCAAAATATTTAAATTATATTAACATTATTCTTATTTTTCACCAATTTTTTTAAAAAAAATATTTTGTGTTTTTCGACTAATAAAAAAATTAAATATATTCTGCAAATTATTTTTATTTTATTCATAATGAATATTATATTTTTACCTAATTTACATTGAAAATAATATTTTTTCCCTCCAAAATGCCACATCAACAAAAACAATTCATATTTTGAGGCAAGAAAAAAAGCAAAAAGAAAAAAAAATCCACATAGGATTGTGACCTGCTATTGCAGGTCACTGGACTTAAAATCCGAATTTTTGCCACTTAGTGGACTAATTTCAAAAAATTTTAAAAGTGTGGACTAAATCTCTCAAGTCGTCCACTTAGTGGACAAAAAAAACATTTTTGCCAAGGATAAATACTAGCCTACAATGCAGTCATATGAATAATCTGTACAACCATCAAATGTGATTAGTGACCTGTTTGATTTCATTTAATTGGTGTAAAAAGAATTTCATGCGGGTTAATAATAAGGCTAATTATTTTATTTAGTAGTTTTGTTATGTTGTCGGAAGTTGTTATATCAGTTGTGGATATTTTTTTTAAGTAAACGAATATAGGGCTTTCTTTTAATTAATTGGATAAATATTTTTTCTCTAACTAATTGAATATATGATTCCCCTTAATTAGTTGAATTAGTTGAATGGAATGTTTCCCTTAATTAGTTGAATGTGATTTTGCTCTCAAGTTGTTTTAGTTAACGTAATTATTATGATATATGCTTACATTTATTCTCGTATATAATGATATGTTGCATCACTTAGATTCATGCATCATGTTAATTTATGTTTATAGCAATTCACGAGCATCCCAACAATATATAAAGTCAAGACTTAAAGTTTGGATATTAACAATATTTTTTTAAAGAAATGGGTGCACATTGTTCTATGATGCTGGAGTGAGTGGGAAATGGGCGCGGGGGACCGGCATTCCGATAATGTGTCGCTTGCGGCTAATGTTAATGTTAAAAGAAATGGGCCTTCGGGCAAAATATTAATCGGGTTCCAAATAACAAGGCCCACTGCGACCCTGAATAGAGCAATGCGCCACCAAGTGAGTTCGCGTCTTAAAGAAAGTTTTAAGTAAAGAAAATGAAAAGTTTTGAAGTAAATGATATAATATTGCATTAGGCATGCATTCATGCATGAGATTACTTGTTGAGCTTCTTTAAGCTCATTCCACGAATGTTTAATATTTTCAGATGAGAACCCTGATGAGGAAGGAGATGGCGCGGCGCAGTGACTTGCGAACCCACGTCTTTCATGATTTTTATGTCTTTCAAGTCTCTTTAAAAAAAAAGTTTGAAATTTAATTTCTATTGGGATGTTGACTGTCATTTTTATTTCATTATGAATGTTTCTGGACTTATAATTGTTTCAAGTATTAATCTTTATTTCCGCTGTAAACTTTAAAAACGAAGTAAAGTTTTATTATTCCGTATTTTTAAGAAATCTTTAAAGTATTTCTATTATAATTACTTATTTTCGTATTAAAAATACAATTACCTAGAAGGTGCTACACACTATCTACAGGGGAGGTCGGGATAGTTGGTCTTATTTCAACATTCAAATAGCTCCTATCGGAAATAGAGCCTGGACTTACTGGGATATTAGAGGAAGAGTCCTCGGTATCGTGTGAAGCAGGGGGAGCAGCGTTTTCAAAAGAAAGCTCTAGGTCGTCAACCCAGGCCGCAAAATGGCTTATTTCAGGGTCCGTTGAGGTACCTGTAGAAGAAAGATTTACAGGGGATGACATGATACTATACAGAATAAGAAAAATAAGAAAGAAAAGAGAGATTGGAGAGAAAAATAGGGCTAGGAGAGTACCTAGATAGAAGGAGCAGACCTTAGAAAGGATGAGGAAAAAAGATTGCTCGCCGGAATCGAAGCTTGGAAGCACCGGAGAAGATGTCGGATATCGCCGGAAACCACTTGAGAGGAAAAGCTGTAAAAGTGTGAGAAGGAAGTGGAAGGCTCCTTTATATATGGGAGATCTACGGATGGGGATGCATTGGGCAGAGCAACAGACGTCTCATCAATAGGGTAATGATAACAGTGGCGCGGGTCTCAAAGAGGCGGGAAGTTCAAACTTTAAGGCAGGAAAGTGCTCGGTATAAATGGCCAAATGTATACTGTAGAGTTCGGTATAAGCAAAAATTAATATATATCGAGAGCTCGGCTTAAATGACTAAAGGAGCACTATAACCAAGCTTCTTCTGAGAATGGCTCGGCTATAGTGGGGGGACTGGTTGATTCGACATGAAATAGGCCGAGCTGATAAGCAGGCCCCCATAGCTGAAGTCCAACTCCAGGCCCATCAAGGATTATTCCTTAAGGCCCAATTTCTAGAAGTCTGGAGTGCTCGGGATTAATACACCAGCTCGGGATATCTTAGAATATAATTTAAGATCGTCAGATTAGATAAGATTTGGTAACAAATACCTGACATATTCTTCTTAACTATTTCCAGAAAACATTGAAACCCTAACGGTAAGCTTTATAAATAGCTATCCTTCAGGTATGGCTAAGACTAATGCATTTTTACTATTCCATAAGATATTTGAGCTATTTTTATCTTCTTTGGGATAAATTCTGACTTGAGCGTCGGAGAGGGTACGCCGGAAAAACCCTCCAGCCCCCCTTTCTGTGTAGGTGTTCGGTAGAATGGAGGAGCTCGGTCAGGTGCGCGGTAGAGCTAAGTCATCATAGCCATCGGATATTTTTGGGTATTACCAATAATAGACTAAACATGCGTCGATGTTTCAATAAAATATTTCCATCTTTCTAATGATTTAACAATGTTTCAAAAAATATCCGAGATATAATTTGTGATTTTGTGATATTATTCGAGAATATTTCAATTTCAGAAATTGTATGTGTTTATCGTTCAAACAAGCATTGAATCGTTTAGCACATGCACCAATTTTTTTTTGCTGTTGTTGTATACGTAATTATAGTCACATATATATAAATCATTTTGTTGGAATATGCACATATATAAACATCATGCATCGCCGTAGAGTTATATATGCAATAAGTATTGACTATTTATGCACAATCCAACATGAATGAACTTATAAGAGAGTGTTCGGACTAGAAATACCATGTTCGAGTTCCCCTGTGATGCAATCCTCTACAATTTTCTTCATGGTATTGCTTTTTACACAACAAGAAAAAATCAGTTTACCTACAGAAAAATATGTAGGTATTTATTAAGAAAATTGTAAAGTGTAGGTAAAATCATTGTAGGTAATATCATTATTGAAAAAATTATTGAGAAAAAATGAGAATGAATTTTGAGAGTGTGATTGGATATATATAAGTTGAAAAATGTGACGATGATAGTTAATGTGATAGTTTTTTTAGTATAATAGTGATTAGATGTGATTGGTGATTTGAAAAAAAAAGAGATCGAATAATGTATTAGTGATATGATTGTATAAAAATGATAGTTGATGTGATATTTTTTTAAAAAAAATTAGAAATAGATGTGATGATTTGAAAAAGGAGAAAAGTGAATAGTATATTTTTTTTTGAAATTTTTCATAAGCAATCACATATTCATGCAAAATTTTGTGACCAAGTTGCATCGGAACGCCCGGACTGCATCAAGTCGCACTGTTCATAATAATTTATGACCAAAATCATGATTTAAAATATTAGATAAAAACCGCACCTCTTTAGTTGGTTACGTTAGGCTACGATTGGATGTAGAAGAGATTCCATTTTTGTTCCGCTTGAGATTTTTTTTGGACCAAAATGGCGTTATTTATGAAAATTTTCAGAAAATATACTATTATCACATTTTTACTTTTTCTTACTTTTTCTCTTACCAATTACATCTCACATTTTTTCACAAAAAACTAACCATTATTACATATTCTGCCACAAATTTTACTATTCACTTACTCACACATTTCTAACTACCAATCACTATTTCACTATTTTTAAATCAAATCAACTTTCATCATTACTTTTTCATCTCACATCCAATCACACTCTCAAAATTCATCTTTTTTCTTCCAAATTCTTTTTACCACTATTTTCTAGCAACATGGAAATTTTTTAAAATGAAGCATATCCAATCGCGCCCTTATGGTTTTAGATTCTGAAAAATCACCAAAACTGCACTGCACTGCACTTCTATAATTTAGGATAAAATAAAAGGGAAACTTTTTAACTATCCACAATGGATGGTGGGTATTATTTTCTACCCACCAACTTAAACAAAATATTTTTTTACACAATTTGACCAAAATGCTCCTCCTTTAATTTGAAGATTTTGAATTATGAAATTGATGTTAATTATTATTTTCTTTGAAAATCGTGTACACTTCACCTCAAATACACACACCTCTATATACACACACCACAATATCATGCCATATTATTTCATATCGTGACAACTTGTATGTACACATACATATCATGATATATATCATGCCCATGTCGTGCCAATATCGTGTCAACTCCTATGTACATATACATATATGTATATATACATATCATAATATATATCGTGCCAACTCCCATGTATATAAACATAAGAAGAATACACGGATACATATACATAGAGAAAATTGCACTTTTGGTCCAAAAAATGCATTTATCCAAAAATTAATTAAAAACAACATAAAACAATTATTTAAAAAATCTGAAAAATTGTTTCAATAAAATTTAAAAATATTTATAATTTATTAAAAAACGTTAAAAAATCTACAAAATTATTTTAAAATATAAAAAATACGCTAATTTGTTTAAATAGTAATAAGTAATAACTAGAGGTAATTTGATCTTTCCATTTCCACGCCTATCATCTTACGCGTTGGTTATTTTAATATCATAATTTATCATTTTTTCATTTCTACATTTATCATCTTATACGCATTGGTTATCAGTGGCGTAGCCACATGAGGACCAGTGTGGTCGACGGACCATACTGGATCTCGGAGACCCCCCATTAAATTTGGGTTGGACTGTACTGCAACTCGGAGTAGTCTAATTAAATTTGGGTTGAATCACTCTGAAAAAATCAACCTTTAAAAAAACTTGAGTTAAAATTTAAAAGTCCAAAGGATTTATTGAGTATGAAAATTGAAAACCGACAAAGAATTGTGAAAGGCACGACCTTTAAATTTGCCTTTTTTATTTTTTATTTTCTATTTCTTAAAATTTTGGCTTGATAATTGCCCAGCTGAAACAAATTTTTTTTTACCGCACTAGCTAAAAATCCTGGCTATGCCCATGCCGGTTATATCATAGTTTAGTTTTATCACATATCAACCAAGAGTTGGTGAAACCTTACAGTGCATCAATTGAGGCATAATTTATTAATTTCATGGCAACACATTCTCCCTAAATTCAGGGTAATATCAAAATAATTTAAAAAAATGGCTTCACAAGATGACATGAAAATGAGTCCAACATTCAAACATAGCGGGTCCATATTTCCAATTATTTTCCCCCAATCTCCACAAACATTATTTTTAATCACTGTACACCATTTTAGTCGTGGTGTGAAATTATTACCGAATTGTTCCAGTCTCCGGCCATTGGACCACTCTTTTCTTCTCTGGCACTGGTCCCCTGGCTATTTGAGGTCTTCGAAACAAATTGTACACACATAATTCACATGTGTACTAAACTCAAACATCACAACTCTAGCTGTCTTTGTTCTCTTCTTCCCTTTACAAGAGGACAGGAGAAACCATCTTTTATTCTGTCTTAAATTTAAGGGAATAACTATAATATTTTCAGAAATACTATGGGGGATTTTGAAATATTTTTTTTTATGAAATGGGAAAATTTAAGAAGAATTAAACCTCAATGGGTTGTTTTTTGCAATTTTTTAAAAAACTTGGGTTTTTATTATCCCTTGTTATTATTTAGTTTTTACTTGTCCCATTTAACTTGAGTTTTGAGTCTCCTCCATAAGTGTTAGTGTTCCCTTAATAAATGGAGTTTTGTCCTATTAATAAGTGACGTTCTGTCCCATATGGTATTTATTAAGAAGATTCAGTTGTGTTATTGTTGAGATCCAATCTGTTTGATGGGTTTTCATGGAAGTCTGTGATCAATCCTAGATTAAATTCATTGTTACGAGATTTTTCCAACAATTATAATTTTTTGTTTCTACTAGTTTTCACTATGCTAGTCGTACCTTTGTAAGTTCACTAGGTTTATCTGATAAATTTTATTTATCAAATTTGATTGTTTTGACTAGTTCTTTATATATTGTCAATCAGGGTTATTTTCAGTAATTTTAATATCATAATTTATCATCTTCCTGTTTCCATATTTATCATCTTATACGCACTGGTTATATCATAGTGTCTTTTTTTTTCTAAAAAGATTTTTTTCCGAAGACGAATCCACTACCTGAACCAGTGGTCCCTTAGACTGGTTATATCATAGTTTAGTTCTATCACATATCAACCAAAGAGTTGGTGAAAACCTTACAGTGCATCAATTGAGGCATAATTTATTAATTTCGTTGCAACACATTCTCCATGAATGTCATATCAAAATAATTTAAAAAATGGCTTCACAAGATGACATGAAAATGAGTCCAAAAGTTCAAACAGAGCTGGCCCATTTTCTCAATTAGTCTCACGGACCACGGTCCCCTTGCTATTTGAGGTCTTCGAAAAAGTTAAATGAAATTAAACACATAATTCAAAAAGTCTAATAAACTCAAACGTCACAACCCTAGCTGTTCTTCCCTCATCTTGGGAGCAGGGGCGTAGCTTGTGTGAGCCCAGTGCGGTCTGTGGACAACACTGAATTGGGCTAGACCCCAACCCATATATAAAAAAAATTACTCTATTGGTTGTCTAGAAAAGACCACACTCGAATGTTTAACAGCCCAATTTATCTTTCATCTTTTATCCGTCTTGGAGCTGAAAGTCTCGATCTGCCCCATTCAACACACAACACAATTATAAAATTTACAAATCAACTAGGGTTTTCTCTGGCTAATTTTCACTGTTCAAGATCAAGAAACCAGGTATGGGTTTAAGGCTTTTGTGCTCAATTTTATATCTCTCAATAATTTAGCATTAATAGAGATAGAGATTACAGAATTGACCTGGACGGTTGCGCGTTGATTTCGAAATTTTTGACATGAACCTTCAAGCTTCAGCGGCAAAATTGCAGAAACATAGAAATATTAGGTCTATATACAGTATTGTGGTGATTAGTTAGATATTGGGGCAGTTGGGCCTAAATCATAATCAACATCAATTGTTTTTATTTTTTTTTTATGAATTTATGTATATTCCAATTGTTTATGAATTATGATTGTTGCCTGTTTGCAAATTGCAAGAACATAAGCATTTTTCAAATCGATAAATGCCGCACCGAAGTGAAATTTTTTTTGACCGCGCTGAATGAAAATCCTGGCTACGCCCCTGCTTGGGAGGATGGGGACCATATTTCACTTTATTATTATTATTATTATTATTATTATTATTATTATTATTTTAATTTATGTTTGTCTCTTTTCGTTGGAGTTTTAAGTCTCCTTTGTGTTCTCTTTAATAAGTGGAGTTTTGTTATTTTATTAAGTAGTGTTATGTCCATAATGCGTCTATTCAGAAGATCTAATTGTTGTGATTTTGTTCAAATCCAATCTGTTTTGATGAGCTTTCATGAAAATTTGTGATAAATCCAATATCAAATTCATGGGTACGAGTTTTGTCCAACAATTATGACTTTTTGTTTTTACTGGTTTTCATCTATGCTAGTATTACCTTTATAAATCCAGTAGATTCATATGATAAATCTTATTTATTATATTTGATTATTTTGATTGGTTCTTCATTGTGCTCCCTATTTTCAGCGATTATAATGGAATTTCATATTTTCAAATGATATTTAATTTTACTAGTAATACGCATGTGCGTTGCACGTGATTCATATAATTCTACAAAAATTATTTACTAATTTTATTGAAAGATTAATGTAAATTTAAGATGTATCATAAATATAATAAAAACCAAACAACTAATTAAAACAAAAATTTCGAGTTACTTCAAAATATTTTATTGTATAGATAATTTTAAATGATTAACTAAAAGGAATTTAATCATTTAAAATTATCTATACAATAAAATATCTTAAAGTGATTCAAAATTTTGTTTTAATTAGTTATTTGTTTGATTTTTATTATATTTATAATACATCTTAAATTTTCATTAATCTTTCAATATAATTAGTAAATAAATTTTGTAAAATTATATAAATCACGTGCAATGCACGTGTATATTACTAATCTACTAAAAAAACCATCAAAAAATGGAGAAAGAACATCATGTCTGTCTGTTGTGCAAGAGATAATATTCTGTATACAATATCATTTGCACAAAACCTATAAAAAATCCAAAAGCGTTTGGAATCTGCAGATGCAAATTGATATATAAAAATAACACATTGTTATTTATTTAAAATTTAATTTCTAAGTGTTATCTAAATTTACTGGATATGGTAATGAAATAAAATTTAATCTCTAATTGATATCTAAATTTACTTACAGCAACCCTAAAATCTTTTTGTTCGATGTGCTCCACTAATTGATAAAACAAGTGATAACCAAAAGGACATTGCTCGAGCATCGCGAGTTCGAACAACATTTAACTATGACAAAAAAGATCAAAGTGAATAATAAATAAAATTAAAGCAATGTTTTTTTTGAAAGTAAACTTGCACTTACTACATTGGTCAAAGGTGAAATAAAAACAAGAAATGATGACAAAGTTCTCATCCATCCTGCTAATGAAACTCTAAAATATCCGTGGGATAAAACGAATGTCAAAAATTCGGAAATGATGAGAGCGATCAGACCAAAGCCCAACCGCTTTGTCGTACGAATCTATTAAATGAAAATTAATATAAGTTGTAGTACTATAAAATTAATTGAACTTGTAATAATTGTCTGCAAAATATATAAATTATTGCTTACCGAACTTTTATTTCATAATAAATGTACACATAAATGTATATTGATTCCATCATGCATCCAATTAAGTTTGTGATAAGTACAATTAAGTCCACATTATCGAGGATCGCATAAAAATATTATTTTATTTGTATGACATGTTTTTTGTGTAAAAAAATTTAAAAGAAATACTCAACCAAATATTAATTCATTTCTAAACCTTTATTTGTTTCTAAAATTTTACATTCAACAAAACATATTTTTATTTCTCACGTGAAAACCAACACTTACTCTCAAGGAAAATAGTGGAAACGAAAATTCTATATTAAATGTGGCTAATGGTCATATGAGCCCTTAGCTTCATATAATGTTCTCACTCGCATCTTGTTCCTGATTAAATTAAATATTCATATATTAGAAATGAAGATAACAGTAAACTAATCAATACAATTGGAATAGTCCATAAATTAAAATTGAAAGAAAAGTCGCATGTTTATATTATATAAATTATTAAATGTGAGGCCCCGAATTTTAACTACGTGAGATACGGTGTTATGTAGTGATTCTTTATTCGGCTATGTATCACAAACCATTATTAATGAAATGCGACTCGACTTTTATTTATTTCTTTCAACATCAATTATGCCTTCCTCATTTTCGAGCCTAACGATTTTATATTCTCCTATAGTATTAATTCTTGATCGATTGACTATGACCTTAGAAATATTAGACCCTCGAGAATTTATGAGTACATTCCAATTCTTATCCAAATATTTCGTCTTATTCTATAATTCATCCCAACCAACTTCCAATTTTTTTTTGTTTTTTTTAAATACGTATTTCTTATTTCACATCTTTAATTTTTAAATTTCTAAATATTTAGGAAATATATTTATACATTTTATTTCTTTCAATTTTTATAAAAACAAATTTTTTATTTTTCTTATATTTTTTTTTAAATTTCGAAAATTACCCCTTAAAAATGGGAGGTTGTTTTATTTATTTATTTTTTTTTAAAAAAAAGCCTACAATTTAAAATTGTATCCTACAAATCCCACTACCTCACTAATTAAACAAAACAAACTTTATCACCTTTTAATATATCACTTTCGGCCATCACTCTTATTTTTTTTAGTGGTAATCAATTTGTTTTCTTTTAATCCTCCCAATAAGCTAGCTTTACATCAAATTAGGCATAAAAAAAAAATAATTAGAATGGGATGACAAAGTGGACGTCCATAGGGACAAAATAATTTGGATTCCATACTTTCTCTTTTCAAAACATATCACATGCTATTCTAATGCCCAATTTGCACCCCACCCCACAAACCTCCCAACAATCATCATTCAAAAGCCTAACATTACAACACCAAAAATTCTATCACCCTACCCACACAAATAATCGGCCAACAAGGTTCTAAGGGAAACATGGATTTTTTTTTTCATTATACATCACCTAAGTCTCTCATTCTTTCATACTTAGACAAAACAATACACAAATCCTCTCATCTACACCCTATTGGTCGAAAATTCAAGAAGAAAGAGGTAAGACAATTTTTATTTTTCAAACTTCATTTTTCCTTCTCAAATCTTGAACCACATACCTTCACCTTCTAATCATGATAAATCCTTCTTGTTAAGGTACTCCTAGAGGAATTTGTCATGAAAATTAAGAGTCTAAGACTTGACTACAAGCTTGAAGAGGAAATTCAAGACTACACATATTAAGGTGAGAAATTATAGTTTTAGTAATTTCCTCTTAACAACATGAAAAATTAATTTTTGACTCAAGGATATGAAATTATGGACTTAGGGGCTGACCTAAGGAGATAAGAATTGAAATTTAGAGCTTGAAGAAGAAGGTTCAATTTGGAGACTACTATCATCACTACTTGAAGCTTGAAAGGTGAGTGGAAAAATTCTTTCAACTTCTAGGTGTTTTAAATTGAAAATATGCATGTAGTATTTTGTTATTGAGCACTTGAGATATATATTATGTATTGCATGCTATTTTCTTGTATCAAGTTGGAAAAATTCTCAAGTGTTGCTCAAAAATGTGATTTATCGAAAAATAGGGCATACATGCACATTTTATTGTTATACTTGATGAAATTTTGTATGAGAAGGATATGTATGTGTATGACTCTTGAAATCTATGTTTTGAATGATTTATAACCTGGACAAGTCGAGCATAATTGATTAAATTTCAACTTTTGGACTTAAAATGCAAAAATGGAAAGTTGGTGGACTTAATTGCAAGAAAAATAAAATTTAAGGGACCCCTCTGTAACTTTCGATTTTTGGGACTGTACTCAGGTTCAAAAATTATGTTTTGACATTTTAATAAAGTTTTAAGAGTTTTTAGATAAATAAAATCAACCCTTAAAAGCCCAAGGACTAGATTGTAAAAATTTGAGAAGTTTAAGGGCTAATTTGCAAATTTCGAAACTGTACCAGACCCTAATTTAAAACATGAAATTTTAACTCTTAAGGGACTGGAAATAACATATTTTAAGTATATTCCAAAAATCCAAGTGTTTAGAGCTTGGAAAGTAATTTTATAAAACTTGAGGGACCAAATTGTAAAAGATTTAACTTGAGGACCCAAATGAAATTTCCAGGACTTATGCAGCCCATGCACCTGGAAATACTAATTTACCTATAACATAATTATATTTTGGACCCAAGGTTCAAATTTCATAACAATTGGACCCCTAAAAACCTTAAAGGCAATTATTTCAAAATGGGACAAAAATGAGATTTTCAAAAGTTAAGGGACCTATACTTATGACGTTTTAAAACTGTTTTTGTTCCAATATCCCACTAACCTTAGTGACATTTTCCAATTGGAATCACATTAAAAGCCCTTCCGGTTTGTGAGTTCCGATTATTTTAAACTTAGGGCCCGAAATGACAATTTTAACAAATTTGGGGCCAATGTGAGAATTTTATAAAAAATAGACCTCAAAACTTTAAAAACCTGAATCTCTGAACAATTTAGAGAATTTAGGAACTGACCTCATAATATTTTAAGGTCGGGACATTTATTTATTTAACTTTTAACCCCAAAAATATTGGTTTTTACAAAGCGGGGCTAATTGTAAATTTTATTTTTATAAGGACCTAACTCAAATTATTTTCTTTTAAAGAAACAGCCCTGGACCCTCTTACTTTAATATTTAATTAAAATATTTTATTTTCTTAAAAATCCCTTGACTTATCGGATCGTCTTGACCGATTAATAACCGATCGCGGGGCGACTTCCTCGTCTCGCGATTTCGAATCTATAACGGGACATATGTTCCTCCTAATCCTTAAGATATCGAAGACTACTTATCCTCCAGATAATTGTCTTCATCCCAATAACTCCACCAACGCCAAAACTATTTTGTGCAAAATTTGAGAACTTTTCATGAACTGCTTCCCGAATCAATAATACCCGACTGCCTGGTTGACTACCTGAACGTGTACTTAATTTCTGCCCGAGTCAACTTGGTGTGTCGAGCTCACGATCGGAATGGATACGGGGATGGAACCGGCAGCTCGGCCGCTATTCCACTCTCTCGCCCCATCGCCCTAATCCCCAACCGAGGGACGGAGTTTGTCCAAGGGAAGCGGGTCGTAGTACTTGAGGTATAATCATGATTATGACGATTCCGAGCCTTGCTAGCTCCAACGTGGATTTTGTCTTTGCCTACGGAGCGATAAGGTGACAGGTCTTTGACCATCATGAACGGGAGTTACAAGGAAGAACAAAGGAATCATTTTGTCGATCCACACGATTAGGAGTTGAACGGAACGGGTTGGCGCTACATATCGAGACGCAACCACAAATTGTCTTGTATAGGATTGGCGCTACACATCAGTACGCAATCCCCATGTCTTGCTTGAACCATAATGCCTGCGTGACCACGAACTGTTTTCTTAAACTGTATAAGTATATTACTTAATATATTTATCACGACGCTTGTGGACTATGTGTGAACACATGCATCATACCGCACGCGTTTTTCATACAACCGTTTTTCGCATTAACTATTTATATCGCCACACTTGCACACGATCACCCCATCCATCGAGATTTTTGTCTCATCCCCTCATGTTTTCTAACCTTTAGATGAAGAGTTTTTGAATACATCGAACCTCTGCAGATTGAATCCCTATCGTAATGAGGAGCGATATTTCCTTTTACTTTTATTTGTTGTTGGACTCTTCATTTTATTTTCGTTGGTCGTAAGTTAATTGGATAATCTTTTGGGTTGTATTCGGATACCTTGGACTTTAAGATGTAATTTGTACTCGTGTTTATTTTAATTCCATTGCATTAGACTCTATTTTACTTGGAGTTTTGTATCTTTGGTTTAGACTGTTGATTTATTTCTGTATTAAGTGATTGATCGTTGTCGCGCCACGTTTGGGGTGACATTAAACCACGGTCCATTTTCATACTATGCAAACTATATATTAATAAAAAGAAAAAACAAAAATATGAATAAAGATATGTAATATATAATATAATATTATTACATATGCAGTCAATGTTGAATATTCACTTATTGGAGATCCAATATGTATAGTCATTGTCTACTCAAACATAAATGGAAACACCATGTACTACAATTCAATTGTAATCTATATTTAAAATTCACGAAATAATGATTAGTATTTGATGGATTAATAAAATATTTGAGTACTTCAAGTATTATTAATACCATGGTGTCATTTCAAAACCTTTCTCGTTAGATTTATTGTAAGTGGCATTTTCTTTACGTATGCTTTGTTTTATGCTTTATCAATAATTTCTTTGAAATAATATTACATATCCGGTTAATAGAAATTAGTTAATATACAACACAAGTTAATTATAGATTGTGAATACATGTATAACATTGTCGATATGATTGTTAAATTTTTAACATTGTTCTAATATATAATTTATTTTTAGTGAGTATATATCGGGATGAATTATTAACTAATTATTTAAATAACTCAATTCAAGAAAAACTTAAAAACAGTATAAATTTATATAAGTATATAGGTTTCTATATTTAGTTAACAATCAAATTTTCTCTTGTTTGATTTTGATGGTTGGAGACATCTTTTTTTATATTACTTTTAATATTTTTTTGCATCAGATGCATTATAAATAATTAATAATGTAATTTTACATGCTAAAATTTGATAACCCAAGTTTTTGCATTAGTAAAAAAATTGAATCTAAATCATGTTAAATCGTATATCCATTATTACAAAAAAAAAAAAAGAAAAGAAAAACATAGATAAAGATTAATGAATAAAGCTTGGACAACAAACTATTTTTTTTTTCAAAATTTTAATAATAACTTATATTTTACTAATCTTAAAACAAATTATCTTTTTATTGAAAATACATATCTTTCTCTATAATTCTCAATGATCTCAAGCCTCCATCTTCACATATTTAAAAAATGTATCATTTAATTATCTCACAGTTTAGGGAGGGTGATAGATGATAAATTTATTTTAATGGGATATTTGCAACTAAAAGTGAATTTAGAAACTATATTTTGTCTTCCTACTTATTTAAATCAAACTAAATACATTAATCTTATTTGTTTTTTTTTATCTTCATTTAGTTGTAAATTCATACTCTTGTTTCTTTTTGTAGATGTATTTAGTTATTAAGAAAATTAAAGAAAAATATTATAAATGTACATTTTTACATAACACTCAACTTTAAATGGCTAAAACTATCTCATATGAAGTCTTTTATATATGCTTATGACATATGATTGGAAAGCTCTCGACATCTAGTTTAATATGAAATTAATATTATTTACAAATTCAAAATATTCTATGAAATACAATTAAATGAAAGCATATAAAAAGAGTATAGAATACAAAGAGACATTAATCATATTATAAAACAAAAACAAATAATTAATCAATATAGAAAACTACATAATTGTCCCTAAAACTAATTTTACTATAAGGATATTTTTGACAAATCAATTTTTTCAAGAAACTTTCAAACTCATTCATACTTTTATAATAAGTATAGATAGATATAGAAAATGAGTTTCCATGACAAATCACTTAACCAAAAGTTCATTTTGGTAATACTGGAAATTAGAATCCAAATGGTTTTATCAACCTCATAGCTGCTCAATTTTATTCTTATAGTATCGACACTCAATTCATGCCTTTAAATCCATATAATTCAACATACTGCACAAATTATATACATAGTCCGCCACAATACATGCCAACGTATTTGCAATATATGTTGTGCCCAATAATTATCCAATCTTAGAGCATCAATTGCAAATCAATAGTAGCGGTCATCTGGATGGTCACGATGATGATGGTGGTGATAGTGGACTTAATGATGATTTCAGGGGCGGCGACTATTATAGTGACCAAGATGTTGTTGGTGATGTATATCATTTATTAGCCTCTAAAATGCACAATCTCGGTAGTCAGTAGATATGCCATTAACAGATTAAAAAAAATGGAATTTGTGACCAAAAGTTATCAGTATCAGAAGCCAAAGAACTCAAATCCACTGACCAAGCTACTTGCACAAGGAGTTGTGAGCTATGAAGGAGATAAATGGGCCAAACGCAGAAAACTAATCAACCCTATTTTTTACATTTTTTTAAGGGATAATTACAAAAAGTACCCATGAGATTTGACCTAATTACAAAAAAACCCAGCTAACTTTAAAATTTACAATAAGTACCCCTGAGGTTTGAAATATATTTCAAAATCCCCCTTCATATTCGTAAAATCATTGCAGATTACCCCTTAATTTTAACACTAAATCAAATCTCAGGGGTACTTTTTGTAAGTTTTAAAGTTAGCTGAGTTTTTTTGTAATTAGGTCAAACCTCAGGGGTACTTTTTGTAATTATTCATTTTTTTAATGTTGTTACAATGCATTATGTTTTACACGAAAATAGAACAAATACTACATTGCATTACATATTAAATGTAACTGAAATATAAGATATTGTAATGTGCATTTTATTCGCAAAAATACAACTTGTTTAAAAAAAACACTCTTCAATTATAATATTATTCTTTGTCCTTTTCTTTAAAAGATCATAGCAAAATTATATTAATTTATCAATTACATATTTTTTTTGTTAATTAAAACCACAACACCGTTCGCCACCGCTTCAAATCGCGCCTTCAGCCCGCGATTTGAAAATATTATTTGTCCGAACCGCATATATAGCAATTCAGTTTGAAATTTACTCGAAAAAACACAAAATTGCACCGTGATCACCCGTATTCTAAATGATAAGGGTCTTTTTATACATGTTTTATGTGTATATTTAAGTATGATTTGAGTTATTTTATTGTTAGTTTCATAAATTTTTGATTGTACATAGTTCACATTACTCCGATGTGCTTTTATTGATGTAGATTGATGATTTGGAGCTGTTTTTGGTGAATTTTGGGCCATGGTTTCATGTCAAAACATACCCGGGGGTTTCTGGATGCAAAAACACTCAAAATCCCAAGCTAAACGCGTCATTTCGGGGCCTTTTCAGTCAAACACGGGCAGGGTGTGTTTTTAAGCACGGCCGTGCTTTTTAGAAGTAAAAAACGAGCAATTTTTCGACCCCGACGTACCAAACACGGCCAGGCCGTGCTTTTCAAGCACGGCCGTGTTCGGGAAATTCCAAAAACACGGCCTACCCGTGCTTTTAAAGCACGGGCGTGCTTTTCGTCCAGACTGGTTTTTTCTTTGGCGGAAATTATGGAGACTTTCCTTTCTGCTTTTTGACAACCTTTGAGCAACTTTTACACCTCATTTTGATGCACCAAGCTCTATTATTCCCTCAATTGTCATGTGGACACAATGATTCAACCAACTCAACCATGAATGTGCACACAATGATTCAACCAACAACCATGGAAGTGGAGCATTTGTTAGCATTATTGATGTGTTCTTTCACAAAGATGGTGCCTATAAAAGCCAAGAGTTTGAGTTGGAAATATTGATAATTCATGTAGTATTCATTGATAGGGAGATTCATTGTATATTCTAAGTTTCAAAGCAAAATACATTGAGAGGATAAAAGAGAGGTAGAGTTGGAAGTTGAAGAGCAATAGAGGAGAAGGCTTGGAGCTCAACATCATTGCAATCAACCAAGGAGGAAGTCTTGTATTGGTCTTGAATAAGAGCTAAGTACACCATGTTCATTTTATTCATATCTTCTTGTGTAGTATACTCTTTTGACAAAGCCATGTGTAGCTAAATTTCTAGTGTTTGAATGTAATGAACTCTAGAATGAATTTGTGATTAAGGTTTGTATGTTTTTAATAAAATCTTCATGATTTGTGTGATTCACTTATATTATGCTTTATTCATTCAAATTGGTATATGCGCAATATTGATTTGAAGTTTATTTTTCATCCGGGAAATCGAGAGATTCGTGGTGAAATAGAACCTATATAAGTGAAAAGAGTTGCATGCAATCCTAGATATAGAACGACATAAATCTTCTGGATTAGGGTCAAACCTAATATGGGAATTCACAAATCGTTATAATCTTGTCTTGGGGTTTTAACTAGAAAGAGATTTGAGTTAATCAACTTGAGATTAGAAGTTATTCGCTCGATAGAGGGTTTAACTTAAATCGAATTTCTACGGTCCATGAAACATGAGATTTTACTAAAAGAGGTTGGTTTTTGCTTAAGGGATTATGGTTGTATTTTTATCTTGTTAAATCACAAAAACATTCTAGAGGGATTTACATTCAAACACATTTCTAGCTCTTGATTTCTTAATTCTACAATCTATTTTTATTTGATCTTTTGTAAGTTGCAATTATTTTAAAATTCTCTATTTTTCATTTTCATTAAACAAACAAAACTCTGAAAATTGCTAGATTAATTAAATAACAAAAAGACGGTAATTATTAGTACTTACAATCCTCGTGGGAATGACACTCGGTACTCAACAATCTATACTATAAAACGATAGGTGCACTTGCCTAAGGTTTTAAAGGTAGCTTTTGAGTCATCACTAAACAATATCAAAAGCTCAATAAATTCTAGAGCTTGTGCAGAAGCAGATGAGCACCATGCTGAGGCTGTAGGACGGCGAAAGCTCAAAAGAGACGCGCTGTAAAATCATAGCCAGTGCCACTTTTGCCTCGTTCATTGCAAAATTTTGTCCAACACATATTCGAGGCCCCCAACCAAACGGGCAAAATATACCTTGGCTCTTGTGTGCTTTAGACACCCCTTCGCTACATCGGTCCGGTTTGAATTCCATCGCGTCGTCCCCCCAAGTTTCGGGGTTTTGATGTACGAATATAGTTGGCATTGTAAGCTGAACTCCGGCAGGTAATGTTAATTTCCCCAATTTGGTTTCCTCACTCACACTTCGATCAAGAGCAACTATTGGTGGATAAAGCCTCAATACCTCGTACAAGATCATGGTAACCTGTGATGAAGATCTCACTAGAGTTATGCTAAGTAAATATAAGATTATCAAGCACAAAAAAATAAGATTAATCCGATTAAATTGAAAACTGTAGGTCAGGACGGAGCCTGAAAATGAAGAGAGAGGTGAGATTTTTTTCTCGAAACTAATAGATAAAGATACATTTTTTTTTTATATTTTTAGGGTGCAAAATTATAAAATTTATAATAATTATGAAAAAGTTTGAAGTTGAGGGGGCGGTCATCGCACCAGCCCCGGACTCCGTGCCTACCGTAGGCATTTTATAGTATATGTGATAGAGTCTGCGAGTTTCACTTAGCAAGATTCAAATTTAATTGGAAACTACTATACAAAAAAATAGTTCACCTACAAATTTTTCTGTATGTAAGTATTAAGTTTTTTTTGTCAGAAGTAAAGATGCGATAGAATCTCAACAAATCAAAACTCTAGGTGAAATTGTTGTAAGTAAATTTTACTGATTAAATCTAAAATTGTTCGTGCATATCTTTGATATTTATGTCGGTAAATTTAAAGATTGTTGGTGACTTGTCGATAAATGATCAGTATAGTTTGAGGAAAAACAATATTTTTGATTTTGTTTGTACCTACACTCTGTAAAATTTTATTGACGATCAAAATCAATTCTATCATTAAATTTTATCGGTAAAGTGGAAGTTTTTTAGTAGTGTACTTACGATTTTAAGGTGATTTATCTCATTGTAATCCGGTGTTCGATTCCCGAATACTTGTAAAACCTCTTCTCTAGCTCTTATCTGCTAGTCTGGATATTTACTCAATAAAACCAAGGATAAATCTAAATGGCCATATTATGGCTGGCCATAAAAGCAAATTCATCATTTTTCTTATTAATGAGAAGGGTGATATAGTAATTTAATATTTTGTTTGACTACTCTACCCTTCCTATCTACCCTCCCACCTAAATACCAATGACTCCACTAATTAGAATTTGAGATTCAAATTTCTCTCTCTTCATTAAATTATTCTTTTTACCTTTTCAAGAAAATAATTTATTTAACAAATTAATTGATGGATTAATACTTGAATAAGAAACATATATTTCGGATGTACAAGAGCTTTTCATATGCATTGTCCCTTTTAAGGTTTAACAATCAATACGTGAATCAAGTCAAATTAATTTTTAAAAATTTATAATCTTTGCCATATTTTTTTTTGAATTTTCATCCGAAAATCAATACACATAAAACTATCTTTAGTAGGAATATTAGAATTTAAAATATCATATAAATGAAAAATCAAACAAACACCAATAAATTAGTTAAATGCTAAATTAAGTTTTCAGATTCTCTAATGATAGGTACAATTTGGCCACTCCGACAATCAAATCGGATTTTCACTTATTCCATTGTCATCTCGATATATAAAAAAAAAACAAATATATATGAATTTATTTTGAGAAAATATTTTTAAAGAATGAAGATATTTAAAAACAAAAAAAAAAATCCAAACATTCTAATATACATTAGTTTCATGCAGACATAATGTATTAAAACAAATCCAAACATTCTAATCCAAACATATTTTACTCGTCTTCCAAATTGAAGCACTGAATAATGTTCAATAATGGTTCCTTTTCGCCTACTTTAATATATGACAAAGACTTATATAAGTCCATCTCACCGATCTTTATCCGTAAGATGGGTCGAGTCGGTCAAGTCAACAGAAAATCTGCGGGTCAAAAAAAAGGTCAATTCTCCGCCAAAAATAGTATGGTAATACCTTTTGAGAAAATTATAATAATTTTAAGACAATAATATTTTGAGCAAAAAAATAATATTTTATTAATAAACATGTAATACTTTTTGGTTTTTTATATTTATTTTTATGTGAAACTAAAAGAACCTAATTTGTGATTTGCTCATTTCTTGTAGATTATACTATGGTGATCAAATCTTCTTAACAAATTCCAGTCACGTAAAATATGCATTTAGTTTTAATGTAATATGCACTACAATATAAGTGACATAAGGTAACACCCAAAAAATGTTACATATTAGCCATAAAATATTAATATAGACAATAGATATCACTTTTTATGGTGATACATCTGTCCGTGCTACCTATAGTCTACGATATCACTTTTAATACCTTTAATGACACTTTTTTAAGTGTTTATTGTAACACTTTAAAAAAATAAATATAAAAATATTACATATAAGTCTAACGTAGCACTTTTTGTTAAAATATAATAAAAAAGCATCGAACCCAAGACCTATGCTATTTAGAAGTAATAATTTACCAATGGGCTAAGTTGATTCTTATTGCATCTTTTGCTTTGATTTTTATATATACACATATATATATATATATGCTTATATATACTAAAAATTATATTATTTACTATATGTATTAAAATTATATTATACACTATAAATATAAATTTATATAATATATTATATATATTATAAATTATGTTTTATATTAGGAATTATATTATATATTAAAGAACATAATAAAACTAACAAATAAAAATATCAAATAAGTTTATCAATGAATTGATTTTCTATTAGTAAAAATAAAACGAATAGAAATAAAAAAAACCGAAGCACTAGAGTAATCCAGTAGCCGGGAAGCCACTTCCTGGAATTGTTCTTTCGAAAAAGTTAATTTATCAACGGAAAAAATTCATAAGTATTTACCGACGACATCAGTTTTCGTTGGTAATTCTTTTTTTGAAAAATATTGTTGATTAGTTTCCGTCAGTAAAATTAAAAGTATTAAATAAGAATAATAAATTTACCTAGGAATTTTTTCGTGGATATTATGATATAATTAATTACATTGTTGAATTTGTTTAGAAAAAAAAAGCGAATAGAAAAATAAAAACCTTCGGTAATGCCTACAATTGATTTCCATCGATAAAATCCATGGGTATTTTATAAGTTTCTTGTAATGTCATAGAACATTTAGTAATTGATTATGTATCACTTATATATATATAATATAATTAATAGAAATAAGTTAAAAATTAACAAATAAATAATCAATATATTTTATAAAACCTTAAGTTATGTTAATGCTATAAGTAAACTAACTAAAATCTCATATACAATAAATAGGCAAAATAAAGGGTAAAAATCTACTTAAAATTGGCATTTATTAATATTTATAGATTAATATTACTAAAATATTAAAAAAATAAAAATTAAGAAAAAACATTGCCCTGGCCTTTCCCTAATTTTAGGTATGGCGTCCCAAGTTATTTATTATTTTTTTTAAAAAAAGTGTATCATTATTTAAACATCCCGGCATCACACATTTTTCAATTTCCATGCAATTTCGAAGTGTCATTAAAATATGTTATATTTTTTAAGTAAAAAACACTTAGTAAACGCTTTGTAACTATGTGTTTAATACTTTGAAACAATACTTTATTTCAATATTATATACATAAATTAAGTTAAATCTTTCAAAAATTAATTATTATTATTATGTGAATATTATATAAAAGACAAAATAAGAAGGTTAATTACATATATCAATAGACTGATTATTGTTAAATACTTATTTTTAATGATGTTAAGTTATAATTTAATAGAATATAAAACACTATATTTTAATTTTATGTAAACTAAATATAATTATAAATACAATTCACATAAGAATATATTAAATATTATTAAATGATTATCTTACTTTATGCTATAATCAAAGTTAAAATTGAGTTTGAGTTTGTATTAGTTATGAAAACGAATTTCGAAATTTAGATTTACCCAATTGAAAAATCATTATTAACTTTTGCATTGAAAACTATCACATTGATTCTCTCAAGAATGTGGGCTCAAGGGAAAATAAAGTGGCACCATTATGTGTATTTAGAGCTATAATGCTTTAAGGGTTGTACAGTCATTTCATTTCCTTAAGCATTATTAAATATTAATTAAAAATAATCTACCTACTTTATGGACATCCATATTCTGGCCATTTAGCACTTCCCTAAAACCAATGCCCACACAAGCAACACTGAAGTGGTCTCCTGGCCATCAAAATAAAACACTTTGCACTCTTCTACTACTTCATCTATGCTCATTCCGAAACTCTTGTTACCATTTTGTTCGATTTCTTGGAAATTGGACTCCAACAGAATGCCCAGTAAGTCTTTATTATTTGCTTCCCCTGCTTCCATTGCCTTAGCCCTTTCATTAATGAGACTCCGAATCGAAGATTGAACTTCCTTTTGAATTTCTTTCATTCTCTTGTTGCTTTTGGTTGGCATAAATCTACACATGGAAAGCGCACATTACACATAGGAAGAGAATTAAGTCTTTTGTGATGGAATGTCCAATTGAAATATTAGGTAAAATTGCAAAATTAGTCCTATAGGGCGGTAGCAAGAAGGTCCTGTAATAATCAAGTTTTGCAAAAATATCTTGTAACTATGTAAACATCTCAATTTTGGTCCTGCAAAATGCACGGTTTGCAAAATAGCCCTATAACTGTATGAATATATCAATTTTGGTCCTAATGTCATCGGAAATTGGAGCTATATGTGCCGCTCATGTGATTGAAATATGGTGAAATTAATACCAAAATTGAAATTTTCATATAGTTACAGGACTATTTTACAAACCGTGTATTTTGCAGGACCAAAATCGAGAGTTTGCTATAGTTACGGGACTTTTTTGTAAAATGCAATTTTTACAGGACCTTTTTGCTACCAAGCTATAGTTACAGGACCAATTTTGCAATTCTGCCGAATTATTATCTAATAGACTACGGAGACATCTTTTTCACAGGCCATTGACATATTTTATTAGGGAAAATTGTAAAATCGATCTGGTAACTTCGTCTTTTTAGACTTTTCGTCCCCTAGGTTATCAAAATTTGTTTTTTTTTAAAATCCCAAATCAGCAATTTCTAGCAAAATTAAAAGTTTATATTGAAAATCAGATTAAATGTCCTAAATTTTGAGAACTGAGCTGACCAAAAGTGCCAAGTTACCGAACCAATTTTACAGTTTTCTCCCTATTTTATTACCTCCATCCCGGAATATATATCGACCGTAAAGCCATAACGAGGTGCTCGGCCTGTTCTCCCTGAAGTTGGAATATTCTTCTGCCTTCTTGGTACCTTCTACCAAGAAAATTAAGAATTATAGGAATTAATAATTAAGAAATATGAATATATGATCTATCGGAACAGAAAATTAAACCTTCAACTTCTCAAGATGGAAAGCAGGGTTGATGAGTTTTCTGTGTTTGGCCCATTTATCTCCCTCATAGCTTGTAAACCCTTCTGCAAGCGGCTTGGTCAATATTTTAGAGTTCTTTGGTTTCTGATACAGATAATTCTTCGTCATAGTCTCCTTAATAAGTTCAGGGTCTGTTGATGATAATATCTCGGCCGTGGTTGTATTAGTTTTTTTTTTTTGTTATGGTGGATTCCACATCCTCAGAGTTGAGGATAATTTTACATCAAGCAACAGAATTTTTGTATTGAACTGAATCAGATTAGGATAGGGCATGGAGTTTTCCAAAATTGGCTCAAGTTAATCTTGGGAGGATTGAGCTGAGAAAAGGGTCACAACATGGTTTTGATGATATACTCTTTGCTTTACTTGGATTTAGTGTTTCTGGTAGTGTTATTTTTGGTACTGCTAATTTTATTATTCTTGGTCGGTATGGCTTTTTGTTGAAATGTTCTTCGGTGGCAGTTTCACATTCCAGTTTATTTAATGAAATTGGCTTCGTGTGTATAATAAACGTTACTTTTAAGTCTTTTTTAAGTTTAAGCTGCTTGGAGTACTACACTCCCTACTCTACCAATTTCTATCTCCTATTTTTTATGGTGTTTAATTTTAATAACCAAATGTATGCCATGCGTATAATAATAATAACATTTTAAGCACATGGTATTCATATGGGTGTATTGAAATTAAAGATGACACATAATTTGGATCGCTTATTTCTTATGGTGATTCAATACACCAATATGTATTCGATGGGTATAATAATATTATTTTATGCATGTGGTATACACATGAGTATGAATATATCGGGAAGTTTGATTGAGAATGTTTTTTGGGGTGATTAGAGAAGTGTGATTTGATGTGATATATCGAAAAATGTGTGTATTTAACAGAGAAATGTATCGGGAAGATTGGACAAAATATATCAGCAGAGAATAGTGATCTTTGATCTGCCTGCGGACAATATCACAGATTCTTTGTTTGGAAATAATCCTTCGGATGCTCCTGATCTGCGAGCAATATAAAAAGATATTATAAGGATTTGAAAGCTCATTCAAGTGTTCATTTGGATGAGCTCGTTAAACCTGTTGTTTGAATTCTTCCTATTAATGATTTCATAACGCTAGTTTGAAACACTTTGGCTTTTACTAACAATTTAGACAATGAGATAAGACAAAATACCATCGAAAGTCTACAACAGACGTCCATCCGACAAGTTCTGCTAGAAAAGCTCAATGCATTGAGTAGAAGAGTTTTTGTAATCCCTTGGAGGACGGCTGTGAAAATGATCGCACCCCACTCAACAACGGAACATCTGATCGACCATCAGTAATATCAGGTTTCAGCTTTTCAGTTTCGTGATCATTTAAATTGGAAGGTGATGTTGTTTCTTGACACTTTCCCAGGTTTAACAAAGGCAGGCCATCTTCTTCTTGCAAAGCCTGATCAGTAGAATTTGCCACTTCTATGTCGTCGGCCCCATCATCTTCTGCAAGAAATCTCTCATCACCATACCAATAGGCAACCAGCCAGTAAATAATCATATTTACAAAACTCAAGATTGCCAACAACGCGTAAAACTTGTCCAGGCGACTGGAATTTACGTCAACGTTAAACCATTTGAACCAATTTGTCAAGACGAGTATACAAACAACACTCACAAACTTGCCAACACCATTTACGAATTCTTGAAACGGCGTTCCATATCTGGCTATTGATTCAGAAACTTGAGAAACAAAGAAATTCTCAAGCCCGTCTTCACAAAGTCCTCCCATGACTCCCAATAACATATATTGTGGAGTTAGTCTAAAAACACTCATATACCTCTCAGGATCCACTGTGTTTATCTTCACTAAATGCAACCAATCACGTACATTTATCCAAGCGGCTATGCAACATACCACACAACATACCATCCCAATGCCCATTCTCACAAGCATCAACTTTTGTCCTACGCAATTCTTTTTCTTCTCAAGCTTTTCAAGTACGTAGTTGGATGTATTTGCGATGGTGAATTTTGTAAATCTCTGCAAAATTATGAAAAATAGAATTGGAAAATCCTCATTGATGTTTTTGGCTTCTTCTAGAAAGAAAGTGCTCCCCGTGGCGGATACCACACTAAATGTGAGGAATGTTGTCCAAATGGGAACCATCTTTAACAAATACTTCACTCCCTTCACTTGTTCAACAGTCCAAATGTTGTTTCCTGGGTTTTCTTCATCTTGTGGCACAAGTACTGCTGCTTTATCTAACCACCTGCCAGTTATTTAAGGGTAAATTAGAAAATTATCCTCATGTTTAGCCTAATTACAAAAAAAAAACCTAGTATCTTTCAAAAATATAAGTACATGTTAAAAATATTACAAACACCCTCAATATTTAGTTAATAGATACACCCTCTAACTCTAATGATGTAATTTGTAAAATACAGACAAATCTTAAGGGGTATCTGTAATTTAGAAAGTTGTTTTTTTTTTTTTTTTGTAATTATGATGAACCTCAAGAGTACTATTTTTAATTATTTAATGAACATGGAATTTGTGATGACAACAATTGAAAGATATGCTTAGCTTTGATCTTGTAGTGTCAGATTCAGATTTCATATTCTACGTACGTTCCTATTTTATTTCTTATTCCATCATATCCGGTTGAATGACACGTCCATCGAGGCATGTTTATCTTAATAGTACATGTCATTCATCTAATCAGGAATAGAAAGTAGAATAGGAAATCCGGTCCCGTATTTGTCCAGTACACACCTCAACCAAGAAACGTTCGGCAAAATCTGCACAAGACCACTAGAGTTTTGAAATAGCTGCTCTGGAGTCTGTGGATATTCGACATTTCTCTTCGTCACCGCAGTATATACGATGAACACAACATCACCGAGAGGGCTGCCAATTGGTTTCGTGAATATATAAAATTTTGTGCCGAGCAAGAACCATATAAAGGCCGCCAACGTCACAATTGCTGATACCATTGAGAGTATCTTGAATGAATCTGAAAGGCCAAAAACAGCAACAATGGCAGTCAACAAGGAAGCAAAGTTCCACCAGAAATCACAACGGCTGTTAGATCGTTCTTCATCCTCTTCCGTGATTGGATGATCTTTTGCTAACATTTGATCACCAAAAAACGGTTCTAATGTTACCTTTACTGCTGCTTGTGAAAAAGTTACCAGCACCAATGCTGTGTAAAATACCCTGAGGTCAAGAAAATGTTCAACATGGGCTGCAACGAAAATTAGCCATAATCCCTGCAAATAATTAACAGGGATAATTACAAGAACACCCCTGAAGTTAGGGCTAATTACAAAAAAATTCAGAGATTCATGGAAATTACAAAAAATCCTTTTAGGTTTGATGCGTTTTACATTTAATTTTCCCATTCAAAAAAATATTTCAAAAAATCTATTTACTTTGTCAAAATATTACAATTACCCTTTTAAATTTAAGACACAATCAACCTCAAGGAATTTTTTATAATTTTCAAAACTCTTTAGTTTTTTTTTTTTGTTAATTAGCCGAAACATTAGGGGCTTTTTCTAATTATTCCTTATTAGAAAGAAACTTAATTAATCAATTTTCCATTACTTTAAGGGATAATTACAAACGAAACACTTACAAAAAATCCAGAGAAATTTCAAAATCATCGAAACCTATTGATGTCTGATTTTGTCTTATATTTTACCCTAACTGTTAGTTGATGTGAGAAAATTTGCTGATGTAATTAAATGTTTTACAATTATTCTATCAATTTTTTTAAATATTACAAATAGTCTCAACTTTTCATCTGACTATTTGTAATATTTAAAAAAAATTAATGATATAATTGTAAAATGTAAGACGAAAAATTAGGATTACTTATAATATTTAGAAAAGTTGATAGATGTGATTGTAAAATATTTGATAAAAAAATATAAAATACAATCAAAACCACCAGGTTTTTGTTTTTTTGATAAGCGTAAAAATATATAAAAGATTCAGTTCTAAAACTTTTTTTTTTCCGTTTAACTAGCTCAGATCTCATGGTAGTTTTGTAACCAGTGGCATAACCAGGATTTATATTGGGGTGTACCGATATACGAAAATGGAGTGAGTCGGATAAAAAAATTAACTAAAATGCATATAACTAAAGAATTATTTTCTAAAAAAACACCTATGTAAATTCTTTTTTTGAATAAAAGGGGGGCAGGGCCCAAGTTGGCCCCCCTCCCTCCACCAATATTTGTAAGTATAAGTTACTTAAAAATATTGAAACTGTGCATCATATGTTTGAGTATGTTCAGTTTCAACACCTTAAGAAGTACTCAAAGTACAGTTGATCTATACTTATTATAAAAGTGTGAATAGGTTTTAAAGTTTTTTGAAAATTTTGAATTGCCAAAAAAGTCCTTATGGTAAAGTTAGCCTTAAGGGTAAATAAGTAGTTTTCTATAATGATTTTGCTTTTATTTGTTTAATAATATTGACAAGTGTTTCTTTATATTCCAAACCTTTCTTATATGATTTATTTTAATTTTAATTCTTAGAATATTTTAAATTTTAAGATAATATTTATTTTATATTATACTAGATATCGAGAGCTTTCCAACCATATGTCATAAGCATATATAAAAAACTTCATATGGGAGAATTTTAGCCATTTAAAGTTGAGTGTTATGCAAAATGTACACATATAATATCTTTCTTTAATTTTCTAACTAGTTAAATACATCAAAAAAAAGAGATGAATTTACATCAAAATGAATAGAAAAAATAAATAAATAAAATAATTAATTTTGTTTTATTCAAAATAAATATCATGACAAAAAATTTCTAAACTTTACTATTGGTTGAAAATATCCATATAATAATAAATTTATCATCTATCACACACCCTAAATTGTGAGGTAATATTTATTTTTGGTTGAGTAAATGATTCATTTTTTAGTATGGGAAGATGGGAATTTGTGACTATTAAAAATTTCAAGGAATCTTATTTTTTTCCCATAAAAAATATTTAGTTTTTAAGATAAGTTAAATAAATTTTTTACTAAAATTTTGAATAATTATTATTTTGTTTCTAAGATTTATTCATTATCTTTATGTACGTTTCCGTAATAATAGATATACCATTTAACATGATTTTGATTCAATTATCAGTTTATTTTATTCGTGTATACTTTTGATTAAAAAAAAACTCGACCATTGTGACAATATAAAGTTAAATTTACAAAAAAATATATTATAAGTATATACTCTAAAATTATGGGGTACTCTATTGTAAGTATATACTCTAAAAAATATATTATAAGTATATATTATGGGGGTACTCTTTTTCCTTCCAAGGGTGGGTTTTACCTTGGAAGATTTTAACGAGGCCCCAACCATTCAGCCATCCGATTAGCTTGTGACCATTTCGTTATCTTTTATGACTTTGTTTCCAGGCTTTCCTTTGGTTACGATCACTTTGATCGGACAACTCCTTTTCATTTTTATATATATATTCGTATTTATTCAAAAAAAGTATATACTCTAAAATTTAAAAATAAAATAAACTTGGTTAAGGGTTATGTGTTTGAAATTAATAAAATGAGATTTTAAATCTCAAGGTGAGTGGATGAGATATGTTTAATTTTGATTATTCATAACTGTATATTTATAATTTCTTTATTTTTTTAAGAGTTGACATATTTCTATTGTAAAATTAAAAAAATAAAAAAAAATAAAAATGATTTTACAACAAAAATTACAATAACAATATAAAATAGCTAATACTAAGCGTTTTGATGCTAAATTGAAAAATTGGTTCCAAGAAGAAACAATATAAGAGAACTAATTTTGTTTAATATTTATTTATGCACTTATTTTTTTTTATGGATACACCATTTGACCTTTCAAATCCTATAATTTAGAATCATTTATCAATTTTAATAATATATCATTGTATATTTTTTTAGTTAAATAAGCCCAGTAAATATAATAATAAAAATATGAAATTAACTATAAAAGATATTTTAAAGGATAAATATGTGTTCTCAAACTTAACGAAATGTAATTATAAATTACGTTTTCATATGGAGGTATACAGAGCATGAAGTTTTTTTTTAATTTTTATTATATTTTTCTTGGCATAATCAAATTTTAATTAATTGAATGAAAAGTCTAACAAGTTTGGATAAAAAAAGAAACTAAGTTATTTTATTGTAACAAAATATATTATTTTGAATTATAAATAAGAAGTTAATATATCTTTTAATAATCTTATTATATTTTACATATCAAGAATTTTATATTGAAACTATTGTTCCAATTTAATCTCTTCTATTTTATGGTAGTTTTTTTATTTATTACTTATATAGATGTGTATTGATTAAAAGAGCTACATTAATAAACAGACTTTGATTTACAAAAATAAAAATTAATATAATAAATTTAAATAAAATACAGTTAGAATTGCTATATATATATATACACTATTGTAAGAATGGTAGAAGAAATGATGAAGATTACGTATGTACATTTTAACATTTATGACAACACTTATTTTTGCTTAAAACTTACATACCGTTAATAAATTATATAAGTTTAGGTAAAACGATATGTATTATATTATTCATGTAGTGAAATAATCTAACTTAACAAAAAAAAAACGTAATATGATATGAAAACAAGAACCAAAATCTGAAAATTTTAAAGAAGTATATATATATATATATATATATATATGCTAAGAAAAACTAAAAAAAATTAATAATCTGATATTTATATCATAAATACATATTTCCTAATCTACATGTTGATATGTTAATCTTTTAATTTAAAAATATTGTATTAAATTATGCACAATAAGTATAAAACTTACTTGATATTTGAATGGCGACCACAACATCACATTTGATTGAAATTCTTTATCAAAAAATTTATTTATGGATCAAAGTAATATATTTCCTTGTTATTTCAAAAATAGACATGATTTCGGAAAATAAATTGTTCATTATAATTTAAATATTAATTTCATTAACAAAAGTAACTAATTTTAGTCAACTTTAAGTTTTGAGTCTCTTTGAAGATATAAGCACTATATATTAATTTCTATATATAAAAAAATAATTATGAATTTGATCTAACATTTTGTAGTGTACATATAGATGTATTGTTAAAGTAATAATTTAAATTTTGGTCAAACATTGTTTTCATAGTTATGCATTTCAAAACATGTCCCCCTCTTGAACAATTTAATTTTTAAAATGTGTATTTTTCAAGTGAAGCCATATTTTATTATAAATGTTAAATTAACAAAGATCTAAATAACATTTTTCAAGTTTTTCTTCCAAATTTTACAATGACAGATATACCATTTCCAATCCTCTTTACTTTTAACCTTTTTTTCTTATAAATTTTCATATTATATTTTATTTTGTTAAATAAAATTCTATCTACGAATAACAATATACATACATACAAGTAATAAATAAAAATGTTGTGATGGAATATCAAGAGACAAAAAAGAACAATAATTTGAGTAAGATTCGAAAAGCTATATTATTTCCTGTTTGGAATTTAAAAGTAAAATTTTAAATATTCATATATAAAATTATATATATAGATAACAATTAATCCTTTAATCAAATACTCAAATGTATATATTGACATTCCTCAATATCAAATTCATCATCTGGTAAAGCTGATTTAATATTAAGTCGAAGATTTAAATTTACGAAGATATTTATTTTTAACATTTTAAGCATTCAAATACATGCATGATAATGCATTATACTTTTTGTGAATTGTGTTGTAAATTTTATGCTACATTGAAAGATGCTCACCGACAAACATAAAATGAATAAATGATTTTTTTATGCCTAAGACAATAAAAAGATAGACCTATCAGCTCTGAATGATGTATTATTTTTTGGATATGCTACGTTGGATGGATTTTTAGAATGTAAGGTGACTTTTTAAAAGAAAACGACATGAAAGACGTAATTGAGGTTCTTCATATTATTTATTTCAATGTATTAATTAATAAATTTTTACTGTTATTAAATTTGTCATTACTATATTACATAAATAATTTTTGATATAAAAATTAATTAGAATAATTAATAATCACATCAGTGCACTCAATAATAAAATATTATGTGGAAGCAATAAATTTATGATGTCGTGCATGTTCTTAATGATAATAGAATGGAGCATAACTATTATTATTCTCTATGATGTGGTTCTGTCATTAACTTGATATGTAAATGTGACTATTCTTTCAAACTGAAAATTTATTGACCGTTTTCAATTACAATTGATTAGTCTATTTTATCTTCATTTCTATTATATAAATAATTAATTTAATCATGGAGAACATGAGAAAAATTTGATAATAGTCAAGTGGTTAAGACTCTTATCCCAGCTAGAGGTGTAGGATTTGAATCCCATCATAGGCCCTCCTAACATATGTACTTAATTATAAAAAAAAAGGAGAACATGAATCAAAATATTGCGGGAACTAAGCTTCTAGATATAAAATGAAATTTTACTTTTTCATCGTTCTTAACAAAGAGGCACATGTGGTGAATGAAAAACTGAATCTTGTAATCAAACCGATTTAAAAGATAACACCCATTAGGAAATAGAATAAAAGAGAAATGCATCTATACGTCAACCAATCATGCTCGGGCTAAAAGTGCATTAAAAAAATTGTAAAATAATCTCAAAGCTAATTATGAAGAAGAAGTAGACACTCAAAAAATAAAAGAGATGCATTAATTTAAAACGAATTCTTGGAATATATTTTTTTAATTTATATATAGATTGCTCATTAATTTTTTAATATCCGTCGTACTTTGTTAAGCGATAATATCATTTACGTATCATGTTTTTTAGTTCAAAATGCCTTAACCACATTTCACCAACAAATAAGTTTAAATTTTGTCATTCACAAACTTTCTTTTATGATCAAAATACATGAATGGCATTTCTTATAAATACAAATAATATAATAAAAATCGATTCCAATTTATATAATTAATTTGAATCAATTTAATAAAATTATTTGGTTCACGTGCAACGCACGTTCATCTTACTAGTTTATTATACACTCAATCACAGTTCGGTGTATACTGTGCGCATATTGACTGCAGATATCAGATCTAATATATTCTTCTAGTAGTAGCATCTATAAGACCGAGTCCGTCAGTACTTACAATAATGTAAATGGTGGCGGAGCAAACCATCATTTTGAAGAGTCCCGTGTAAGCATCGGCTAAAAAAGCGAAGAAAATCTGCAAAACTTCATAAGTTCCTTCGTGTAAATTAACAACTATAGCAGCTTTTGGAAGATTATTACGTTCCCACCCATATGTGAGATAAGTGATCAAGATACTGAACAGCGCCACATCCACTAACTTGTAGCTAAACATGAGGCCTGTATGTGCATAGAAACGGCAATATTCATTAGAAACTTATGCTCATGATCAAGAAAAGATCAATTTTTATAAATATTGAGCTAGAGTCGAGACCATGAAAGAAATAAAGTATGTAATGAACCCAGTGACCACGAGTATTACTCGTAATGACGAGACTCGGGTCCGAATACCTTCAATGTCAGGCTTTAAACTAAAAAAAAAAGCACAATAATACACTATTATTACCTAAGATGAATAAGATCGCCCTCGAGAAGACAACATAGTGACGGAACTTGCTGACACACCAAGCCTTGGAGAAGACAACATAGTGATGGAACTTGCTCACACACCAAGATATAAACTTCATTGCTGGAAACCTCTTAATAACTGCATCCAGGTTGCCGAGAGAGAGGCAATACTTATATATATATATAAATAATATATATACTGATATATATTGAAGGCTTGTATGGTTTCATTCTATGAAGTACTGATACGGTTACGGAATACAGATACAATACGACACTAGTATGAGAATACGCGCTATATTTTGAAATTTTAAGGATACGGGTACGATATATATATATATATACATATAAAATTATATATTTTTTTATACTATTGAAAATACAAGCGTACTAAGTATAATTAAAAAAAATAATATTTCAAGTATAAAAAACTAAAATTTTATAAGTACTCATGATAACTCGACACACAAAAAAGTGCTGAAAAAATAAACATTAGAATAAATTATATATATATATATCTATTTCTATGTGCAAATGTATCCATGTGAGACCCCGAATTTTAACGTGAGATTCGGTGTTATGTAGTGATTATTTATTCGGCTATGTATCACAAACCTATTATTAATGAAACTCGACTCTATTTTTATTTATTTCTTCCAACGTCAATTACGCATTTCGCATTTTTAGAGCTTAGCAATTTTATATTCTTCCTCTAGTATTAATACTTGATCGAATGACTACTACTTTAGGATTATTAGACCTCCAACAATTTAGGAGTACATTCCAATCCTTATCCTAATATTTCATCTTATTCTATAATTCATCCCAACCAATTTCCCAATCAATTTTTTAAAAAAAAAAATATTTTTTATATTTTTAAAATATTTCGAAAATTACCATAAATGGGGAGGTTGTTTCATATTCTTTTCAAGACCTACAATTATATATGTATATATATATATTTACATATATATATTATTTTTTTTTTCTCAACTTTTGGTCACATGCTTAAAGGATGGACAAACTTTTCTTTCCACCAAATTCTAATAAATAAAAATACCAACACAATGATTATTATTCCTCCAACTTTTGGCTCCTTGTCTTAGGGAATCAATCATTTTTGTTATTTTTTCTTTATCTACCAATATTATTCATTTCATAATTATCATAAAAACACAAGACTTGCTTCCATTTTCCTCTCTAAAGGATCAAATTCTTCAAGCATAAGGTAAGAATATCTTCATTTCTCCCAACTCTATTTTTCTTCTTCATTCCTCAACCTTATACCTTCACCATCTAATGATGTTGAATCCTTCTTGTTGAGGTACTCCTAGAGAAAATTCTTGAAGAATTAGAGACCTAGATTTGACTACAAGCTTGAAGAGGAAATTCAAGATTACATATTATTAAGGTGAGAAAATTATGGTTTTAGTATTTTTCTCTTGACAACATGAAGAATTAATTTTTGACTCAAGAATATAAATTTTTGGAGTTTAGGGGCTGACCTACATCATCTCGAGTTGAGGTTAGAGGCTTGAAGGAAAATTTCCATTTTTGAGACTACTTGAAGACATTAAGGTGAGTAGTAACCATTTGGTCCTAGTATATTTTCTTTAGACTTGAGACTTTAATTTTAACACCAAAATATGGTTTGGATACCATTTAGGGGCTGATCTTCAAGAGTTTGAGTCATGAAGTTGATTCAAGAAAGAAGACTACATTTTAGATCAACCCGAGAAACTATTACGAGGTGGGTGGAAAAATTCTTTCAACTTCTAGGTGTTTTAAATTGAAAATATGCATGTAGTATTTTGTTATTGAGCACTTGAGATATATATTATGTATTGCATACTATTTTCTTGTATCAAGTTGGAAAAATTCTCAAGTGTTGCTCAAAAATGTGATTTATCGAAAAATAGGGCATACATGCACATTTTATTGTTATATTTGATAAAATTTTGTATGAGAAGGATATGTATGCGTATGACTCTTGAAATCTATGTTTTGAATGATTTATAACCTGGACAAGTCGAGCATAATTGATTAAATTTCAACTTTTGGACTTAAAATGCAAAAATAGAAAGTTGGTGGACTTAATTGCAAGAAAAATAAAATTTAAGGGACCCCTCTGTAATTTTCGATTTTTGGGACTGAACTCAGGTTCAAAAATTATGTTTTGATATTTTAATAAAGTTTTAAGAGTTTTTAGATAAATAAAATCAACCCTTAAAAGCCCAAGGACTAGATTGTAAAATTTGAGAAGTTTAAGGGCTATTTTGCAAATTTTGAAATTGTACCAGACCCTAATTTAAAACTTGAAATTTTAACTCTTAAGGGACTGGAAATAACATATTTTAAGTGTATTCCAAAAATCCAAGTGTTTAGAGCTTGGAAAGTAATTTTATAAAACTTGAGGGACCAAATTGTAAAAGATTTAACTTGAGGACCCAAATGAAATTTCCAGGACTTATGCAGCCCATGCACCTGGAAATACTAATTTACCTATAACATAATTATATTTTGGACCCAAGGTTCAAATTTCATAACAAATGGACCCCTAAAAGCCTTAAAGGCAATTATTTCAAAATGGGACAAAAATAAGATTTTCAAACGTTAAGGGACCTATACTTATGACGTTTTAAAACTGTTTTTGTTCCAATATCCCACTAACCTTAGTGACATTTTCCAACTGGAATCACATTAAAAGCCCATCCGGTTTGTGAGTTCCGATTATTTTAAACTTAGGGCCCGAAATGACAATTTTAACAAATTTGGGGCCAATGTGAGAATTTTATAAAAACTCGACCTCAAAACTTTAAAAACCTGAATCTATGAACAATTTAGAGATTTTAGGAACTGACCTCATAATTTTTCAAGGTCGGGATATTTATTTATTCAATTTTTAACCCCAAAAGTATTGGTTTTTACAAAACGGGGCTAATTGTAAATTTTTCTTTTTATCAAGGACCTAACTTAAATTATTTTTCATTTATTAAAACAGCCCTGGACCCTCTGACTTTAATTATTAATTAAAATATTTTATTTTCTCAAAAACTAATTGACTTATCGGATCGTCTTGACCGATTAAAACCCGATCGCGGGGCGACTTCCTCGTGTTGCGATTTCGAATCTATAACGGACTTATGTTACACCTAATCTTTCAAGATATCGAAGATTGCTTATCCTCCCGATAATCATCTTCTTCCAAATAACTCCACCAACGCCATAATTACTTTACGCAAATTTTGAAAACTTTTTATGAACGCTTCCCGAATCAATATACTCATTGCCTGGTTGACTACGAACGTGTACTTAATTTCTTGCTGAGTCAACTTGGTGTGTCGAGCTCACAATCGGAATGGATACGTCGGGGGATGGAACCGGGCAGCTCGGCTGCTATTCCACTCTTAGGCCCCATCGCCCTAATCCCGCGCGAGGGACGGAGTTTGTCCAAGGGAAGCGGGTCGTAGTACTTGAGGTATAATCATGATTATGACGAATCCGAGCCTTGCTAGCTCCAACGTGGATTTTGTCTTTGCCTATGGAGCGATAAGGTGGTCTTGGACCATCATGAACGGGGAGTTACAAGGAAGAACAAAGGAATCATTTGTCGATCCACACGATTCGGAGTTGAACGAACGTTTGGTTGGCGCTACACTTGAGCGCAACCGCTACTTGTAATGCATGGGTTGGCGCTACACTTGACGCAACCACTAATTGTCTTGCATGGGATTGGCGCTACACATCGCACGCAATCCTCATGTCTGCTTGAATCATAGTGCTTGTGTGACCACGAACTATTTCTTAAATCGTAAAAATATATTACTTAATATATATTTATCACGATGCTTGTGGGCTATGTGTGAAATCATGCATCATACCTCACGCGTTTTTTCATACAAGCTGTTTTCTCGCGTTAACTATATATATCGCCACACTTGCACACGATCACCCCATCCTTTGAGATTTTTGTCTCACTCCCTCCCGTTTTCTAACCTTTAGATGAAGAATAAGTTGAAGACGTCGAACCTACCACAGTTGAATTCCTTCCGTTGATGTGGAGTGACACTCCTTTTACTTTTATTGTTGTTGGATTTCTTCATTTTGTTTCTATTTGATTTGTAAGTTAAATTCGGATAATCTATTGGGTTGTATTCGGATTCGCGGATCTTAAGATGTAATTTGTACTTGGGTTTATTTTAATTCCGCTGCATTGGACTCTTTTCACTTGAACTTTCGTATCATGGGTTTAGACTATTGGGTTATTTCTGTTTAAGTGATTGATCGTTGTCGCGTCGCGTTAGGGGCGTGACAATCCATGCAGTGGCGGAGCCATGTGAAGGAGCTGTACCCCCAATTTGAAAAAAAAATAAATATTTTAGTTTAAAAAATAATATTTATAATATTTTGTACCCCCAATTTTTATATAAAATGGTATTTTTAACAATTAAAATCCAAAAAAATCAAAATATCTTGCATATTTTTTACACAATTTCCCACATTTTCTTCTGCCTACAAACACTTTGTTCCCAAAAAATAATTATAGAATCTAACTGTGATTAGCCTAAAATTTATCGTACCCCCATTTTCGAATTTCTGGATACGCCATTGTATCCATGGAGTATCTATGAAGTATCGGACAAAGTATCATATCGAATGCATATCCAGTACGGGTACGACATCCTCAGAGAAGTGTTGGTGTTTCATAGGTTTCGTTACATATATAACTTCTTTTTTTATTTTATATATATTATTTCAAAGTTCATAATTATGAGAAATAGAATATCACATATTCATATTAAATATTTTTTTTGAGGAAAGTCATATTAAATATTGAATGTGGATTGTACATGGAATCCGTTAACTTTAGAAACTGTTATATACATAAATTCTAAAAGTAATACCATTTTTTAAAAAATAGTATCAAATAAATAAACATATTGATCTCATTTCAATATATTCAATTAATTAATCTAACATAATTTCTCTTCTCACATAAAAATCCATACAAAGCCAACTTCTCAATATAAAATATTGAAAATGAGAATTCTCACCGAAACACGTCCATCCGTGTAAGGTTTCATTAATTTTCAATTCATTGTGCCTCTGCGCATTTTAAATATTTCACCTTGCGTACAACACATATATACACGCCACAATATGTATAAAATAAATTAAAACATTTCTTTAAATTTATAATTAATATTAACAATAAACATTGTAATATGAATATTATATTACTTATGAAACACGAAATTAAAATATAAAATCCAACAATTCTTTCGTCTCATGTTAATCTGCGTCTATGACATTAGCTTCACGTAGTTTTAATATTAAAAATCACATTGTACAAACCACCAAAGAGCATTAACTAATTTCTTGCGACCTTTTCAAGAGGTGAAATGAAAGGGAAGTTTACCCAAAACTAGAATATGATCAATTATTTTATGAAATTTTAAAAAATGAATGCTGTTGTTCCCTTGAAAATTTCATGACGTACCAACGCGTTAGGTCATGTAATTATGTCAACTAAAGACGTTCTCAAAAAAAAAAAAAATGTCAACTAAAGATTTAAGTTGTCCCGTCAACCCTTGGGAAAAAATGGACGGAGATACAAAACTATATACCGCCTCAACTAGTATGCAGAGAAAGGTTGGGATGCTAAATCAATAAAAAGTAAATATTTAACACTAAAAATTAATATTTTAAAATAAAATATAAATAGAAAGAATTAATTCTGAAAAAATTTGGGGGGCTTTACAAGGGAGATATGTCCCTCGCCGGAGGTTTGACCCAAATATTAAGTATCAATCCACAATTGATAGTGAATTCGATGTGGTTGTATATATCAAACTATATTGTTATGGAAATTGCTTATTATTGGGAAATTGGATGTGGACATGTCATCGACACTATAAGGAAGCATTCAAACATGAAGGTCAGCATTATTCGTGAATCATTAAGAGTTGAATTATGCACCCTATTGGAATACTGATTTGGATGTAAAGAAAAAAAAAAGGTAGTAATTGGGCAGAAAAAAATATCTTACAATTTTATTTTATTTTGGAATTTGGATCACATTTAAAAATCAAATTACTTAACCCCCAAAAGTTACATATTTAGCTCCGCCCCAACCTCCAGCTAGCTTTTGTTTTGGAGTAAGGCATTCGCCTTGATGGCCTATCAATATTGGGCTTTCATTGAAAGTCGGTACACTGCGGGAAATAGCTACTTGGTGCTTGATAAGGTCTAGAGTGAAGCCGTGAAAAAGAAAAAAGGGCTACTTAGTGCCCAGACGAGAAGAACCCAGAGCAGAGCCATCCACGGACGTCCGACATGTAAAGAGAATGACAATGATACGATATGATCACATCGAATTCACAAACAATTGTGGACTGGCCTTGTGGTCCACAAGCTCATTAACGACAGCAAATGTGGAGATGCTAGCTAGCATCAAATAATCCAAGTTTGAATCATCTCATGGACTCTAAAGATTTTTCCATGGAACACAGTACTAAGTAAATATCCATCTTTTTTCCAACCTCTTTGATGCTATTATGAGATGAAATAAGTTCTACGATTAATTAAGAAAAATACCCTTAAGAATCAGTTTAATTTTGTTTATAAAAAAAATAGCTATCTTTTAAAATTATTTCTTTTTATTTTACGAATTGCGCCCCTCAACAGGGATATATTTATTAAACAAATACAAACCACATGGGATGTTTGTAATACGGCCTAAAGGGACTTTTGTAATTTTAAATGATAACTGATTTTGTTTTTCCGTAATTAGACTAAACATTAGAGGTTGTTTTGTAATTTATCCTAAATTCTACTAGTTTACTTTTGAATGTTGAAAGGTTCAAGTGTTTTTTATGATGATAATTCAGGTGCGAGTATCATATGTATCTCAAGGAAATCAAAAAAGCTGTGAAGAGGAAATATGATGGTGGTGAAAAACATGCTTACAAAAATATTCCTCTCTCAATATATATAACTCGAATTCTAACCCCACACATTAGTAAGAGTGGTAAGTGACATGACACTTTAACAGAGTTTTACTGGATTTATGGTTTTTGGTTGTTTAATACAATCTTATCAGGATAGATGGACACAAACAACCTATCCAAGTTGGCATGGACCAAGTCCTTCCCGACAGTGCTCTATGTAGCAATAGACAGACAGCAAAGCTGAGGCCTAGCGTCTAGTCGAAACCTGAACCGGATCTAATCAGAACAAAAATATAGACAGCCAAGCGCCTAGGCGGGAATAATATCTTCGTCCGTGCTTAAACTATAAACAATAGCAACTCTACTAACATGTTCCGTTGTTAATTTGCTAGAAAAGCTCAATGCATTTAGTAGAAGCGTTTGTGTAATCCCTTGGAGGATGGACGCGAAAACGATCGCACCCCACTCAATAGCGGAGCATCCGATCGACCATCAGTTATCAGGTTTCATTGTTTCTGTTGCATGATCACCGCATTTGTTATAACCAAGTAACATACTGGAATTTAATAAAGACAGGCTATTTTCCTACAGATCATGTGATATTATTTGTTCAGAGACGATGATGTATTTGTAGAGTTACTAGTTTGTTATTTCCGGTAATAGTCGTGTTTTACTTCTTTGTGGTTAGTCGGTTGCTTAAACTCGTGATTCCTCTATCAGTATAAATAGAGGGCTCACAATACACTGTTCATAATATATACAGAAATAAATATATCAAAATTTGTTCCCTCCAAATTTCGTGTTGCATCTGAGATACAAATTTACATCACCAAAATCTACATGGTATCCAGAGCTTAAATCGATCCGAGATGACGAAGAACAGGCATGTCGCCTGGAACGTACTAGCTGAGGAAGGTTCGAAGAAGGAGATCGATGTGCAGATCGATCCTCCCTACCAATTACATGGCTCTGATCACCCTGGCATGCTTCTCGTTTCAACTCCTTTAAGCGGTGTGAATTATCTCTCGTGGAAGCGAGCAATGATTATTGCGCTTGGTACGAAAACCAAGTTGGAGTTCATTAATGGCAAAATTGAGCCACCGGAAGAAGGATCTGTTGAATATGACCAGTGGAAACGTGTGGACTGGATGGTGACCAGTTGGATTTTGAATACTCTCTCGAAGGACATCGTAGATTATTTTATTTACGTTGATACAGCTCGAGCTCTCTAGGAGGATATTGGCGAACGTTTTGGAGAATGCGATGGTCCGATGATGTATCAACTACAAAAGGAAATCGCTACCACGGTGCAAGGTATAACTTCTGTTGTTGTCTATTTCATGAAACTGAAGCGCTTATGGGATGAGTACACCACAATAACTCCGATAACAGTGTGTAACTGTGGAGCTGGTAAGTTGTTGGGAGAACTTGATGTTAATATGAAATTAATGCAATTTCTTATGGGGTTAAATGATGCTTATGATCATGTGCGTAATCAAATACTACTTCTAGATCCTCTACCAACTGTAAACAAAGCCTATTCTATGATTTTGAGGGTAGAACAACATAAAACATTTAATCAGGGAGAAACTGATTTTCTGGATGGTGGTGGTGTGATGTCTGCTTCTAATACCATGGTTGGAAGAGGCAGAGGAGGTCCGAATCCTGGATCAAATTGGCAAGAAGGCTTTACTCCTGGATCAAATTGGCAATGATGAAGAGGTAGAGGATTTTATCGCATGACTAAGGAAGAGAAGGCTAAGTTGTATTGCGATTATTGCAATATTAATGGACATGAAAGGAGTGGCTGCTTCAAGCTCCACGGTTTTCCTGATTGGTATAAGGCTTACAAGGAGCAAATGAGGAAGACTGTGGCTAATTTTGTCAATGGAGCAACTTCTGCAGATGAAAGAGACATGATACAGACTAATAAGACTTATAATGGAGATGCTTCTAGTGGAAATATTGCAACACTTATTCAGCAAGAGGTCTCAAAATTTTTGGCAACCAAAATCTCTCCCATGCATACAGACAGCTCGGAATATGCTCACTATGCAGCTTGTGCAGGTATGCATTTTGCCTTTTCCACCTATGAGAGGATTGGTTCGGAGGCCTGGATTATTGATACAGGGGCCAGCACACATATGTGTGTGAATACACATATGATGATTAACCTGGTGCAAATGAATCTTGCACTTAATGTTTATTTGCCGTATGTTAGTACTAAGCAAGTAACTCACACTGGAATGGTGGTTCTTTCCCCTGATATTACTCTTACCAATGTGTTATTGGTGCCAAGCTTCAAGTACAATCTGTTATATATAGCTCAATTATGCCATTCTTCTCACCTAAAATGTGTTTTTCTTCCTTCTCACTGTCTCTTGCAGGACCAGACGACTAACAGGGTATTGGTTGTGGGCAAGGCACTTGGCAAACTCTATATTCTTCAGCCACACACCTCTCTTAATCATGTTCCTGAATTTTCTCATTCCCGTAATACTTCTTTATGTAATAATGGCCTGGATTTATGGCACTTGAGATTAGGGGCATCCCTCTCAGAATATTTTTGAACATATCCTCTTTTTGAAACCTCTGTGTAATGTTGATGCTAAGAAACTTTCTACTCATTGTGAACTCTGTTATAAGGCTAAACAAGCCAGATTACCTTTTTCTCAGAGTCATTCTTATGCTTCAGAAAATTTTGATTTAATTCATGTGGATGTTTGGGGTCCTTGCCTTGCACCATCTATCTGCCATACTCCTTATATGTTGACTGTGGTAGATGATCATAGTAGGTCAACTTGGACTTACTTGATGGGGCATAAGTCACAAGTCTCTAGGCTATTAAAGGCGTTCATTACAATGGTGCAGACACAATTTCACAAAACCATTAAGGTGATTAGAACGGATAATGGGACTGAATTTGTTACAATGAGTGTGTTGATTTGTTTCAGTCCTTTGGTATTGAGCACCATAAGAGCTGCACTTATATGCCCAAAGAAAATGGATTGTTGAGCAGAAACACCGCCATTTGTTGGATGTGGCTCGGTCTCTCATGTTTCAATCTAATCTACCTTCCTTTCTTTGGCTCTTCTCCCTTTTAACTGCTACTTTTCTTATCAATCGTTTACCTAATTCAGTTATTCATTGGACCACTCCTTATGAGAAACTTTATGGTGTTGCTCCTGATTATACTCAATTGAAACCTTTTGGTTGTTTGGTGTTTGCTACTAATGTTCTTCCTCGTAAACAGAAGTTTAATGTCAGTGCCTTCCGCTGTGTTTTTATGGGATATGAGCAAAGGAGGAAAGGTTATAAGTTGTATAATTTTGATGATAAGCAAGTTGTGGTTTCCAGGGAGGTGAGATTTTTAGAGGATCAGTTTCCTTTTTTTATCCCATTCTACGTCCCCTGTTACTACTCCTCTACCCCAGATTCCCGTAGTGGAATCCTCTTCTGATTCTGATATTCGATCTACTTCTTTCCCATCACCTGCTGCACCTGGTCATCAACCTCAGACTTCTCCTCGAGCCACAGAGTCTTTACAGAGTCCTGAATTACCTATTGCCCTTTGAAAGGGTGTCCACACTAAAACTCAGCCCTCTTGGTTGTCAGATTTTGTCACAAACAACTCTATTGTGCCTTGCTTAGTAGCTCCCCTCTCAGTGGATGGTCCTGCAGGTAGTGCTTCTTCTCTTTCCACTTTTCCTCTTACTTTGTCCCCTGCTCTCAGTCCTACATATACCTGTTTTTTGGCCAATCTTTCTTCTTCACCAGAACCATATTCCTATGAACAAGCCTGTCAGTTTCCGAAATGGATTGATGCTATGAATTCAGAGCTATTAGCCCATGAGAAGAATGACACTTGGGTTTTAACCACTTTACCTCCTGGTAAATGTGCAATTTCTTGTAAATGGGTGTTTAAGCTCAAACGGAAGCCGGATGGGTCTGTTGATAGATGCAAGGCTCGTTTGGTAGCCAGCTTGATTTCTGAGTCCTCAACTAGTGACAAAAGAACCATATTAGTTTCCGTAGAGATGGCAGTTGGGATACCCTCAAGTAGCTGAGACCCCCCTAAAGTCCCCTCCGATGAAAACAACCTCGAGTAGAATGTAGAGATTTATGTCTCGATCTCACTCACAGTTTCACATTTCATATTGTCATCCCTGATATAAGATAATTAATATGGTTCCTCTTTCTTCTTTGGATGATGGACTCATGAAAGAAACGGGTGTTTTTATCACCAGCTTTTAACCAATAAATTCGTGATTTTTGCTACCAGTAGGACTCTTCCTGCTTGTAGAGATTATCCAATTTATTCCTAAGCTCCTTCCATATTGTCCAATCTCTTCCACCCCCCTCATCTCTCAATGTGTGCAATTCTGAGTTTGTTTGTTCAATTTGAGTCTGCAAGTTTGTTTTGAACGATGCGTTCCACTTGAGAAGTTCAACTCTATAGTTCCTCATTTTGGATTGGAGTTGGAACATATGGGTGGCCTCTATTTGGACGGACCAGGCTCTGTTGATAATTCCTTCAACTTCGCCCTTGTCGAACCATTTTTTGTCAAAATAGAACATTTTCTTTTCCTTAGCAATTGTAGGGTCATCATTTAGAGTCAGCACAACATGATCGAGATGCGCGGTTTTAAAGTCCAACGAGACAGCGGCATTGGGATGTTGAAGGAGCCAATCTGGGGACCCAAAGAACCTATCTAGCTTCTCTTCAACAAAACCTTTGTCCTTTATATCGTTCGCCCATGTGAAACAGACGTTCAAGAAGGGGATTTCTTTCATTCCAAGGTCTGCAATAATTTGATTAAAACTAAACAGACTAGCATTAGATATCCCCAAATCCCCTCTTTTTTCGTCATTGTTTTTTATGCCATTGAAGTCCCCTCTCATGATCCAACTCTTTCCTCATTTATCCATGGCAGCTCTCAGATAATTCCATTGTGCTTCTCTAACTTGCTTATCAGTGCTGACATATATAAAAATCACCCAAATGGGATAACCAATTCCCTCCTTAGAAACCTTGATTTCGAAACAGAAGGGGCTTGTTAAGATCTCCTCAATCTTCTATAAAGTCTCTCCAGAAAATTAAAAGGCCGCCACTCAGGCCTATAGGATCCACACATTTCCACTTCTCACCCACTCTCAGATTTTTACACACAGGTTTTACAAATGCAGATTTTTTTCTTGTCTCACGAATGAAAACCAAATCCGGAAGGTGGAGTCTTCATGTCTCCTTAAGCTGGGGAACTATAGAGGGCCCTCCCAAACCTCTACAGTTCCACACCATGACTTTCATAACTGTTGGTGGGGCCAATTAAGGCTGGCCTCCCCCACCTCTAAGATACTTTCGACACATATTTTGTTTTTTTTGTTGATGTGATCTCATTCCTTTTCGTCACCTTCATGCTCCTCTTCTTCATCTATCAATTGAAGACCTCTCTTGTTACCAATAGTATTTCCTAAGTTCTTCTATGCTAATTTTTTGTGTCGCCACTCGTCTTGTACGCTGGCTTATTCGGTTTCTATCGATTTTAAGATTCGACATTTCCCTGAGTGGTGCTCTCTGTTTCTTTTCTTGGACTGGGATGTTTACTAACTCAACTCCTTTCTAAACTTCCTTTAGCTGCTCATTTACCATAGCTTTGGGAGTGCTTAATGGTTTATTATCTAAGCCCATCTCCATCTGAGTATGAGTATGAGTATTTTTCATCTTCCTTGTATTGCTCTCTTTCTCCTGGCTTATAATTGGATCGGTATCTTTCTAAAGCATCGGGTCTAATTGAAGTGGTTTTAGATAGGGGTGTCAATTTGGGTTGGGTCCGGGTTCGTGGTCCGGGTTCGCAGGTTCGCGTGTCGAATGCAGCCCGACCGGACGACTATTTAATTATTCGTGTCGAGAATCTTGAACCCGGGCCCGACCTACTTATTTCACAGGTAACCTGGACCAGCCAGCGTAACCCGTCTAATAAAAATTTTCCTATATATTTAAAAGTTTTAATGAATAAATTTAATTTTTTTAAAATCAATAACTATCATACACTATTCAATCAATAAAAAATATCGCAATTCACAACATACAAAAAGAAATAACATAAGTGCATAAATAACATAACACGCTGATCATATTTTACGGACAATATTAAAAAAACATGCATAATAATAACAAATACATAATTAAGGAGGTTTTATCATTTAAGTTTTAAGGATGTGTCTTGTTTGTTGTTTTTTCTTACAATTAATTATTTACTTAATTTTCTTTTAAATTCACAAACGGGTTAAATGGGTCGTAGTAGGTTGACCCGAACCCGACCTGTTTAATTGGCAAGTTATTCGGGTTCGACCCATTTTCGACCCGGACCCACGAAGCCTGGACCCATACCCAATAATTTCGTGTTAGGTTCGTGTCGGGTTTGCGTATCGGGTCTGAAATTGACACCCCTAGTTTTAGAGGGGATATCCATTCTAACTCGCCTTTGCTTATGTTCTGATCATCTACCTTATGTTTGCCTTTTTCAACATTACTTTGCCTGATTATAGAAGCAGGGGACTCTGCTTAGCCACTCACCAAACTGACCTTCCTCCGTGCAGTGCCTTCTTGTATGTGTCTTTCTTTTTTTGTCACATAGTTTTTCAAAATGGCCTACTCTTCCACAGTAGTAGCAAATGTTTAGTAGGTTTTCATATCGGAAGTCTACCCACACTGATTTCTCCTTCATTTTAATGTATGTTCCTCTATGCATTGGTTTCTCCAAATCAACTGAAACCAGTATTTTGATATGACGTCCTCTGGAGCTCCCGGTTTCCGAAACCAACACATCCTTCACATTCGCAAAAATCTTCCCGATCTTAAGCCCTGCTTCCATACACAACCAGTGGGAGGGAAGATTCCATACTTGCACCCACATGTCGATTTCTGAGAATGATTCCTTGAAGACATCAAAGTCTTCCGACCATTCTTTTAAAATCAGGTATTGGTTATCAAAGTTCCATAATTTTCCTTTAAGGACACTATTCTTGTCCTCCCGAGACTTGAAAACAAATTGGAACAAGTTTTGCCCCAACTTTCTGATGCTAAAACCCTCCTTCACAGGCCATATGTTTGTCATAGTTCTTTTTAGACCTGAGAAGTTGGCTTTTTTGCATCCAAACTTTTTTCCGAATAAACTTCTTTCACGTTCCTCTCGAGTGAAATTCACATCTTTTTCATCTAGTGTTATCCCTTCCAACTCGGTTTCCGTAAGAGAGAATCGGCTAAGTTTTTCTTCGATGTCATCGGCCATTGATAGTAACCCAACTGCACTGCCTCCACAAGAACCAACAAGGGTGTGTCACTTGGGTTTCTCAGAAGCTGGCTCTGTGAACAAAGAAGAGGAGAAAACAAAACTTAAAAACACCATAAACTAGAAAAGAAACAGAGTGAAAAAATGCTACAGGAATTAAAGGGAAGAAGAACAAACCAAAAACTCAGCAGCAATCAATAAAATCAAGGGGTGGGGAAACAAATGGAAAGGTGACTAGACAAGCTTATACTACAAATTTAGCTAGAGTAATCAATGACATATGCTTAGTAATTGAGAGCGAAAGTAGGTAAGAATATTATGGACTGATTCACAATTCAGATCTGAGTAGAAGAGAAGTTTGAAATTTGAAATTTAGCAGACTCAAGCTTTGCCTCCAAGAGGGACACCCAATTCTCCTACAGAGAAACTTCCATACATAAATGTCAATTGTATGGTTTGAATTTATTACAAAATCACTTATGAAAGAATAGACTGTTGTTCTAGAAGGAAAGCTTCTGCAAGATAAATAAATATTAACATCTTTGAAAGATCTCTCCACATACAATGGTAAGGCAGATGAGATTTCATTCCGTTCATTTTTATTTTACAAGTGAATAGTGATGAAAATTTATTTTTAAGAAGTTGTGAATTTTTTTGAGTATATGATTGGATGTAAGATAAAAGTGTAATAATGATAGTTGATGTGATGAGTTTTTAGTAAAACATTTTTTAGAAAAGTTTTTAGTAAAATGTTTTTTTTTTTGTTGAGAAAAGTTTTTAGTAAAATGTTGATTGAATATTATTGATGATTTGAAAAATAAGAGAGAATAATAATGTATTTATGATGTAATTGCATAATAATGATAATTGATAGTGATGTTTTCTTTAGTACATAATAATTTGAGATGATTGATAATTTGAAAAGTGAGTATAAATAAATAGTGTATTATCCGATTTATTTTACAAACAATCACATTTTAGATCAAAAATATTTTTGAGGAAAATTTTACAAAAAACTTGATAACCAATCGCAACAGAAGATTCTAAGGCCTCAATTCCCTTTGTTGATGGAATTGGATAAACTTATTGCATTGGAAAGAATAGCAAAAATATAATATAGGGTCGAAATATGGTCAACATCCTTAGAAAGGATAAACAATATCACTTAAATTAGAAGCTCTTGGTAAGCCAAATGTAGGAATATTAAAGGTGTTGTGTAAATCATCCAACAATGAGTGACAAAGAGAGATAGAATGCCAATGGAAGGTATCTACTAACATGTTCTTATAGCAAAGAAAGCAAAATGATGGGCCATAAAATTGTTGTGGCGATTCGTCAGAAAATACCCGCAGGGGACAACTGTGCTCGAGCTATCCGAATGTCTTTAACCAGAGCTACACATGTGGCTGGAAAGAGAGCGCCGTCATTTGCTAGTATGATAGCAGCAGCATCACCTTAGATTTTCACTAAACTGGGATTAAATTGTTTGTCGAGACAGAGCGCTTACCGTAGATTTCCCATAAACTGGGATTAAATTGTTTGTCGAAAGCAGCGCTTACCTTAGATTTCCACTAAATCGGGATTAAATTGTTTGTCGAGACACGATTGCTTGAGGGAAGCGCTAGTGTTTCGCTTACTTTCGCGTCTAATAGTGCGGATTATTTTTGGTCACAGGCGTTTGTTAATGGAAGTGTGCATTGGATTGCTTACAGAGCAACGCAAGGTGGGCAGAAAGTCTAAAACGTGATCAGTGTTTGACATGAGCAATGTGTTTGATGAAATGCCCCTACCAGATACTTTGGCCAGTGAGTTGCCGTATAATTAGAATACATTTTAGGGAAATTTGAGAAAATACCCCTTCTCCTAGGGGTAGTTTTGATTTTTGCCCCCACATTATTAAATTCAGATTTTTGCCCCTTTTCTTAGTCCAAAAAGACCAAATTACCCTTTTACTTAAAACAAGTGGGCGGGAGAGTGGGCCGAAATGTGGGCACAGATGTGGGTAGGAGAGTGGCGTAAATGTGGGCAGAGAGGTGGGCAGTTGTGTAGAATATCTAATTAATTATCTTATATCATGGCTTTGTTTGCAGGTGGTACATCATGTCCTATACACTATCTGCCCACTTGTCTGCCCACATATACTATCTGTTCTCAATTAAACTCCTGCCCACCTCCCTGCCCACCCATCTGCCCACATATACTATATGTTCTCAATATAAAACTCTTGTCGACCTCCATGCCCACCCATCCGCCCACTCCGCCCACATAACCTATATGTTCTCAATTAAACTCCCTTTTTGTTTGCTAAAAATGAAGTACATTAAATTAAAAATGCAAGGGACAGATGGGTGCACATACCACAATAACTGAAAATGCACATACCACAATAACTGAAAATGTACATTCCATAATAACTGAAAATGTACATAATTAACATGAAAAAATTGTACATTCTACAAATCTTTTTCAAAACTCATAAAAAAACTTAGTTATGACCAAATCCCCACTTAATATTGTCTTCTTTAAAAAGTTCAGCACAAATTCTAAGTCGATAATCATGGCAACGGTTAGTTTTCAATTTGTCAATCGGGCGTCCTGTCACTAATGTCTCCATGTATTTAGCAGCCACAATACCACAATCACTGAGATTTGCTTGTTGTGGAGGGTGCTCGTGGCGATGAACCGTCCAAGCCTCCTTCCGTGGCTCGGCGCTCCTTCTTTTAGTCCACACATCTGTTTCATCGCAAATACTGGAGAGCATTTTTGCCATCATGTTGAAGTCCTCAACATACTCAGAAAGGGGATGATTCTTTGACAACGAATCATAAATCATAATGGACTGGTTCAGGATATTGAGCTCGTACAACACCCAATGGTTTCCATTCATATGAGCAATTCCATAAACCTTTTCAACGTCAGCCCACGATAGATGGAACCCATCACGTGGTAGCTGACCGGTGACATATTCCATTAATGCCTCGTCAATTTCCTACCACGACCATTTAACCATGCTTTCCTTTGATTTTGACCACTTTTTTGGCCATTTCTTCGTCAAATTATTCTGTAAAAGTAAATTCATATAGTTACAAAAGATAAAAAAGAAAAATCCAAAAAAAATTAACTGTTGCATCTCATGCCCACGGGAATGATCAGTTCCCAGCAAAGCTAAGTGCTCGTTGCAATATGATCAACCTAAAAACAAAATATAGATTTGAAGTAGGCATACATGTGGGCATACATGTGGACAAATTAAAAAATCACACATGAATAGATTATGAAGTAGGCATACATGTAGCCTTCACACATATGCAGTGAACATATATATATATATATATACATAGATCCTTGTACCTCTGTGTACACTGGATTACCAAAATGCACAGCAAACAAAGCCAACCAGGATTTGAGGTCAATTATTTTATTTTGAGTCACAATTTGGTTTTTGCACAACGTGAAACGACGAGCCATGTACATAAAACGCATTCTGTACATTAATGCAATATAGCATAAAACATCCAACAATAATAGCAGTCATGTGTCAGAATGCTGCCTTGCTATTCCTTCAAAACCTTTCCATATTATGGCAGTCTTTACCCCAAGAAAAAAAGAAGCAAAAAGAGAAATATAGCAGCAAAAATCATAAACTTTTCCACCTCTCGATAGCAGCAATATAGCAGCAAAATCAAAATCCCCCATCTACCAATAAATCCAAACCCTAGTTCTTACACACCAATTTTACAAAAACTACACACAATCACTACACACACATACTAAACATACATTATGGAGGAGGATAAAAATACCTTTTTGAAAGAAGAAGAAATGTGTAGCTAGTACACGAACCAAAGTGCTCGAGAAGGGGGCGAATCACGCGACTCGTGACGTCGGCGGTCGACGGACGGTCGATGGCTGTGGCAGCGGGCGGCGGCGGGCGGCGAACGGTCGGCGGGAGGTGGTCGGACGATGGTGTTGCTTGAGGGAGAAGATTTTCTTCTTGCTTTGAAGTTTGAAACCAAAAGACGTCTTTTTGGTTTCTTCTGCCTTCATTTCCTTTTTACTTTTTTTTTTTGTTTTTTTAAGTAAATGGGTATTTTGGTCTTTTTGGTATAAGAGAAGGGGCAAAAATCTGAATTTAATAATATGAGGGTAAAAATCAAAACTACCCATAGGGGAAGGGGTATTTTAACAAATTTCCCTTTTTTTTTTTTTTAAGTAAATGGGTATTTTGGTCTTTTTGGTACAAGAGAAGGGGCAAAAATCTGAATTTAATAATATGGGGGTAAAAATCAAAACTATTCCTAGGGAAAGGGGTATTTTCACAAATTTCCCTACATTTTAACCCTCCATAAAAAAAATATTTCAAAACCCCCCTATAGTTATAGATATATTACATTTTACCCCCTTAGAATTTAAGATATAAGCAAACCTGCTAGTATTTTTTGTTGTTTTGAAATATCTTCGATTTTTTTTGTAATTAGCCTAAACTCAGAGAAATTTTTGCAATTATCCCTTACGTAAAAGTATCTTCTCCACATGAAATTAGAGCCATCTTTAGAACCTGAGTACCATCATTAGATTCGAAAGTAGCACAACAATTTCCACAAGGACGATAATACGACTCTTGAATTACAACTTTATCATAGTTACACGATCTTATGCGATGCAATATCAACGCAGTCAAATTCTAGAGCTTCTGAAGAATCAGGTGAGCTCCATGCTGGGGCTGGAGTGTCATGATCGTGTAAGGCGCATGAGTGTAGGACGGCGAAAGCTCAAAAGAGAAGCGTTGTAAAATCATAGCCAATGCCACTTTCGCCTCAAGCATCGCAAAAGTTTGTCCAACACATATTCGAGGCCCCCACCCAAACGGGAAATATATGCCTTGACCCTTCTGTGCTTTCGACAATCCTTCACTAAATCGCTCAGGTTTGAATTCCATCGCATCGTCCCCCCAAATCTCAGGGTCGTGATGTAAGAAAATAATTGGCAACGTAAGCTCAATGCCGGCTGGCAATGTTACTTTCCCCAGCTTGGTTTCCTCGCTGACACTTCGATCAAGAGAAAACGCCGGTGGATAAAACCTCAATACCTCGTACAAAATCATGGTACACTGCAAATTAAATAGTTCAGTCTCATGCTTAGCAAGATTTCAAATGTTTAAGGGATAACTACAGAAACCTCCCTAAAGCTCAGGCTAATTAAAAAAAAAAAAAAAAAAAGCAGAGGTTTTTGAAAATTGCAAAAAAATAATCCTTGAGGTTTGATTTCGTCAACATTTCCTCTTTCATAAGCAAAAAACTTTTCAAGAAAACCCTGACATTTCTAGAAATATAAGAGTTACCCCCTGAGGAGGTTTTCTGTTTTCTGAATTTTTTTGTAATTAGACCAAACCTTAGGGAGCCCGTTGTAACTATCCCAATGCTTAATTGGACACTACGTACGATTTTAAGATGATTTAGCCCGTCATAGTCGGGTGTTTGATTCCCGAAAACTTGCAAAACCTCTTCTCTAGCTTTAATCTGCCAATCTGGATATTTACTCAGTAAAACCAATGTCCACACAAGCAACGCTGAAGTGGTCTCCTGGCCGGCGAAATAAAACACCTTGCACTCTTCTACTACTTCATCAATTGTCATTCCGAAACTCTTGTTACCTTGTAGATCGATTTCTTGGAAATTAGACTCCAACAACATGCCCAATAAATCCTCGTTATTTGCTTCCCCTGCTTTCATTGCCTCAACTCTTTTATTAATGATACCCCGAATCAAGAACTGAACTTCCTTTGCGATTTCTTTCATTCTGTTGTTCCTTTTGGTTGACACAAATCTACACATTACATGAGAAAAGCAATGAGTTCATTTTACAAGTCTTTTGTGAAATCATTTTAAAAATTTTAAAAAAAACCCTGAATGATGAAATGCTAAAACTGAATGACATTTTAGATTTGAATCTAATTTTTCTACGAAGATATCTTGGTTTACAGGCCTATTACCTCCATCCTGGAATATATATCGACCGTGAAGCCATAACGAGGTGCTCGGCCTGTTCCCCCTGAAGTTTGAATATTCTTCTGCCTTCTTGATAGCTGCTACCAAAGGCAGTTCTTGATATGGCGTCGCTCGTTAAATTTTGAAGATCAGGCCACATATCCACCTCACACGTTCCTTCCGGTGACAGACTTTTTTCCCATCTGTTCAAAACATCATCACAGCTTAAACAAAAGGCCGGTATCATCATCTGTAACCAATATAGCAAAAGCAACCTCATATCAGTACATTGTACTAAACCTTTAGAAAATATAGGAATCATTAAATATGATCGCATGGCAACATAAAATTAAACCTTCAATTTTTCGAGATGGAAAGCAGGGTTGATGAGTTTTCTGTGTTTGGCCCATTTATCTCCCTCATGGTTTGCAACTCCTTCTGCAAGTAGCTTGGTCAGTGGATTTGAGTTCTTTGGCTTCTGATACAGATTACTCTTGGTCATAACCTCCTTAATTTGTTCAGGATCTGTGATGATAACTGAAGGTTTTGGGCCAAGCCAAAAATATGACCCATCTCCTGTAAGTCATTATTACAAAGATATCAGATTTCATGATGCAAACTATCATCTTAAGTTTCAAAAAGGAATAATTACATAAACCACCCTGAAGTTTGGGGTAATTACAAAAAAATCCCATAGAAGTTCCATAATTACGAAAAAAAAAACTCGTTTTGTCTTTAAATGTTAAGAGATAACTCGTATCTTTCTACATAAAGGGAGTAATGGATAAAGTGTAATATAGATGACATAATCAAAACCACAAGGGGATTTTTGTAATTTTCAAAAATCCCGGGGTAGTTTTTTTTATTGTCCCTTTCTGAAATCTAATCTGGCCCATTCTTTTCAGAGCCACCAAGTTAGATAACATGAACAAATTACTTGAAGAAAGAAATTAAATATATCAGAAAATGGGGAGCATTTATCATCAACCAAAACAAAAATTGCAATACATAAATCTTTTCAAATCATTCTACATAATGAGACCCCAATATGGTGGAGAGGTGATACAAACCAAGTCAGGTTTCATTCTAAAACTAATTCGCGATAGGAGTAGCTCACGCCTGAGTACTTCTTCAATTCATTAATTATTTTCCACTCACGCCGAGCATATGGCCTGCTCTGATAACATGTTAAATTCGGGAGAACTTGGTACGGTCCACATCATGAAGGGTATCAAATATGGGCAGAGTCCAAGTCCACCAGATGAGGTTACATTCTAAAACCAATTAATGACAAGATGAGTAGCTTATTTGACTTATAAGATATTATTTTCGCTTAATTAATAAATTTGGGCAAAAATTCATATAAATTAAAATGTCTTACGAGAATAAATCTGTAAGATGGCTCCGACTCAAAAGCCATTTGCCTTTTTGTAATTTTTGAGCGGTGTCATATTTGTAATTTTAAGAGGTCACACAACATCATTAGAGCGCGTTGGCATTTTTTGTAGTATTAGGGCGGGTGGAATAGCTAATATCTCTATGGGGCAGTGACATACATGTAATACTATGTGGTACAAAGTATAACTTTTATACTCGAAAAGTTTTTTATTAAAAGAATATCACTTTTACTCTGAAAAATATATGTTTTCAAAGTAACAAAACTGATTACTTGCAAAATTATGTGCAACCTTCTTCAAAAGTTCAATTTTTTATTAAACAAAGTATCTGTTTTACTCTATATGTTTTTAAAGTAACTAAATTATACTACTAGTTCTCTTTAACATAGTATCACTTCTTACTTGAATGTATCACTTTTATTAAAAAAGGTATCATTTTTACTTTGAGAATTATACTTTGTCAAAGTAATAAAATTATTATTTACTAGCAAAGTTACATATATTCATGATCAAAATTATCACTATTTATTAAAAATATATTATTTTTACTTTGAAAAGTATACATTTTAAAAATAACAAAATAGATTATTTATTTGCAATGTTATACATAGCTTTGTTCAAAAGTATCACTTTCTATTAAAAATAAGTATCATTTTTTTTTGTAAAAATATATGTTTTCAAAGTAAGAAAATTACATTACTAGTTTCCTAATTATCACTTTATACTCGCAAAGTACTAATATTTATTAAATAAATATCATCTTTACGTTGAAAAATATACGTTTTTAAAGTAACAAAACTGATTATTTACTTACAAAATTATACACAATCTTGTTCAAAAGCATTAATTTTTATTTTTACTCTAAAAAATATATGTTTGTACAGTAATAAATTTACTTTAATAGTTCATCTAACATATTATCACTTTAGACTTGAAAAGTACCATTTTTATTTAAAAAAATATCTTTTTTATGCTAAAAAGTAATAAAAATAATTATTTACTTGCAACTTTTCATGCAACCTTCTTTGACAATATCACTTTTAGTTTCTCTAAAAAGTACTAGTTTCTCCTTGAAATTTATTATGATTATGGATTAAGTTTTGTAATTTCTTTTTAATCTGTCTTTTCTGAATGAACATGAACCCCTCAAACCAATGTCACTCCGTTGTCATTTCAACAACAATCTCCCAACCAAATTCATTCAAATTAACTAAACAAAATCTAAGATATACAAATATAAAATAAAAATTACAACCATTAGAAAATCTAGATATGTGGCTAGGATTGGTCCATATAAACTTACCCTATGGTCTCATATAACCCCTTCCTATATATATATAGAGAGAGAGAGAAAGAGAGACACGCATTGATTGCAAAAGAGGGGGATAAAGAGACCTAAAATTGACCGATTATTTTGTTTTTATGGATGCGAGTCCTAGGCTCCGTCTTATTGATCCTGATCCATAAAATGGTCTGTCCTACAAAAGATCTTCTCACCAATTTGGCTCATTTGGGACAACTCACATATTTCAAAATTTTATACAAGAAAATCAATATCCAAACACAGCACAAAATTAGCATACCATATTTCTCAACTGTTTTGACGACAAACGCGAGGACCCTTGGCTTGATATCATCGTCAAGACTGATGGGCTTGGATTTTGCTTCAGAAACCATCTTCAACAAATCTTTTGAGTACCCACAAACCAATCTATAGGAATTACCCTTGAGACCTTGTTTTCTCAGGAGTCTTTCAAGCCTCTTAGGCCTGATATAAGCCAAGTTCAGTATTCTCCATATGTATATTAACACCACAAAGGCAAAAACAGCAGCAAGTATTTGGTGTACAACTTCCATTTTCTTTCTTTCAATATATCTGTTAATGGCATATGACATATTTACTGAGAATGTGCCTTTTATAGAGGCTAATAAATGATATGCATTCTTTTTTCACTCAATAAATCGCGTACGGTTTGAATTATTTATTTTCTCTTGGATTTAAAAGGCTCAAATTCTAGAATGATGTGTTATACTGTTATTGGGACTTAGATAAGTGAAAAAGTCGTGACAATGACATATTTATCTTTTTTTTTTTTTAAGACTCCTTGGATTTTTAAAATAACTTGGATATATTAGAATTGGAAACTAAAATTGAGTTCTATGTCGTGTTTATTTTGGGAGGTATGATTGTTGTGATTATTTTATTACGATAACAATATTTTGTTTGATATTGATAATATAATTGGATAAATTTTTAAAATGACCAAATTATCCAAATAAAAAATAGAAACAGAATACTACATTTGCATATGAGGTATAAATTTATCAATGATAGTTCACACAAGAATTGGAGTTGGGTGAGATTATATAATTGCACCCACTTAGCCTGACCAATTATTAACCAAGAGTGGGATAAAAAACAGGCCGGAATTAGTATCACGGACTGTAGTCAGATATCTCAAATAATTGATAAACCTAAACTAAATAATTTATCCTGATCAATCTAATTTTCCAAACGAATCCTTACAATTTAACCATCATAACAAAAATCTATGAATATTTCAAAATAAATAGATTAAAAAAAAGATATTTTTATAGGATATTGAAATCTGGTATATACAGTTCAATCTCAAGGCCGGTCCTGGCCTTTCAGGGGCCTATTAGAAAAAGAAAAAAAAATCTTTATTAAGATATAAAAATAAGAATATTGCACAAACAACTTTTTTATTTTTCATCGTCCAAAATATTAAAACTTGAAATAGTGCACCATCGACAAATATATAAGAAAAAATAAATATCAAAAAATTATTTAAAAAATCTGTTTTTCTAGCTTTTTGAGAAGTAAATCGTCAATAAGGTTGAACGCAAGTATGATTTTACTGCAAACTCATTTAATTTTCCAACATCTCATTTTCAATGTATAAAACTGCAAACTCGTTTAATTTTTCTTGGCACATAGTTGAACGCAAGTATGATTTTACCAATTTTAGTTTTGGAAAACTTTTTATTTTGCATTTTAAGGGAGAGGGAGAGAGAGAGAGAGAGAGAGAGAGAGAGAGAGAGAGAGAGAGTTCCTACATCTTTTAATTCTTTGAAAACCCTTTTTTTTCCAAATAAATATTATATGAGGCTCAATCTAAGCAATTTTTCTGATTGCACAACCAATTCTTTTAAAAATTTACAAACATAACACATCTACTCTAAATATTAAAAGAAAAAACAAAATTGATGCATGTCATCACCATATTAATCATGGACATTTGTCAACTTTTCATCCTTCCAATTTCACATGGCGGTTTCACATTTATCTATATGACAATCATATGTACAAAATTAAAAGATAACAAATTTAATCGAGATTCAAAAAGATAAAATATAATCCCAAAAATAAAGAATTTGCTCACAATTAGTTTGGAAAAATTGATGTTGATCAAATATATATATCTGAATATATTTTTATTGAGAAATACTCCATTAGTTCAGAATATATATTTTTAAATTGGGTAAATTGCAATTTTAGTCCTGTAACTTTGTGGTAATTGCAATTTTAGTCATTTATCTTTAAAAATTGTAGTTTTGGTCCTGGACAATTTTGTCCTTGTGGCTAAATAGCATTTTTAGCCCTTTATCTTTCTAAAGTTAGCAATTTTATAGGGATGGCAATGGGGCGGGTCAGAGCGGGTTGGCTAGGACCTAGACCCGTGCAGTGCCTAGAACGGGCGGGGCGGGTCGACCCGCCACATACCTCGGGATGGGACGGGTCTACCCGTTCTACCTTATTTTAAATTAAATTAAATTAAAAAAATTAAAAATATATATATTTATAAAATATTATATACAACATTTATTATTATCAATTTATATATATTAAATAAAATATAAGAATATATATTATAATATATATTATATATGCAACATATATATTAAAATATATTTTAAAACTAAAAATTCTAGGGAGGGTAGGGCGGGTACTCGTGGGGCGGAAGTGATACTCAGACAACATGCTGCTTGTTTTCTGCATTGTCTCAAGGTTTCCCTATCGGCTCCTGCGAGTTCTTTTTTAACATATTGATTATCCCAATATGTTATCATGTCCTGGTGTTCTTGTGCATACATCGTCAAAATTTGACGATATCTCCTATAGGGCATACATCTTGGACACTCGTCTAAATCCATTTTCTCGGAGAAAATTCTCCTCATCAATTGCTAATTATATAAAATAATAAATATAACTTAAAGTTCTTAATAAACCTGGGCTCTGATACCATTTTAGACAAAATACTTAGTCAAATAAGTAAATTATGTGCATAAGGGTATTCTTGGTATTTTGAAAATATGAAATAACCCCAGGGGACCAATTCTGCAATAACTTGAAAATTACAGGACCGAAATTGCTTAGGTATAAAATATATAGGACCAATTTTCTAAAAAAATTCAAACTTACAGGACTAATTTTGCAAACTCAATAGTTACAGGACCGAAATTGCAACTGCTTATTTATAGGACCAATTTTGCAATTTTTCCTTTCTGAATATAAAAGACAACAATTTTTATTTTTTTTATTTTTTGAGGGAAAAGACAACAAATTTAATAGATAATAAATAATCTAAGAATCAATGATTCTATCTACATTATTTTTTAAATTTATTTTATTTTAAATTTGTGAAGCTGAAATTTTATCTTTGACAAATATGCCGTGGATATATTAATAGATATGTGTACGTAGGCAATGTAGCTTAAATTTCGGTTTATTAATACATATATCATAAAAGAGTATTTTGCCTCCTTTTTATAATAGAAAACGTAGTGGCAATATAACTTGAATTAATTTTGTCAGAGTAAATTATTGCTGTTGAGATTCGGAGATATTTTTAATACTCAATTATTACTTAACATGTGTATAATGAGTGACTAAAATATTGTCTCGGTAAATGAGAAAAAAAGGCAAAAAGGGTTGCCCCAATCTAAACGCAGTTAAGAGTGCGACAAGATTTGTAAAAATAATTGGTCTAGCTTTATGGCATTTAAAATAATAATAGAATAATTTTGTTGCAAATAAAATATTAACATGCATCATCATAAGCTGATTGCTGAATTAATATTTTTGTGTTTTTTGAAGCAACTGAATTAATATTATTAGATATTTGAAATGCTAAAAAATTATAGACAATCAAAGTCATAAATTCAACTCGGGAAAATAGTATTATTTTAAAGATCTTATAAGTTCTTATGTCTGATAAGATGTTTTATATAAGTACATACGATAAGATTCTATTGAATTCTCAATGACGATGTGGTTTTTTGTTAATCTTATTCTTAGTTTCAGGATTAAAATCATTCGGGATAAATATACATACTAACTTGTCTTTCTACATTTTTCAATGAGTTAATTAAGCTAGGAAAATACCTGCTTATTATATCAATATACTCGAATTAATTGGGGGTTTTAATGGGGAAAAAATTTGTTACGCAAACCTGCAAACATGTTGAATATTGAATATTTTATACTTGTGAATAAATTATAATTACTTGTTAGAAATTATGGTGAAAAATCCAACACTATGAAAACAGATAATACACCAATTGTAATTAACTGTGCTTTAAAGTATTAATGTAAAAGCTTTCTCAAAAAAGGTACTAATGTAAAAGAATAATTCAAGAATAAAATATACGTACTTTGACATTATTTTTATATGCATCATGCTGGAAAAAAAATTGTTGCATATTTATAAATACTAGCATTTTGCCCATCCAATGCATATGATATGTTGCGTTAAAGTACATAACTTACATATATAGTAGTTTTTTGCCCAAATCAAGGATTCGATGTCACGCCCCAAACGCGACGCGACAACGATCAATCACTTAAACAGAAATAATTCAATAGTCTAAACCAATGATACAAACTCCAAGTGAAATAGAGTCTAATGCAGCGGAATAAAATACACACAAGTACAAATTACATCTTAAGGTCCGACGGAATCCGAATACAACCCAATAGATTATCCGAATTTAACTTACAGTCCAAACAGAACAAAATGAAAAGTCTAACAACAATAAAAGTAAAAGGAGTGTCGCTCCACATCAATGAAGAGGAATTTAATGTGGTAGGTTCGACGTCTTCAACGTACTCTTCATCTAAAGGTTAGAAAACAGGAGGGAGTGAGACAGAAATCTCAGTGGATGGGTGATCGTGTGCAAGTGTGGCAATATATATAGTTAATGCGAGAAAACGGTTGTATGAAAATGCGTGAGGTATGATGCATGTTTTCATACATAGCCCACAAGCATCGTGATAAATATATATTAAGTAATATATTTATATAGTTTGAGAAATAGTTCGTGGTCACACAGGCACGATGATTCAAGCAGACAGGAGGATTGCGTACTGAAGTGTAGCGCCAATCCCATGCAAGACAATTAGTGGTTGCGTACTGAAGTGTAGCGCCAACCCATGCATTACAAGTAGCGGTTGCGTACTGAAGTGTAGCGCCAACCAAACGTTCCGTTCAACTCCAGAATCGTGTGGATCAGACAGCGATTCCTTTGTTCTTCCTTGTAACTCCCCGTTCATGATGGTCCAAGACCTGTCACCTTATCGCTCCATAGGCAAAGACAAAATCCACGTTGGAGCTAGCAAGGCTCGGATTCGTCATAATCATGATTATACCTCAAGTACTACGACCCGCTTCCCTTGGACAAACTCCGTCCCTCAGTTGCGGGATTAGGACGATGGGGCCGGAAGAGTGGAATAGCAGCCGAGCTGCTCGGTTCCATCCCCAACGTATCCATTCCGACTGTGAGCTCGACACACCAAGTTGACTCAGCAAGAAATTAAGTACACGTTCGGGTAGTCAACCAGGCAAATGAGTATATTGATTCAGGGGAAGCGATTCATAAAAAGTTTTCGAAAATTTGCGTAAAGTAATTATGGCGTTGGTGGAGTTATTTGGATGAAGATGATTATCGGGAGGATAAGCAATCTTCGATATCTTGAAAGATTAGGTGGAACATAAGTCCGTTATAGATTCGAAATCGCAACACGAGGAAGTCACCCCGCGATTGGGTTTTAATCGGTCAAGACGATCCGATAAGTCAAGTAGTTTTTGAGAAAATAAAATATTTTAATTAATAATTAAAGTCAGAGGGTCCAGGGCTGTTTTAGTAAATGAAAAATAATTTAAGTTAGGTCCTTGATAAAAGAAAAATTTACAATTAGCCCCGTTTTGTAAAAACCAATACTTTTGGGGTTAAAAATTGAATAAATAAATATCCCGACCTTGAAAAATTATGAGGTCAGTTCTAAAATCTCTAAATTGTTCAGAGATTCAGGTTTTTAAAGTTTTGAGGTCGAGTTTTTATAAAATTCTCACATTGGCCCCAAATTTGTTAAAATTGTCATTTCGGCCTTAAGTTTAAAATAATCGGAACTCACAAACCGGGAGGGCTTTTAATGTGATTCCAGTTGGAAAATGTCACTAAGGTTAGTGGGATATTGGAACAAAAACAGTTTTAAAACGCCATAAGTATAGGTCCCTTAACTTTTGAAAATCTCATTTTTGTCCCATTTTGAAATAATTGCCTTTAAGGCTTTTAGGGTCCAATTGTTATGAAATTTGAACCTTGGGTCCAAAATATAATTATGTTATAGTTAAATTAGTATTTCCAGGTGCATGGGCTGCATAAGTCCTGGAAATTTCATTTGGGTCCTCAAGTTTAATCTTTTACACTTTAGTCCTTCAACTTTTATAAAATTACTTTCCAAACTCTAAACACTTGGATTTTTGGAATATACTTAAAATATGTTATTTCCAGTCCCTTAAGAGTTAAAATTTCAAATTTCAAAATTAGGGTCTGGTACAGTTTCGAAATTTGCAAAATAGCCCCTAAACTTCTCAAATTTTACAATCTAGTCCTTGGGCTTTCAAGGGTTGATTTTATTTATCTAAAAACTCTTAAAACTTTATTAAAATATCAAAACATAATTTTTGAACCTGAGTTCAGTCCCAAAAATCGAAAATTACAGAGGGGTCCCTTAAATTTTATTTTTCTTGCAATTAAGTCCACCAACTTTCCATTTTTGCATTTTAAGTCCAAAAGTTGAAATTTAATCAATTATGCTCGACTTGTCCAGGTTATAAATCATTCAAAACATAGATTTCAAGAGTCATACACATACATATCCTTCTCATACAAAATTTCATCAAGTATAACAATAAAATGTGCATGTATGCCCTATTTTTCGATAAATCACATTTTTGAGCAACACTTGAGAATTTTTCCAACTTGATACAAGAAAATAGCATGCAATACATAATATATATCTCAAGTGCTCAATAACAAAATACTACATGCATATTTTCAATTTATAACACCTAGAAGTTGAAAGAATTTTTCCACCCACCTCGTAGTAGTTTCTCGGGTTGATCTAAAATGTGGTCTTCTTCCTTGAATCAACTTCTTGACTAAAACTCTTGAAGATCAGCCCTAAATGGTATCCAAACCATATTTTGGTGTTAAAATTAAAGTCTCAAGTCTAAAGAAAATATACTAGTACCAAATGGTTACTACTCACCTTAATATCTTCAAGTAGTCTCAAAAATGGAAATTTTCCTTCAAGCCTCTAACCTCCACTTGAGATGATGTAGGTCAGCCCTAAACTCCAAAAATTTATATTCTTGAGTCAAAAATTAATTCTTCATGTTGTCAAGAGAAAAATACTAAAACCATAATTTTCTCACCTTAATAATATGTAATCTTGAATTTCCTCTTCAAGCTTGTAGTCAAATCTAGGTCTCTAATTCTTCAAGAATTTTTTCTAGGAGTACCTCAACAAGAAGGATTCAACATCATTAAATGGTGAAGGTATAAGGTTGAGGATTGGAGAAGAAAAATAGAGTTGGGAGAAATGAAGATTTTCTTACCTTATGCTTGAAGAATTTGATCCTTTAGAGAGGAAAATGGAAGCAAGTCTTGTGTTTTTATGATAATTATGAAATGAATAATATTGGTAGATAAAGAAAAAAATAACAAAAATGATTGATTCCCTAAGACAAGGAGCCAAAAGTTGGAGGAATAATAATCATGGTGTTGGTATTTTTATTTATTAGAATTTGGTGGAAAGAAAAGTTTGTCCATCCTTTAAGCATGTGACCAAAAGTTGAGAAAAAAAAATATATATATATATGTAAATATATATATATATATACATATATAATTGTAGGTCTTGAAAAGAATATGAAACAACCTCCCCATTTATGGTAATTTTCGAAATTTTTAAAAATATAAAAAAATTTTTTTTTTTTTAAAAAAAATTGATTGGGAAATTGGTTGGGATGAATTATAGAATAAGATGAAATATTAGGATAAGGATTGGAATGTACTCCTAAATTGTTGGAGGTCTAATATTCCTAAAGTAGTAGTCATTCGATCAAGTATTAATACTAGAGGAAGAATATAAAATTGCTAAGCTCTAAAAATGCGAAATGCGTAATTGACGTTGGAAGGAATAAATAAAAATAGAGTCGAGTTTCATTAATAATAGGTTTGTGATACATAGCCAAATAAATAATCACTACATAACACCGAATCTCACGTTAAAATTCGGGGTCTCACATTCACCTTTCCTTAAAAGAATTTGGTCCCCAAATTCTCTTGTAATCCGGATATTGATTCCTCATGTCTTCTTCCATCTCCCACGTTGCGTCTTCGTCTCGGTTGTGATTCCGCCATACAACTTTAACCATTGAATCTCTCTCACGCTGAACCGACGTACACGACGCCGGGTCAATGATTACGATTGGTTTTCGGTGTAAGATAAATTTTCCATTAGAGGAGGAGCATCACGAGTGATGATGTGCTCGTGGATCGGTTGATACCTTTTCAATCTCGATACATGGAATACATCGTGCATTCCGCGTCTTTGTCTTGCAGTAACTCAAGTCGGTAGGCTAACTTCCCGATCCTCCGCAAAATCTTGTAAGGTCCAACATATCTCGGACTCAACTTGCCTCCTTTCTTTGGATTAATCAATCCTTTCCGTGAGAGACGGTCGATCGAGGAATACTTCATCTCCGGCTTCAAATTCCAAGTCCTTTCTCCTCTTGTCTGCGTAACTCTTTTTTGGCGGCTGAGCCGAGTCATGCGGATCCGTTCCTTAATCAACTTGACCTTCTCCATGGCCTCCTCGAACTAAGTCGACCTTTGGAATCGAGGCGACTTTCGCTTTCTCTTTTGGAGTCCATTGGTCATCAATCTCCCAAAGTGTAGTGGAGATCTACACTTTCGCCCGCAAGGCTTCGTAGGGTGCCATCCCATTGTGGCCTCGATAGCCGTTATTATAGGCGAACTCGACCAATGGTAAGTACGAATCCCAACTTCCTTGAAGTCAACGTGCATGCTCGCAGCATGTCTTCCAGGGTTTGAATTGTTCGCTCGTGACCGCCATCGGTTTGTGGATGTCTTCTTGTCTTTCAAACTTAGTGAGGTACCCATTCCTTATGTAAGCATTTAACTGGAGACAAATCTCGGTCTCTGTCGACACTATATCGACCGGCACTCCATGCGGTCGAATGATCTCTCGGATATAAATTTGCGCAAGTTTCTCAAGTCGTCGGTTTTCTTCATGGGTAGGAAGTGTGCGATTTCGTGAGTCGGTCTCGACTACCCATATAAAGCATCATCGCCTCGTCTAGTCTCGGTAGATCCGTCACGAAGTCCATCGTTATGTGTTCCCATTTCCACTGGGAATTCTCAACGGTTGTAATAAACCGGATGGTCGTTGGTGTTCACTTTTACTCGTTGACAAGTCAAGCATCTCGCAACGAACTCGCTACCTGGTTTTTCATGTTTGCCCACCAGTAATGATGTTTCAAGTCCTTATACATCTTGTTTCCTCCGGGATGTATAGTGTATTTCGAACGGTGTGCTTCTGAGAGGATTCTGTTCCTAAGTTGCTCATCACTCGGTACACAAATTCTATTCCGAAATCTGATGATCCCATCTTCCTGTACCGAGAATTCTGATCTCTCTCCTTTGAGTATCTTCTCTTTTAGTTTTTGAAGTTGCACGTCAATCCTCGTGTTACTTTGATCTCGTTCAGTAGATCGGGTTTAATCGAGATATTAGCACATGAAATTCGAAATCTGGTTCTCGCCGGATTCCAAGTGCTCAATTCTTCTAATGATCTCCACTCTCGAATCATTAGTCTAGCTAAACTCGCCTTTACCTTAAGGCGTCACTACTACGTTAGCTTTCCAGGGATGGTATTGAATATCAAAGTGATAATCTTCTATTAACTCCATCCATCTCCGTTGCCTCAAATTGAGTTCCTTCGAGAGAATAGATACTTTAGGCTCTTATGATCTCGTGTAAACCGTGAATGTTGCTCCATAGAGGTAGTGCCTCCATTTCTTTAACGCGAACACTATTGCGCCAATTCCAAGTCATGCGTTGGGTAATTGGCTTCATACGGCTTGAGTTTTCGTGATGCGTAAGCAATGACCTTTCCTTCTTGCATGAGCACGCTTCCTAGTCCTTCCTTTGATGCGTCACCGTAGACGACAAAGTTTTTGCGTTCCTTTGGAAGGGCTAAGATCGAGTCGTAGTAAGTCGTTTCTTGACTCTCTGAAACTAGCCTCACACTTGTCATTCCACTCAAACTTGACTTGCTTCCGGGTTAGTCGAGTGAGTGGTAAAATTTATCTTGGAGAAATCTTGGATAAATCTTCGATAATATCCACTAGTCCTAAGAAACTTCTAATCTCCGCTATTCTGAGACTCGGGTTGTTTCCATTCAACCACCTGTCCGTACTTTCAAGGATCTACGGCGATCCCAAAGTCGGATACTATGTGTCCCAAGAATGCGACTTCACTAAGCCAAAATTCGTGACTTGCGAATTTGACATACAACTTGTGCTCTCGTAGTGTCTCTAAAACAATTTTCGATGACGCCTCATGCTCCTCTTTAGACTTGGAGTATACGAGTATGTCATCAATGAATATCACTACGAATTGATCCAAATAAGGTTGAAAGACTCGATGCATTAGATCCATAAACGCTGGCAGTGCGTTTGTCGACCAAAGGCATCACTACAAACTCGTAGTGTCCATATCTGTCCGAAATGCTGTTTTGGAAACGCCCTCTTCACGGATCTTTAATCGATAATATCCTTGTTGTAAATAAAACTTGAGTACATCGCTCCTTGAAGTTGATCAAATTCGCCGCCTATCCTCGGGAGGGGATATTTGTTCTTGATGGTCATATTTGTTAAGTCCGCGATAGTCTATACGGTCTTAATGTGCCATCTTTCTTTTTGACAAACAAGACCAGGGTGCTCCCCACGGAGACGTGCTCGGTCGGATAAATCCCACATCCATCGGCTTTTGTAATTGAGTCTTCAACTCTTGCAACTCAACAGAGCCATTCTATACGGCGTTCGCGATCGGGCGGTTCCCGGTAATACTCGATGGTGAACTCAACTTCCCTATCCGGAGGGACAGGTGGTGAGTTCTGTGGAAATACATCTGTCGTATATTCCGATACTATAGGTACTTGATTAATTTGTGTCTCAACCTTAGGTTTGTTAATTACAAACGCCAAGTACCCTTGTGCCCCTCTAGTGATCGCTTCCCCGCTTTCATTGCTGAAATGATTGGGGCAATCTTAACCGTGCCCTTCCCGAAATTTCCACTTCGGGCTTACCGGTTCACATAGTTTAATGGACTTGCGATGGCAGTCCATTTGTGCATGGTGTGCGAGACAACCGATTCATTCCCAATATAATGTCGTATTCGGATATAGGTAGCAAGATCAAATCGGCAGGAAAGTTTATCTCATCAATCTTAACTTCGCATGCATTATAGATAATATCTCATATATCGCTTGCGCCCATAGGAGTGGACACTTCTAAACCTATAGGCATATGTTCCATGCATGCATGCAACTTGTGTACAAAATGTGGTGCGACAAATGAATGCGTTGATCCAGGGTCAAATAGTACTTTAGCGTAGTGGCTAGATATTAGAAGCCGCCTTCCACCACGCTGTTGCCTCCCGGAGCCTCATGTCCGGCTAGTGCAAATGCTCGAGCGGGCATCCTTGCCCGATTTCCGGCCATTACCCGGCTTTGGCGGCCGCACTTGTTTCGTGCGATCCACGTTTCGGACAATCCTTTAGCCGGGGTTACTACCACATAGCAAGCATTTCCCTGTTTGCGCCAACAATCATTGATGATGTCCCGTTTTTTGGCAATGTGCACATATCGGGCCTGGTTTTTCTTGTATCGGTCCTTTTTCTTTGTCTGCCTTATTGATGGTCCCTTCGAAACTTATCAGCCGCTTAGATGGTTGTCCCACACTGTCCTCTTGAGATTGTTTGATGGCCTACTCTCTTGAATCTGTCAATACGGTTTAGTCCTCGACTCGATCGGAGAGCCGCTTTACCGCGGTGAGTAAGTTGTCATTTCAACAATCAAGTCGCTTTTGAAGTTCCAACTTCGGTCCCGTGTGAACTTATATAATTTGTCCTCTTCGTGATCGATTGTCCCCAGAGCATATTTGGACAATCGATGGAACTCGACTCGTATTGGGCCACGTAGACATGTTCCCCTGTCTCAACTTATGGAATTCATCCCTGGCGTGCCTCCTTCACGACTTGGGGTATGTATTGCTCATTGAATTCAGCCAGAAATTTTCCCATGTCCTATCTATTTGATCCTGTTCCCACTTTTTCTCAACTCGCTCTCCACCAATCTCGAGCGGTGATTCTAGTCGAACACGGCGAGCGTAACCTTTTGTTCCCCGAGTATTGGAGAGCATTGAAGATATTCTCTATTTTCTCGATCCATTCTTCTCGCTTTCATGTCATCTGGTTCCCCTAAGAAAGTCGGGGGTCGAATCGTAGAAACCGCTCCAAGGTACGGTCATTCGTCTCTCTCGAGAGTTCATGGTTGGGGCCGACGAGGTTCTCGCTTTGTTGCCTCATAAAAACCAATATCTCGTTGCTTAAAAAGGCTATTGCGCTTAGGTTATCTCCTGTGATTGGCGGAGGAGGTGGTGGTAGTTCGGGGGGTACCGTTCCCTGCACGTCCACATACCTACGGGAACACGCGGGGTCTCCTCGTCCACGGTTTCGGCCATGTATCTCGTAGTTTAGCTACAATTGAGAAAGGAATGATTTCAATAAGTACTTGCATATAACAAATTATGTCACAACAACAATACACAAGACATATAATAAGTAGAAAAAGTATATTCATTGATGTGAAATTTGAATACACCGAATGAGTTCATACAACAGAATATAAAATCGAAGATAAACTAGAGTCGGATACAACTTGATTAAGGTACAATCGAAAAACAAAATACAACAGGATGGAATTAAGCATCGGCTAAAATCTAGCATATAAGTTATCTACTCGGTGAGGTCGCCGTCATCATCACTAGCGGCCTCGTCCATAATCGGATCTCGATCGGGCCGAGGTACCACCTCAAAGATTAGGCCGCCGGCTAAATCGCCACTCGCCCGCCCCGGAGCATCATCGAGCGGGCGGCTTCAAGCGCCTCGGGCTCTTCATCTTCCATTGATCCTCATCGGGATCCTCTTCGGGATCTTCTTCAGATCCTCCTCGGGATCCCTCTTCATTATCGGCCTCAAGTCGGGCATGGGTTCCGCCGGGTGGTGGCAACTGATGGCGCATTAGCCGCTAAGCGACCTCCAAAGCAAAGATCCCGCCGAAAGTTAAGGCATGTGTGAGGTCCTCTATCACCCGCATTTGTTTGATGATAGTATCTTCGAGACGATCGATGGTGCCTCTCGACATGTATGCCTCCCTTTCCCACTTTCCGCGGCCTTCCTCGGGGCGCGTTCCATCTTCGTGCGAGTAACTTCCAAGTGTTCCTGGATTGATCGGATTTGATCCTCGCGAGCACGGATGGTATCCTCGCGATCCTTAGCAAGGAGGGTAAGAATGTTCTTCTCCTCTTGGCTCTTTGCCGGAGGTGTGTCGATTCTTGGTTGCGGCGGCGTTTTCCGCCATTCCGAGATAGCTCGAAGGTATTCCCGGTGCCAAATGGTTCGTGTATGCCCGGAAGTAATCACGTTCGGCGCGGGCCTCCAATAATTCCCACCAGATAGGTGGCGTCGGCTCCATCCTGAACAAGCCAAACTAAGAAGGATCAGTCGAAGTAAGAAAAGATAGGGAAGAACAAGGAAAGAATAACTAAGGAAAGTCAGTCAAAAGTCAGCTAAGTCAAATCAAGTATGACTATGGATTCTCCAAGTATAAATTTTAGCTTAACCTAAACATCAATAATATGGTTCTATGCCATTTTTGAAATCGATTTCACAACTTAATTAGTCAAGTCACAGTGACTTACCCAACACACGGTCAGGGTCCTATCCTGGGTCAGCTCGGTGTAAGTTTCCATCTTACTAGCCGAGCTCTGATACCATTACTGTCACGCCCCAAACGCGACGCGACAACGATCAATCACTTAAACAGAAATAATTCAATAGTCTAAACCAATGATACAAACTCCAAGTGAAATAGAGTCTAATGCAGCGGAATAAAATACACACAAGTACAAATTACATCTTAAGGTCCGACGGAATCCGAATACAACCCAATAGATTATCCGAATTTAACTTACGAGTCCCAAACAGAACAAAATGAAAAGTCTAACAACAATAAAAGTAAAAGGAGTGTCGCCCACATCAACAAGAGGGAATTTAATCTGTGGTAGGTTCGACGTCTTCAACGTACTCTTCATCTAAAGGTTAGAAAACGAGGAGGAGTGAGACGAGAAATCTCGTGGATGGGTGATCGTGTGCAAGTGTGGCAATATATATAGTTAATGCGAGAAAACGGTTGTATGAAAATGCGTGAGGTATGATGCATGTTTTCATACATAGCCCATAACATCGTGATAAATATATATTAAGTAATATATTTATATAGTTTGAGAAATAGTTCGTGGTCACACAGCACGATGATTGGCAGCAGGAGGATTGCGATCAAGTGTAGCGCCAATCCCATGCAAGACAATTAGTGGTTGCGTCATCAAGTGTAGCGCCAACCCATGCATTACAAGTAGCGGTTGCGTCTTGAAGTGCATCAAGTGTAGCGCCAACCAAACGCCCGCTCAACTCCGTAATCGTGTGGATCGACAATGATTCCTTTGTTCTTCCTTGTAACTCCCCTCGTTCATGATGGTCCAAGACTGTCACCTTATCGCTCCATAGGCAAAGACAAAATCCACGTTGAGCTAGCAAGGCTCGGATTCGTCATAATCATGATTATACCTCAAATATTACGACCCGCTTCCTCGACAAACTCCGTCCCTCGATTTGCGGGATTAGGACGATGGGGCGGAAGAGTGGAATAGCGGCCGAGCTGCCGGTTCCATCCCCGACGATCCATTCCGATTGTGAGCTCGACACACCAAGTTGACTCGGCAAGAAATTAAGTACACGTTCGGGTAGTCAACCAGCAAAATGAGTATATTGATTCGAGCAGATTCATAAAAAGTTTTCGAAAATTTGCGTAAAGTAATTATGGCGTTGGTGGAGTTATTTGGATGAAGATGATTATCGGGAGGATAAGCAATCTTCGATATCTTGAAAGATTAGGTGGAACATAAGTCCGTTATAGATTCAAATCGCAACACGAGGAAGTCACCCCGCGATTGGGTTTTAATCGGTCAAGACGATCCGATAAGTCAAGTAGTTTTTGAGAAAATAAAATATTTTAATTAATAATTAAAGTCAGAGGGTCCAGGGCTGTTTTAGTAAATGAAAAATAATTTAAGTTAGGTCCTTGATAAAAAGAAAAATTTACAATTAGCCCCGTTTTGTAAAAACCAATACTTTTGGGGTTAAAAATTGAATAAATAAATATCCCGACCTTGAAAAATTATGAGGTCAGTTCCTAAAATCTCTAAATTGTTCAGAGATTCAGGTTTTTAAAGTTTTGAGGTCGAGTTTTTATAAAATTCTCACATTGGCCCCAAATTTGTTAAAATTGTCATTTCGGCCTTAAGTTTAAAATAATCGAACTCACAAACCGGGAGGGCTTTTAATGTGATTCCAGTTGGAAAATGTCACTAAGGTTAGTGGGATATTGGAACAAAAACAGTTTTAAAACGCCATAAGTATAGGTCCCTTAACTTTTGAAAATCTCATTTTTGTCCCATTTTGAAATAATTGCCTTTAAGGCTTTTAGGGGTCCAATTGTTATGAAATTTGAACCTTGGGTCCAAAATATAATTATGTTATAGTTAAATTAGTATTTCCAGGTGCATGGGCTGCATAAGTCCTGGAAATTTCATTTGGGTCCTCAAGTTTAATCTTTTACACTTTAGTCCTTCAACTTTTATAAAATTACTTTCCAAACTCTAAACACTTGGATTTTTGGAATATACTTAAAATATGTTATTTCCAGTCCCTTAAGAGTTAAAATTTCAAATTTCAAAATTAGGGTCTGGTACAGTTTCGAAATTTGCAAAATAGCCCCTAAACTTCTCAAATTTTACAATCTAGTCCTTGGGCTTTCAAGGGTTGATTTTATTTATCTAAAAACTCTTAAAACTTTATTAAAATATCAAAACATAATTTTTGAACCTGAGTTCAGTCCCAAAAATCGAAAATTACAGAGGGGTCCCTTAAATTTTATTTTTCTTGCAATTAAGTCCACCAACTTTCCATTTTTGCATTTTAAGTCCAAAAGTTGAAATTTAATCAATTATGCTCGACTTGTCCAGGTTATAAATCATTCAAAACATAGATTTCAAGAGTCATACACATACATATCCTTCTCATACAAAATTTCATCAAGTATAACAATAAAATGTGCATGTATGCCCTATTTTTCGATAAATCACATTTTTGAGCAACACTTGAGAATTTTTCCAACTTGATACAAGAAAATAGCATGCAATACATAATATATATCTCAAGTGCTCAATAACAAAATACTACATGCATATTTTCAATTTATAACACCTAGAAGTTGAAAGAATTTTTCCACCCACCTCGTAGTAGTTTCTCGGGTTGATCTAAAATGTGGTCTTCTTCCTTGAATCAACTTCTTGACTAAAACTCTTGAAGATCAGCCCCTAAATGGTATCCAAACCATATTTTGGTGTTAAAATTAAAGTCTCAAGTCTAAAGAAAATATACTAGTACCAAATGGTTACTACTCACCTTAATATCTTCAAGTAGTCTCAAAAATGGAAATTTTCCTTCAAGCCTCTAACCTCCACTTGAGATGATGTAGGTCAGCCCCTAAACTCCAAAAATTTATATTCTTGAGTCAAAAATTAATTCTTCATGTTGTCAAGAGAAAAATACTAAAACCATAATTTTCTCACCTTAATAATATGTAATCTTGAATTTCCTCTTCAAGCTTGTAGTCAAATCTAGGTCTCTAATTCTTCAAGAATTTTCTCTAGGAGTACCTCAACAAGAAGGATTCAACATCATTAAATGGTGAAGGTATAAGGTTGAGGATTGGAGAAGAAAAATAGAGTTGGGAGAAATGAAGATATTCTTACCTTATGCTTGAAGAATTTGATCCTTTAGAGAGGAAAATGGAAGCAAGTCTTGTGTTTTTATGATAATTATGAAATGAATAATATTGGTAGATAAAGAAAAAAAATAACAAAAATGATTGATTCCCCTAAGACAAGGAGCCAAAAGTTGGAGGGAATAATAATCATGGTGTTGGTATTTTTATTTATTAGAATTTGGTGGAAAGAAAAGTTTGTCCATCCTTTAAGCATGTGACCAAAAGTTGAGAAAAAAAAATATATATATATATATGTAAATATATATATATATATACATATATAATTGTAAGTCTTGAAAAGAATATGAAACAACCTCCCCATTTATGGTAATTTTCAAATTTTTAAAAATATAAAAAAATTTTTTTTTTTTTAAAAAAAAAAATTGATTGGGAAATTGGTTGGGATGAATTATAGAATAAGATGAAATATTAGGATAAGGATTGGAATGTACTCCTAAATTGTTGGAGGTCTAATATTCCTAAAGTAGTAGTCATTCGATCAAGTATTAATACTAGAGGAAGAATATAAAATTGCTAAGCTCTAAAAATGCGAAATGCGTAATTGACGTTGGAAGGAATAAATAAAAATAGAGTCGAGTTTCATTAATAATAGGTTTGTGATACATAGCCAAATAAATAATCACTACATAACACCGAATCTCACGTTAAAATTCGGGGTCTCACATTCGAGGTTCGATTTTCACCACTCATTCTCAAGACATGCATGTACTCCCAAAAATAAAATAAAAAAAACTTAAGTTTATGTAAAAGTGTAGGTATTTGCTTAGTTTAATGTATCCTTGTACGTTTTTAATCATACCTAATTAATATCTGATATATAAAATACAATAATGTAGTCAGTAGTTATCTTTAATGCAACTGCAATCCTAGTATCCTACCTTTTAGAGAATATTAATTGAATATTGTCTGATTGCTTATTTTTGTATGGTAAGCAAAAGATGCAGACAAAATAGAAAACTTATGCCGTGACATTTTAGTCTTATTGAAGTAATAAATATATATAACACTCACTGTCGGCCGTGGGCTGACAAAACCTCCTATATCATTTTCACATTATTGAGTGCCACGATTGTACTTGATGATAGGTAGGGGCGGACACGAGGGGAGGACTGCTGCCCCCAAAATTTTCAATTTTTTTTTGTTATACTAAAATTATTAAAAAGAAAAATTTAGTTTTTGGTTTCTCCAAAGTTATTCATAAATGTATTGTATTTTTCCCCACTATAGTTTTGCCCTCCAAATGTAAAATTCCTGTGTCCGCCACTGCTGATAGATGCTCAAAAATTAAAAATTAAATTGAATTTACTGATTTGATTTCATTTAACTTTATAATCCATTTTCTAAATTTTTTGGTTGGTTTTCGGTAAATTCGAGTTGTTTACTTTAAAATATTAATAATAGATAAATGTACTTTTTTGTTCTTTAATTTGTTATCCAATTATATGAAAGTATCTCGGGGCAGCGTATAAATTTCGAAAAATTCGGAATACTCTTCAGCCTCAGTATAGCGGCAGGTGTGCAAAATCAATATAATTTTCTGTCATTTTCTATTTTATCTAGTGTTTCAATATAACATTGAATGTCACGTGAATAATGGGGCGGAACAAGGATTGAACACCTAGGGGGCTAACAGTCGGGAGATAAAACTTTATTTTATATAATAATAAAATTTAAATATATTATATATTTGCATCAAATACAATGTTACACTTGTTTACATTAATGTTTAAATTGCACATGTTATATCCTGTGAGCTTTGCTCAACGGATTCTATGATTCCAAGATTCAAGTTATATCAAATTTTCTGATCGCTCAACCAATTCTTTGAAAATTACAAATATAACACATCTACCCTAAATATTAAAAGAAAAATATAGTTGACACATGTCATTACCATATTAATCATGGACATTTGTCAATTTCTCATTCTTCCAATTTCACATGGCGATTTCACATTTAATGTATATGTCAATCTTATGTACAAAATTAAAAGATAACAAATTTAATTGGGATTCTAGAAATAAAATGTAATCCCAATAATAAAGGTTTTATTTACAATTAGTTTGAAAAAATCGATGTTGATCAAATATATGTATCCGAATATTTTTTATTGAGAAATATTCTATTAGTTCAAAATATATTTTTATGAATTTAAAAGACAACAAACTTAAGAGATTCCATCTACACTATTTTTTAAATTTGTTATATTTTAAACTTCTGAAGCTGAAATTTTATGTTTGAACAAATAGACAATGGATATATTAATATATAAGTGTAGGCAGTGTAGCTTAAATTTCGGTTTAATTAATACATATATCATAAAAGAGTCTTTGCCCTCCTTTAATTTTTTTAATAGAAATGTAGTGGCAATATAACTTGAATTATTTTGACAGAGTAAATTATTGTTGTTGGGTATCTATCTGCCGAAAGATAGAAACAATATACACATTAGAACCAGAAACAAATGTACAAAACAACTGAAAGAAAATACAAAGTGCAAATCAAATAAAAACTGAAAGTAACAATAACACCAATTAGGGCTAAAACCCTAATCTCAAGATTTGAGATAAGTTCGGCTCAGGTCGCTGAACTACCCAAACAACAGTCACAGTAGAACACCAGAAAGGCCACAAAGCCCCTCAAACTGCCAAGATCCCAAAGCACGCCTCCCAATGACCACCGATTTCCACCCAGGAATCCTAGATCAAGCCTCGAACAAGAACAACCAACAATCCCACAGAAACCCTAACCCCTGGAACTTTGTAATGCACACAAAGGCTGTGAACAAAGAACCCTCACAACAAGATCACACCAGATCAAGTAGAATATCACTGAGAAATCATACAAGAGGTAGGATTTTCTAGAGAGGGAGAGATATTCAAAAGCCAGAGAGAAAACGGGAGATGAGAGAGAGAGAGATCACTGTAGAATAAACTAGGGTTTCAGGAGTACCACTTAAGTAGAGCAAATGGATGGCTGGGATCAAGAGGCATGATCCAACGGTAGACAAGAGATAATCAGGATCTGCGGTCATAAACCGGGTAAGGGATCCGCCTCTTTGACCCGGGCTAAGCCAGAGTGGATTGGCTGCAATACTTTTGGGCTTAGGCTAATAAGGGATTGGGCTTTGGACATAATGGGCCAGTACAAGTGGGCCAAAATATCCAACAAATCTCCACCTTTTGGCACACTTCTGATGTTCTTTAGACACATGGGTGCAGTCCAGCTTTATCATTGCCTTGATGCCTACTTGCACATAGCAGAGTAGGTCTTTCACCATAAGAAGCACATAGAAACTTATAGTACCAGCAAACACAAAGTAAGCTGGGTTTTTAACTGTTAGACTAACACAAGCACAAAGCAAGTGTTCATCCAACAGGTTTGGACCAACCAACAAACACAAAGTAAGTCGGTCGATCCAGGGGGTAATCACGGGGACAACCTAGTCACAAATGTCAAAACTCGGTATTTTTAAACATGTTTGAAACTTAGATACAGGCAGACACTTAGTGCCCATATCTGTTGGGTTGTATTCAGATGCAATTTTTTCAAGATTTATTAAACCTTTTGAAACAATGTCTCTTATATAATGAAACCTTACATCAATGTGTTTAGTACGATCATGAAAAACAGGGTTTTTGCATAACTGAATACCTGACTAACTGTCAGAAAATACTACTACTTTACCCTTTAGAAAACCAATTTCAGAAATCAGACCCTTTAACCACAGGGCCTCTATTAAGGCTTCACTCACTGCAACATACTCTGACTCAGTGGTTGATAAAGCCACAATATGTTGCAGTTGTGATTTCCAACTTATAGAACAACCACAAAAAGTAAAAATATAAGAAGTAGTAGATTTTCTGTTGTCTTTATCATTGGCATAATTGGAGTCAACATACCCCTTTAAAACAATGCCATCTTTACATTTTGAAAATTTTAAACCATAGTTAACTAAATGAACCAAGTATCTCAGCAACCACTTAACAGCATTCCAATGAATAATGCCAGGATTTGCCATATACCTGCTCAAACAACTCACAACATAAGCTATGTCTGGCCTGGTACTTACCATAAGGTACATGACAGATCCTATGGCATTAGCATAGGGCACATTTTTCATAGTTTGAAAATCGCGGTAGATTTTAGGAGATTGCTCCTTGCTTAACACAAAATGTGCAAAGAAGAGGAACATTCACGGGTTTAGCATTAGACATAGAAAACTTTTTCAAGATCTTTTCCACATAAGAAGATTGATTCAAATAAATCACAGATTGTTTTCTATTCCTAATAATATTCATGCCCAAAATCTTTTTGGCATCACCCAAGTACTTCATATCAAATTTATCACTAAGACAAGACCTAACATGATCCACAGATTTGATACAAGGACTAGCAATCAGATATCATCCACATAAAGTAATAAAAACACAGGAGAATCGGTATTTTCTTTAAAATACAAACAATGGTCATAATGACTTCTTTTGAATTTTAAAGATAACATGCATTCATCAAATTTTTTATTCCACTGTCTTGGAGATTGCTTTAAGCCATATAAAGATTTTTTCAGCAAACATACATAATCAGACTTAGATTTATCAACAAAACCCTCAGGCTGCCTCATATAAATTTTTTCTTCTAAGTCACCATGTAAAAAAGCAGTTTTAACATCAAGTTGTTTAAGTTCCCAGTCAAATTGAGCAACTAATGCAAGCATTATTCTGACAGTGATAAATTTTAACAACAGGTGTAAAAATTTCTGTGTAATCAACACCTTCTTTTTGAGTAAAACCCTTTGCAACAAGTCTAGCTTTATATCTGATAGAATCATTTTCATTCTTGACTTTGAACAACCACTTGCAATCCACAAATGCGATCAAAGAATGTCGGTTTTGGAACAAGAACCCATGTATTATTGACATGCAAAGAATTCATTTCATCATTGCATTTAACCATTCATTTGCATGCTCAGATTTTAAAGCTTCATTGTAGGTTTTAGGCTCAGAATTATCTATTGAATCATACACAGAAAACACATATGAGGCCATATGATAATCAACAAATTTAGTGGGGGCTCTAATGTTTCTCCTATTTCTATCCCTGGTTAGCACATAATCATGCAACTCATTATCATGTTCATTTTCATGCACAACATTATGCAAGTCATCATTCACAGCATCATGCACATCAAGTTGATCATGAACATCGTACATTCTCAAAATCAGCGGGTAAATCACCATTTTTAGGTAAATCATGCACAACTTTAATCGGGAGCGAGGGATAGGAATTATAGGGGGGTATTTGAGTCTCCACCTCATTTGAAGTATTGGGGTATTGAGTAAATAGTAGGAGAATTTTGTAAACAAGGCATTTCATTTTCATTGAAAACCACATCCCTACTAATTATCACTTTAAAACCATTTTCACTTCTAGACCACAACTGCACTTTAACCCCATCAGGGTATCCTAGGAAAACACATTTTAGTGATCGGGTTCAAGCTTGTCGAGTCTTTTGGTGTTCAAAGGTGAACATCCAAAAATTTTAAGGTTTGAAAAATCAACTTGCTTGCCGGATCACACAGATTCATGATATTTCCCTTAAAGGGACAAATGGTGATCTATTAATAAGGTAAACAATTTGTGTTGGTTGCTTCACCCCAGAACTTTTGGAAAGGCACGAGGAGTTTAACATGCTCCTCACCCTTTCCAAAATAGTCATGTTCATCCTCTCACCACACCATTCTCATTGAGGGTGTAGGGTGATTTTGTGCCTTACAATACGCATTCTTCACACGAGTATCCAAGTTTTGATTACGAAACTCTAAACCATTATCGTTCTAAGGTATTTAACCTTTTTGCGATTTGGTTTTCTATCAATGTTTTCCAAGTTTTGAACTTTTCAAAAACATCGATTTGTTTTTCAAAAGAAAAATAAAAACTTTCTGGAAAAATCATCAATCACGATAGAAAGTATCTGTTTCCACCATGTGTGGGAACACTAGAAGGACCCCAAACATCGGATGCAAGTATTCCAAGATATCGGTGCGGGTAGAATGTTTAGGGTAGGAGGTGGTGGGAAATTGCATTTTTTTCTGTTTACCAAACACACAAGAGTCATGAGAATGGCACACATGATAGTTTATCATTACCAAAACAGCTATCTTTATGTAAAATTTCAAGCCCTTTAGAACTTATGTGACCTAACCTCCTATGCCGTAGAGTTCGATCTTATCTTCTTTTAAGAATTCACATAATTCACAGGAGCATTTACATTAGACACGATTCAAAGACAACAAACATATAAGTTTCTCCTCTTTTCAAACTTTTTATAACAACAAGAGAGCCCTTTAAAATTTTCATGACTCCCTTGCCCCACTTACCCTCCAAGCCATCAGATTCAAGTGCAACACATGACATCAAGTTATTACTAAGATCAGGAACATGCCTTACATCTTTAAGAGTGAGCACTTAACCAGAATCAAACTTTAAGCACACATCACCAATTCCAAATACTTGGCATTTCTTGTCATTTGCCATTGAAACAGTACCATGTTTAACTTCAGAGTAATTAGAAAACAAATTTCTGAAAGGAGACATATGGAAAGTGCATGCAGAATCTATAAGCCATTCAGATTCACAGAAAGATTGTGAAGGCACATAATTCACACTATCATACACATCAGATACCATAAAGACATCACCCATATGCTCATTACTAGTAGCCAAGTTAACATGATCATTGGATTGGTTCTTGTTATTGTTTTGATTCCCATTTTTCTTATTGGGACACTCTTTGACATAATGGCCTTGTTCTCCACAATTGTAGCATTTCCTATGTTTAGCTCTTGATTTAGACCTGCCCCTTTTCCCCCTTTTCTCTGATTTATCCTTGTTAGAGTTATTCCCATTTTTCCTTGTTTGAGATCTACCTCTAACATGCATGATTTCACCATTACTATTCTTATTCCCCTTTTCAGCTTTTAAATCAAGTTCTTTACTCTTAATCCCATTAATCACAGTATCAAGAGTAATATTATCCCTGCCATACTTAATGGCAGATTTCACATCACTATAGGAGTCAGGTATAGCATTTAAAAGCACAATGGGGGTATAATCATCAATGTTTTTGTCACCAGAAAGCTTTATATCTTGAATCAGTTTGGTAAACACATCCAGGTTTTCATCCATATCCTTAGACAAATCCAGTTTAAATCTAAAGAATTTTTCAAGAAGAAACAACTTAGAAGGCAAAGATGTTTTGTGTACAATTCCTTTAGTTTATCCCACAAAGCTTTAGCACTGGATTGTTTACCAACTTTCCTCAAGACAGATCAGATAAATTCAAGATAATAGAGGAATAGGCATATTCATCAAGTTCAATTTTGGTATCCTCAGTATCCTTTTCGGAAAATTTTCCTTCAACAGCTTTGAAAACCTTTTGTTGAATAAGAATACCTTTCATTTTTGTTGCCAAATGGAGAAACTGTTTTTCCATTGAAAGGTTCCATGTGGTATCCGAAGAAAATCCACCATTTTAAAACAAGACACAGAGTAGTCAAGTAAAAGAGGCACTCAATCAAGATAGTCACAATAAAACAGCAGAAGCACAAAGATGGAGCGACAGAAGTGTCAGCACAAAGCAGATATTAAGATCAGAGTACAGCAACAATAAAGAATGAAAGAATACAAGAAATCTTGTACAAGATCCCCCTTGCACCTCAGGGTTCCACTACACTCTTGGTGCAGGGTCAAGAGGCTTGTATGCTCAGGGTCTCAAGTCCAAGAATAGAAAAGAAAGAACAGAGATACACTAAAGCCCACACACACAAAGTTTAGGGTTTAGAAAATCTCACAACCAGAAGCAAAGTTCTGGGTAAAATTCCTCAGAAAACAAATCACCAGCAAACACTGAGTATCACCAAACCGAACCAAAGCACCAACCCACCAAATCGGCAGATAGGTGCTCTGATACCACTGTTGGGTATCTATCTGCCGAAAGATAGAAACAATATACACGTTAGAACCAGAAACAGATGTACAAAACAACTGAAAGAAAATACAAAGTGCAAATAAAATGAAAACTGAAAGTAACAATAACACCAATTAGGGCTAAAACCCTAATCTCAAGATTTGAGATAAGTTCGGCTCAGGTCGCTGAACCACCCAAACAACACGATCCATGAGAGAACACCAGAAAGGCCACAAAGCCCCTCAAACTGCCAAGATCCCAAAGCACGCCTCCCAATGACCACCGGTTTCCACCTAGGAACCCTAGATCAAGCCTCGAACAAGAACAACCAACAATCCCACAAAAACCCTAACCCCGGAACTTTGTAATGCACACAAAGGTCGTGGAACAAAGAACCTCACAACAAGATCACACGGATCAAGTAGAATATCACTGAGAAATCATACAAGAGGTAGGATTTTCTAGAGAGAGAGAGATATTCAAAAGCCAGAGAGAAAACGGGAGATGAGAGAGAGAGATAGAGATCACTGTAGAATAAACTAGGGTTTCAGGAGTACCACTTAAGTGGAGCAAATGGATGGCTGGGATCAAGAGGCATGATCCAACGGTAGACAAGAGATAATCAGGATCCGCGGTCATAAATCGGGTAAGGATCCGCTCTTTGACCGGGCTAAGCCGCAGTGGATTGGCTGCAATACTTTTGGGCTTAGGCTAATAATGGATTGGGCTTTGGACATAATGGGCCAGTACAAGTGGGCCAAAATATCCAACATTTGTTGAAATTCGGAAGATATTTTTAATACTTAATTATTACTTACCATGTGTATAATTAATTTTGTCAGAGTAAATTATTGTTGTTGAGATTCAGAATATTTTTTTTAGTACTTAATTATTACTTACCACGTGTATAACGATGAAAGACTATAAAATTGTCTCGATAAGTGCAAATAAGTTGACCTGAAAGTTTTTTTTACTGACCTAGATTATCCCCGAAAATAGATCATTTCCATTTAGGATGTGTAAGGGCGCAATTGGACATGCTTTTATTTTGAAATTTTTTATTTTGCTAGAGAATAGTGGTGAAAAAAACTTTGAAAGAAAAAATATGAATATTGAGCGTGTGATTGGATGTGAGATGAAAAAGTAATGATGAAAGTTGATTTGATTTAAAAATAATAAAATAATGATTGGATATGATTGGTTGTTAGAAATTTGTGAGTGAGTGAATAGTGAAATTTGTAGGGTAATGTGTAATAATAATTAGTTTTTTGTGGAAAATGTGTAGATGTGATTGATAAGAGAAAAAAAAGAGAAAAAGTGAAAGTAAGATAATAATATATTTTCTGAAAATTTTCATAAAAAAATCGCATGTTTGGTCAAAAACAATTCTCCAGCGGAACGAAAATGGAATTTCGCTCACATTCAATCCCGCCCTAAATTTCTTGTGCATTTGGAGAGAGAAAGACACATGTGCATCTATACATACACATACATATATAAGTGTATGTATAGATGCACATATGTCTTTTTCTCTCCAAATGCGCAAGAAATTTACACCCCTAAATGGAAAAGATCCATGCTCGATTATCACCACACACACGTCAGTTGGAGACACAGACTTCACACTTCCTTTGGACTATGAGATATCCATTTTTCCTAGGGATGGTCTTAATTTAATACTTACCATGTGTATAATTAATTTTGACAGAGTAAATTATTGTTGTTGCGATTTGGAAAATATTTTTAGTACTTAATTATTACTTACCACGTGTATAATGATGAAAGACTAAAAAATTAAGATGCATCATCATGAGCTGATTGCTGAATTAATACTTTTTTTGAAGCAATTGAATTAATATTATTAGATACTAGTATTCGACCCGTGCAAGGCACGGGATGTGATGTAAATTGCGTGTATATAAAAATAAAAAAATAAAAATAATATATAATTGAAAAATAGAAACTCAAGAAAAATAAATCAAGGTAATAACTACATCCAATAATTACACATTTTGGAATATTTGTTTTGTTCACAACATTATTCGTCTGTTTGTTTTTCGATTTGTCAACTTGATGGATGTGTTCCTTGTTCACAACAATAAATTTTATGAGATTTGTTTCCATTGATATATTTATTGATTATTGATTAGAATCTAATTTTTTTTAGATTAGCAGATCGTTTTTTCACTTAAAATTTAATTTTTATTCTTTTTATTAAAATTAATAATACTTATTTAATATTTTTTCCTTGTACACAACATTAAATTTCATGGGATTTATCTATATATATATATATATAATAAGAGACGCTTCTCAAAGTGGAAAGCGTAATTTTTCCCGCCTCTTTTTGCCTTTCTATTTCGAGTGAATGTTGAATAATGTTATTGTTGACTTTAATATTTTTATTTATTGTATTTATTAATCCGAATTCTAGACGATATCTTTTGAATTTCAAACATACTGTAATTAGCAGATGTATTTATGGAGAAATCAATGTAATTAATAAAAATCTAATTACAAATTCTATTAAGAATTTTCTTATTTCTAAAAAAACGAGATATGAGAAATCAATTAAAACTTTCCATTTAAAAGCTGCAAGTGACCAATTTTTCGTAAATTCCAGTATGTTAATTATTTGTAGCGAGATATTCGAAATCAATTTAACAGGAAATTTATAATACGTGGCCAACAATTTTTGTTAATATCAATAAATGGAAATATTAATCAATTGCAAGTCTAAAAAAATATCGGTACAAAAATAAAGACAAAGATTTGATGATGTGATCTGCATATCATACAGATTTGCTAAGAAACTTTGTAAAATCTATACAATTAACAACAATGATTTGTCTCCTTAAATAAACCCCGTCAATTGCCTATATAAATAAGCTACGATTGTTGTTTTCTTCACCGATTCGACTCAAGCAAGCAATCTCTCAAAAGTTTATTCTCCGATTTTTTCAAGCACGTCATGAACTAATGGCACTCTCTTATGACATTGATCAAGGACATAAGCATGAAAAAGTCCCATTTTGCAATAAAGCTGCGATTGGTTAGCCGTTTGTATGAGAAGCCATTTACAATAGCCCAAGCCAAATACGAGAGTTTGGAGTCGTATTTCATGACTCACGAGGTAAAAATTTTCTTGCACAAGATAAAATTCTGCATTTGTGTAAATTATTTATACCATCACATGCTCTAATTATATTTCAATTTTTTTTTCGTGCGGGGTGACAGATTCACGGCACCATAAAAAAGTCTCATATCGCACAATTTAAGAATCAATCGAACGAAAGTCGTGTTTATGCCATAAAAGACTTTGGTGTTGCATATTACAGACAAATACAAAACCACCTCCACAAAATACAAGCTTGGGCCCATGGCAAGACACAAGTTTTTGAGTTGGATGACAAAGGCAATTCCTAGGATTTTATTCAATTTCAAAAGTTGAGAGATTTATCAAGTTTCAAAATATTGATGAAACAATTCTTTTTGGTATGTATTGATGTTTTTTGGTCTTTGAAATATTAATTATCTACGCATGAATTTATACGGTCTAATGATTTGGTTTTGTGAATCTCGGATATCATAGAAAGGGTTGTGGCTATGCAATCTGCTCAATCTAAGGAGCTCGGGGGAAAGCTAACACGTTTCATCAACCTCACGCTAGAAGATTTGGAGTAATAAATAATTTTACTTTTCAATTGTTTTGTATAGATTCAATTTTCGTAATTAATAAAAAAATAATTACTTTTTTTTCTGCATAATTTAATATGATTAATTAATGAATCTGCACACTTTTTCAGGAATAATCGCATAAGTTGTACTTTATGGGAAGAGTATGTTGATGTGATTCTACTATATCTTCAAGAGCATACTTTGGAGCCCTTAGTTATAATTCTTCAATTTTGTAGGGCAAAGCTTTTTCGAGGTAAGATAAGTAATTTTAATTAAAATACAAAGCAAATTATTAGTTTTATTAATAATTTTAAAATATTTTCAACAAAAGTGATTTAATTAGTTATATTAATAATTTTAAAATATTTTCAACAAAAGTGATTTAATTATTAGTTATATTTAATTTTGTACAGTGATTGTTAATTATTAAATTGATTTAAACAGATACAGATTTTTGTAATTTAAGATAATTCCCTGTTTAGTTTTTTAAAATCTTAATATTATAATTATTTTACAGTAACTAATTAAATATTTTTATTTTAGATGAGGTCAAAGTCTCTAACACGTTTTATGTCACCAAAATGATTGTGAACGGGGACATGCAGGAAATATTTGATTTTAAGATAAGGTTTGACACTATAAAATTATTTAATTTTTTCTAAACCTTTTGCATTGAGTAACATTGTGACAAATATTATATTCAGCATTGTGAAAGCTGACAATCCTGCCCAACCGATAAGTCGTGTATCACACCCGTCCGCCAAAATTGTTCCTGAGGATTTGGCATCCGGTGAATCACCATTTAGGTTGATTGATCATTTGTATGCTAATGAAGAGGTAATTTTTTTTATATATTATTATGTTAAAATAATATTTATTTACAATAGTTAACTGAATTTTTTAATTCCAAACAATAGGTCGGAAGCTTTTGGATTGCAGCCACCATCTTCTCCTTCATTGGAGATTGGTGGTATTTGTCATGCAAAAAGTGCCCTAAACAACTTACACAAGTTGGAGAGAAATTTTATTGTGAAAGTTGTGATAAATTCTCTCAGAATGAAAATTTTAGGTATTTATTTTTCATTTAATTTTTTTACCCATAATTGTCAATAATTAATGCATGTTTTTAATATTTTTAATTTTAATTTTGAAGGTATAGGATTCAAATGGAAGTTGGTGATGATAGTGGTAACACATCTCTATTGTGTTGGGATAGAGAATGTGAGCTTCTAATTGAAAATCGTGCGACCACTGAAAAGTGAATTAATTGATGTATGTAAATTTTTTATTATACACGCATGTTTTAAAATTTTGATAATTTTATTTTAAATTGTTAATTAATTATTTTCATTTTAATTCAAATCGAGAGGGAGGAGGAATGAGGGATATACCTAGGATGAATTAGCAAGTTTGGTTGATAAAAAGTTCTCTTTAAGGTGCAAGTTAAGGCTAATCAAGTGAAGTTTTTTACTGGAGCTTTTTCATGATGAGGCTAACAACAGATCCTGATTTACTTAAGAAATATTCTAATTTAGCTATTGACAGCCAGGTATAAATTTATATTAATGTATTGTTTATTATTAGTTGTTTTATGACTTCTTAATTAACATTTGATGAATATATATTTTTTTTTGTAGGAATCTGATTTTCTTTCGAAGTTACAAGAAGAGACTAAAGATCATGTTAAGAATGACAACTCTTCAGAAAATGAAGTTTGTACACCTAACAAGTTGGTTAAGAAGATTGATACGATTGGTGAGGTTCGTCGATCAAACGAAAACTATTAGAGGACTTTTCTTCATCAAACAACATGAAGATTCCAAAGAAGGAGAAGTTGGAGGCAGGTCCGAACGAGTAGTTTAGGTTTAGGGATTAGGTTTTTTATTAGATTGCTTATGGTTTGGGAGAGTCAGTTTTTGTTTGAGTGCATTTTATTTTTAGCTATTTTATCAAATAAGAATGATATTTAGGGATTTTGGATTTTATATTTGGCTAAGGAAATTCTGAGTATTTTTACTTTGTTATTCCTATATATTACTTAATTTTAATATTTCGAGTATTTTTAATTTGTTATCAAATAAAAATGATGTTTATGGATTTTGGTTGTTAAATTTGGCTAAGGAAATTTGGGTCTGTAAAATTAAAAAATAATTAATGGTTATATTTATTTCATATTTATTTTGGAATTTTCTGGTTCTTAATTAATTTTCTGCTTCTTATTTAATTCGATCATTATTTTTTTTTTTGCAAGAAATATAAAAATTTCCAACATAAAATCTGCGCCTGACAACTATGAATATCACACAATAACTTTTTTGTACAACCATTTATTAAGAGAATGTAAAGATAAAAATGAAAGAAGTACAAGAGATAAAATATTTTAATTAAATACCCCAGCACCAACAGGATTCCACTACACTCATGGTGTAGGGTCAAGTGGTTTTTTAGCTAAGGGTCTTCTTAATTCGTAATTGGTAAGTTAATAAAACAAGTAAATATAACTGAACAATACCAATTTATTTAACATATTTATACTATCAGCAAAAAAGTAAAAGTTAGAATCTGCCAAGGAATGATATGTTATGAAGTATGCAAAGAGTAACACATTTTAGTTTATTCCATGTTTCTCTAGAAGATATTTTCCGCATAATAAGAAAACAGAAATACCTCAAATTTTAGATGTCAATAAAATCAGTTTTGTTAGTTCTATTTCACCTAACAAAACAGTCTAAGAATCACAAACATTGATCCGGGAAGATTAAATCCATGCATCATATCGTCAAAGTCAAATGCATTCTTCTATTTACAATTTTTTTTGGTAAACAATTCATGATACAATAATATACAATTACCTATAATATAAACAAAATATCTATTAATTACCCGTCTAGCTTTGTATCGAGATATATGATTTATATTTTATCTATAATAAAAAAGATCTGATTTCTTTCACAAATATTTCAATATTAAATCTTTGACATTCTTCGAGTGTTACCAAAAATTCACAATTATCTTTAATTAAATCAATTTGGATGGTATGTTATATATTTTTGAATTAAACGTCTGAATATATTTTCCATAGTTAAGAAAACACAATATATTTAAGATTCAGTCTACATATTAGCAGTATAAATATGCAATCACAACACCCATAATCTCACAAGAACCAAAAAATCGACGCAAAAACAATATCCATAATCTCACAAGAACCAAAACTCGACGCAAAAAAAGTCGTCATAATCTCGGAATAACCAAAACTGGACGCAAAAAAAAAACATCCATAATCTCACAAGAACCAAAAACACACGTACCATAGCCCATACATAAAAAACCGCAATCTAAGTCATGAAGCAGCTATCAGGATATGAAGTCGTGGGCAATAAGCGTAGGAGATATGCAAATGATGAAAACAGTATGATGTTTTTTATGCTAGAATTTTGTATTAAAAATTCATTTCAACATAGATAGATCGTGAATTATAAAATTTTAATGAAATTTTAATTTTAATTAATGAAATAATAGCATCTACAACTTATCTCGTATATTCCTTTTCATGGTTTTCCTGTGATGATTTATTTTTTGTTGTTTAGAGTATATAGAAATTAATCTGAAACATAATGTAAAACATTCGTTAGTGATATACATTAAAATGAAAAATGTAGCATAACTACAATGACTAAGACATTTAAAGTACTTATCTCTTCATATTTTTGTGATTTATATACGTGTTTCGTATCTTATGTAACTGCGAAGAAAAAAAAGATGCTTCATGTTAATCATCCAATATACATATAAAACAATTATGGTTAACTGAATTTCACTAGACTTATCCGAAGAACATATGCTCATTCCTTAGGTGTCTTAATCTAACCCGGGAAGAAAAAAATCGACCAATATGAACAAGTATAAATCACGCATAAGTTCAAAATAGTGCACATAATTATGAAAAGTATATTTTCAATTAAATATCTAAATATCAAAACTATATTTTCAAATAATAAGTTATATTTTTGTCGCTTAAGAAACCGTATGGCCACTGCAAATTCTTAAAAATCTAAATACTAACACCATTAAAATTTTATAATAAATTTCTTAAAATTTTATTTCGGCCAGAAACTCAAAATAATTAACAGATTTATGTCGGAAAAAAAATATATTACACTAAGACAGATAGAGATAATTAAAAAATACCTTTATATCGTCCTTTTTTGGCCCCTTGAAAAACAATTTAAGCTTCTGCAAATCGAAAAAAAAATTAGCATCAATAAAATCCATATATATATATATATATATACCACCAGCAAGCATTTTGCAAATTTTTTCTTAAAAAAATGCAAATAAATTTAATTATAACAGATTTAAAGAATAGCAAATTTACCTTTCAGCGTGATTATTTTGCCAATTAAAAAAAATTGTAGCCTCTGCGAACCTAAATAATTACAACCGATCAAAACAAATTCGACGATCGTGATTATTTTAGGGGCCTAAAAAACAAATTTCAGTTGTTAATAAAAAAAAAAATCCAAACATACATTTTTCTACCCAAAAGTGAGGAGTGAAACTATTTTCTGAAAATATTTTAACTGATATGATGAACTCCAAGCGAAATGAGGTTTTTGTGTGTTAAAAAACAGATCTAAGTAAAAACACAAAAAACTGAAACAACATATATGAAAATTTAAATTAAAAAAATAGAAGGGATTTGAGAGAGAAATACACATATATAGAAATGGAGAATAGTACCTTAGATCTTGATTTTTTTTGGCCGCTCAAGCAAGCCTTTACGCTCTAGAAATCGAAATAGTAACCATGGATAACATATTTACAGAAGATAATATATTTGATTTTAAAAAAATAAAAAAAGATGGATTTGACGATTTTTATTTTTTTTGCGAAATAATCTGTGAAAACTCAAAATAAATGATTCGAGATTTGGGCGAAAAAAAGGGAAATCTTAGGTTGCAAAAAATTGTTTGAGGTTGGGAGAAGAAAGTTATGGAACACTTCATCGTTGTTTTTGCAAAGATGGAGATGGTTGCATTTTTGGAAAACAGGTGAAATGAGAAATGAGGGAGAGATGGAGAGAAGAGAGAAATGATTAACCCGGTAATTTGGTTTGCAAACCCTACAGGATGAATGTTATCCCCTTGAAATATACACCGTTGATTAACATATGAGGTGTCATAATCAGTGCACAAAAATACACGTGTATCCTTACCAAGCCACACAAGTGTTCATACTAAAATGAACTAAGCAGGGCTTCAATAACAAAAATCGGTATTTGTAGATTAATTGGGCTTTGATAAAAATATAGTTGGGCCTCATCTATTTTACATTTTGGGTAATAAATAGGGATCAATTTCATTTCGGCAATTATTTTCAATAATTATTAAGAAATCTAAAATAGATTAGGATGTGTTTTTAAGATTTTTATAATGTGCTACATTAGTAGTTTTTCTCTTATTATTTTATGTAGATTACATTCTCTGTTAATTAATTACTACAAAATATATTTTTAAATATAATTTGTGGGCTTTTCAATTTAATTGAACACTTTAATATTATTTAATTCAAAATTTTTTTTTTGACAAATGCGAATTTTTTTTAATTATATGAAAAACGATTATAATGGATTAATTCTTAAGATTAATGTGAACTATATATTTTGAAATTATACTTTAAAATTTATAGATATCATTAATTTTAGTTGGAATATTATAAATTAAATATTTGTTTTAAAATTTTTCCAAAAAATATTAATATTTTTTTTACTATATTTGTCTAATAAAATTAATTTCTTAAATCCTGTATGCATATTAATTTTTTATTATAGTATGTACACATATTTTTTTATTCTAATCCTTTTAAATTTTGTAACTGAAAATTTGAGAATATCAGAGCGGCTACCTACGAGAGTTATTTCTGATATTTCGTCGAGCAAAAATACTTGCGTACTATCAAGATCCCCGTTAAGTGACATCACAAATGGTAATAGCATTGCAAATCCATCTTCAACAATTACTTCTCAAGTTTCATCGAGAAATAGAACTTATCCTTTTCCGAGCTCCCGGCATAATGGCTTCACTCAAGGTAAATTTAGCATATTTTTTTATTTTAAGATTAATATTATTGAATTTAAATCATAATTCATTTAAGTTATTTCAATTTTTTTTATATATTTCTTTAACGAAAACATGACACTATCCTTAAAAGACCTCTGAAGTTACCTAATCGAGCTGCTTCTCAGGATACGCCAAATGAAATGGTTTATTCTATTCAAAATCCGACATTTGTGATATTACAAATGGTATACTTAACGCTTTGTTGTTATGAATATAATAATAATTGTTATATACTTAATGTTTTATTATCTCGCTATATGAAATACTATTTAATGTTTATAACAATATATTCCCCTGACAGCCAACACTCAGAATCCAAATAGCAGTTTTTGTCGTGCATTGGTTGGATCTTCGAAGAAGATTTCTAATTTTAAAACGATGATTGATCTCACCATAGGCGATCCCCGAGACAACTATGAATGATAAAAAGCTCGATCAAGCCATAGTAATATAGATTCAAACCTACTTCCATCTCAAATCAATGAGACAAATACGGTGATAAAACTTGGTGAGTGTAAATTATATATATATATATAATTTATGGTGATATACTATGGATTTGTACAATATATATATATATATATAAATAATTTGTTTGTGAAATTAGTTTAAGTAATTTATAAGATAAGATTTTTACTAATTAAAATTTATTAATTAATTTGTAAATTGAGATTATTGGGATATCGGTGATGCAACCTATAGGTGTCAGTTTTGTGCGGCCATGTTTTGGTACGATGAAAGAATAAACGCTCGAGTTAAATCCAATAACCCGCAATATTCTCTTTGTTGCAGTCATGGGATTATCCATCTTCCTACCTTAAAGCAACCACCTTTTTTTGCTTCGAGAATTATTGTTTGGTGATAATAAAAGAAGCAAACACTTTCAAGATAACATTAGATCTTATAACAGCATGTTTTGTTTCACATCTATGGGAGGTAAGATCGATAACGACATAAACAGAGGTGGTGGACCTCCGGTCTTTCGAATGTATGGGCAGAACTATCATCTAATTGGTAGTTTATTGCCGTCCGACGGTTCAACTCCGAAATTTGCACAGCTTTACATATATGATACTGAAAATGAAGTATCACATAGACTAAAATCAGTCAGGTTTGTTTTATTTTAATTCTTAAAATATAGATATTGGCTACTATTTTAATATATTTTGTGTCATGCTAATGTTTTTTTTATTTATTCAATATTCAATTTTGAAGGCAAGGAAGTGAAACAAATAATCTCCATGAAGATATCGTTATTGGACTTAAAGAAATGCTTGATGAACATAATGTTTTGGTAAAAACATTTAGAATGGCGAGAGAAAAGATTCAAGAATGCCGACATTCAGATGTTAGATTGCGGCTTATTGGTAAAAGAGCTGCAGATGCCCGAACATATAATTCGCCTTCGTGTTCTGAAGTGGCAGCTTTGATTGTTGGTGATTTTGATGAAGCTTTAGGTGTCACGCCCCAAACGTGACGCGACAACGATCAATCACTTAAACAGAATTAAATCAACAGTCTAAACCAAAGATACCAAACTCCAAGTGAAATAGAGTCTAATGCAGCGGAATCAAAATAAACACGAGTACAAATTACAATCTTAAAGTCTGGCGGTATCCGAATACAACCCAAAAGATTATCTGAATTAACTTACAGTCCAAACAAAAATAAAACGAAGGAGTTCAACAACAAATAAAAGTAAAAGGAAATGTCACTCCACATCACGGATAGGGATTCAATCTGCGGTAGGTTCGATGTCTTCAGCGAACTCCTCATCTAAAAGTTAGAAAACAGGAGGGAATGAGACAGAAATCTCAGTGGATGGGGTGATCGTGTGCAAGTGTGGCGATATAAATAGTTAATGTGAGAAATTTGGTTGTATGAAAACGCGTGAGCGATGATGCATGATTTCACACCCAGTCCACAAGCGTCGTGATAAATATATTTTAAGAAAATAGTTTGTGGTCACGCAGGCACTATGGTTCAAGCAGACATGAGGATTGCGTATGGATTTGTAACGCCAATCCTATGCAAGACAAGTAAGCGGTTGCGTCACGGATTTGTAGCGCCAACCTATGTAATACAAGTAAGCGGTTTTAAATGACGGATTTGTAGCGCCAACCAAACGGGTCCGATTAACTCCGGAATTGTGTGGATCAGACAGCGATTCCTTCGTTCTTCCTTGAAACTCCCCGAGCAAGATGGTCCAAGACCTGTCACCTTATCGCTCCATAGGCAAAGACAAAATCCACAGTGGAGCTAGCAAGGCTCGGATTTGTCATAATCATGATTATACCTCAAGTACTACGACCCGCTTCCCTTGGACAAACTCCGTCCCTCGATTTGCGGGATTAGGGCGATGGGTAGGAAGAGTGGAATAGCAGCCGAGCTGCCGGTTCCATCCCCGCGTATCCATTTCGATTGTGAGCTCGACACACCAAGTTGACTCAGCGGGAAAGTAAACACAAGTTCATGTAGTCAACCAGGTAGTCGAGTATTATTGATTTGAAGCGAGTTCATGAAAAGTTTTCGAAAATTTGCGTAAGGTAATTATGGCGTTGGTGGAGTTATTTGGATGAAGATGATTATCGGGAGGATAAGCAATCTTCGATATCTTGAACGATTAGGTGGAACATAAGTCCCGTTATAGATTCAAATCGCAAGACGAGGGAAGTCGCCCGCGATCGGGTATTAATCGGTCAAGCGGTCCGATAAGTCAAGGGTTTTGAGAAATTAAAATATTTTACTTAAGAATTGAAGTCAGAGGGTCCAGGGCTGTTTTAGAAAAATAAAAAAATTTGAGTTAGGTCCTTATAAAAAAATAAAATTTACAATTAGCCCCGTTTTGTCAAAACCAATACTTTTGGGGTTAAAAGTTAAATAAATAAATGTCCCGACCTTGAAAAATTATGAGGTCAGTTCCTAAATTCTCTAAATTGTTCAGAGATTCAGGTTTTTAAAGTTTTGAGGTCGGGTTTTTATAAAATTCTCACATTAGCCCCAAAATTGTTAAAATTGTCATTTCGGGCCCTAAGTTTAAAATAATCGAAACTCACAAACCGGAAGGGCTTCTAATGTGATTCCAGTTGGAAAATGTCACTAAGGTTAGTGGGATATTGGGAAAAAAGCAGTTTTAAAACATCATAAGTATAGGTCCCTCAACTTTTGAAAATCTCATTTTTGTCCCATTTTGAAATAATTGCCTTTAAGGCTTTTAGGGGTCCAATTGTTATGAAATTTGAACCTTGGGTCCAAAATATAATTATGTTATAGGTAAATTAGTATTTCCAGGTACATGGGCTGTATAAGTCCTGAAAATTTCATTTGGGTCCTCAAGTTTAATATTTTACAATTTGGTCCCTCAAGTTTTATAAAATTATTTTCCAAGCTCTAAACACTTGGATTTTTATAATACACTTAAAATATGTTATTTCCAGTCCCTTAAGAGTTAAAATTTCAAATTTTAAATTTAGGGTCTGGTACAGTTTCGAAATTTGCAAAATAACCCTTAAACTTCTCAAATTTTACAATCTAGTCCTTGGGCTTTTAAGGGTTGATTTTATTTATCTAAAAACTCTTAAAACTTTATTAAAATGTCAAAACAACATTTTTGAACCTGAGTACAGTCCCAAAAATCGAAATTTACAGAGAGGTCCCTTAAGTTTTATTTTCTTGCACTTAAGTCCACCAACTTTCCATTTTTGCATTTTAAGTCCAAAAATCGAAATTTAATCAATTATGCTCGACTTGTCCAGGTTATAGGCCATACAAAACATAGATTTCAAGAGTCATAAACATACATATCCATCTCATACAAGGATTTATCAAATATGACAATAAAGTGTACATGTATGTCCTAATTTTCGGTAAATCGCATTTTGAGCAACACTTGAGAAATTTTTCAACTGATACAAGAAAATAGCATGCAATACATAATATATATCTCAAATTCTCAATAACAAAATACTACATGCATTTTTATGAATTAAAACACCTAGAAGTTGAAAGGATTTTTCCACCCACCTTGTTTGTTCGGTTGATTGGTGTAAAGTGGTGTCACTAGACCTTGAGGATTTTAATCCTCACTTAAGGCAGCCCCTAAGTCAAATAATACAAGGAGTTTTGAGTTAGAAAATGAAGGTTTGAACTAAGGAGGGAAAAAGAGAAGGAATAGGCCAAAGGTACCACTCTTACCTTGTGTAGTTGAAAGTTGTAGTCAAAATTGATGGTCTCTTAAGAACTTTATCACCACTTAAACAAAGCTCCAAGGTCAGCCCCTAATCACCTCAAAATGAAAATTTTGGTGTTAAAATTCGGAATTAATAGGGAATAAGAAGATGGCACCAAAAATCCCATTTCTTACCTTGTTGAAGGGGGTGTTCGAATTTTTTGTAGGTAGAAGAGGGGTTCTTGAAATTTTGGTTAAGTGTTTGAGATATGAAGAAAAAGGTATGTTTGAAGATATGAAGAACTTATGTTTGAAGATTTGAAGATGTGAAGAGTTGGTGTTTGAAGATTTGAAGATGTGAATTATTTTTAGAGAGAAGTTAGAGAGATGTTGGAGAAAATGCTTGAATGATAAATGAGTTGGATAAAAATGATATTTTGAACAATTTTTGATCATCAAAATGGCCCATGGCCGTTCACAATGAGAGAGGGGGAGGGAGACAACTTTTGTTTTGTTCTATGGCTTGAAAGGTGTAGCTTGCATGAGAGACAAGGACCTTGGTCAAGATGAGGTCTTGCATGGGAGGATGAAATTGAAGGGATTGAGGAGGATGTTGGCATGGAATGTTGGGAAGCCTCCAACATGTTGGGTAAGTTTATAATAAAGAATTGGTGTATAAGATATTGTGTATAAGATTTGAATTAATGGTGTAAAAATACACAAGATGAATACACAAGGTGTACATGTACAAGAGTTGGGAGATATTTCTACACCAAATATACATCATGACCGTCCACCTAAGGGTATTTGTGGTATTTCCATATATTTTCTTTTTGTCCCAAATTGGTGATAAAAGATGAATAATATCAATCTCCAAAATAATTAGTGATCTCCTTGATCACTCATAAGTCTCATGATCATTTAATCTAAATCGAATTCTTAATTCTATAAAGTATAAATCTCTAAAATAAATAGTCTCCAAAAATTCTAAGGTGACTAAAGAAAATTCACAAGTAATAATAATGATGATCAACCAAGTGATCATAAATGTGAAATAAAATTAATAAATGATTATGATCACAAGAAATAAATAAAGAAATTAAAGGCAAAATATATTATCATTAATATTTACCCGTCAAAGCGATGCGGTAGAATTGTCAAATAGTACAAAGACGATACGTGAAATAAGTACATGTTCGAATAAAAATCGAGGGCTTCACATTCTCCCCTCCTTAAAAGATTTGGTCCCCAAATTCTCTTCAGAACAACTCTGGATATTGATTTCTCATGTCTTCTTCCATCTCCCATGTTGCGTCGTCGTCTCGGTTGTGGTTCCGCCATACAACTTTAACCATTGGAATCTCTCTGTTACGCAGGCGACGATCTCTTTGGTCAATGATTTCCGATTGGTTCCTGTAAGATAAATTCTTCATTAGAGGAGGAGCATCACGAGTGATGATATGCTCGGGATCTGGTTGATACTTTTTCAATCTCGACACATGGAATACATCGTGCATTCCCGCATACTATGTTGGTAACTCAAGTCTGTAGGCCAATTTTCCGATCCTCTGCAAAATTTTGTAAGCTCCCAATATATCTCGGACTCAATTTGCCTCCTTTCTTTGGATTGATCAATCCCTTTCGTGGCAAGAGTCTGAGAATACTTCATCTCCGACTTCAAATTCCAAGTCCTTTCTTCTCTTGTGTCGCGTAACTCTTTTGGCGGCTCTGAGTTGTGCGGATCCATTCCTTGTTCAACTTGACCTTCTCCATGGCCTCCGAACCAAGTCGACCTTTGGAATCGATGGCGACTTTCGTTTCTCTTTGGAGTCCATTGGTCATCAATCTCCCAGTGTAGTGGGGATCTACACTTTCGCCCATACAAGGCTTCGTAGGGTGCCATCCCAATTGTGGCATGATAGCTGTTATTATAGGCGAACTCGACCAATGGTAAGTGTAAATCCCAACTTCCTTGGAAATCCAACGTGCATGCTCGCAGACATGTCTTCCGGGGGTTTGAATCGTTCGCTTAGACGGCCATCGGTTTGGGGATGTGTTGTTGTCTTTGAAACTTAGTGAGGTTCCCAATTCCTCGTGTAAGCGTTTCTAGAACGGAGACAAATCTCGGGTCTCTGTCGACACTATGTCGACTGGCACTCCATGCAGTCGAATGATCTCTTGGACATAAATCTGCGCAAGTTTCTGCAAGCTGTCAGTTTTCTTCATAGGTAAGAAGTATGCAGATTTCGTGAGTCGGTCTACGACTACTCATATAAAGATCATCGCCTCGCGTCGGTCCTTAGTAGATCCGTCACGAAGTCCATCGTTATGTGTTCCCATTTCCACTCGGGAATTCTCAACGGTTGTAATAAACCGGATGGTCGTTGGTGTTCGGCTTTTACTCGTTGACAAGTCAAACATCTCGCAACGAACTTTGCTACAGTTCTTCATGTTTACCCACCAAAGTAATGCCGCGTTTCAAGTCCTTATACATCTTGTTTCCTCCAGGATGTATGGTGTATTTCGAAAGTGTGCTTTCGAGAGGATTCCTAATCCTAATCGTCTCGTCATTCGGTACACAAATTCTACTCCGAAATCGATGATTCCATCTTCATGTATCGAGAATTCCGATCTTTCTCTTTTAAGTATATTCTCTTCGATCTTTGAAGTTGCACATCTGTCTCTTGTGCCGCTTTGATCTCGTTCAGTAGGTCGGGTTTAACCGAAATATTAGCACACAAAATTTGAGTATTGGTTCTTGTCGGATTCCAAGTGCTCAACTCTTCTAATGATTTCCCCTCTCGAATCATTAGTCTAGCTAAACTCGCCGCTCAAGGCGCGCCTACTACTTAGCTTTCCCGGGATGGTATTGAATATCAAAGTGATAGTCCTCTGTTAGCTCCATCCATCTCTGTTGCCTCAAATTGAGGTCCTTATGAGAGAATAGATACTTTAGGCTCTTATGATCTGTGCAAACCGTGAATGTTGCTCCGTAGAGATAGTGCCTCCATTTCTTTAACGCCAACACTATTGCTGCCAATTCCAAGTCATGCGTTGGGTAATTAGCTTCATACGGCTTGAGTTTCCGAGATGCATAAGAAATGACCTTTCCTTCTTGCATGAGCACTGCTCCTAGTCCTTCCTTTGATGCATCAGTGTAGATGACAAAGTTTTCTGTTCCCTTTGTAAGGGCTAAGAATGGAGCTGTAGTAAGTCATTTCTTTAGTTCTTGGAAACTAGTCTCACACTTGTCCTTCCACTCAAAACTTGACTTTCCGGGTTAGCCGAGTGAGTGGTCCGGCTATCTTGGAGAAATCCCGGATAAATCTTCGATAATATCCAGCTAGTCCTAAGAAACTTCTGATCTCCGTTACGGACTCGGGTTGTTTCTATTCAACCACGGTCTGTACTTTCGAAGGATCTACGGCGATCCCGGTGCCGGATACTATGTGTCCCAAGAATGCGACTTCACTAAGCCAAAATTCGCACTTGTTGAATTTGGCATATAGCTTGTGCTCGTAGTGTCTCTAAAACAATTTTTGAGATGACACTCATGCTCCTCTTTAGACTTAGAGTATACGAGTATGTCATCAATGAATATCACTACGAATTGATCCAAATAAGGTTGAAAGACTCGATGCATTAGATCCATAAACGTTGTTGGTGCGTTTGTCAGACCGAAAGGCATCACTACAAACTCGTAGTGTCCATATCTGGTCTGAAATGCTGTTTTGGAAACGCCCTCTTCACGGATCTTGATTGATATTATCCTTGTTGCAAATCAAACTTGAGTACACCGTCGCTCCTTGAAGTTGATCAAACAATTAAATCTATCCTCGGGAGGGGATATTTAGTGGTAACATCTAGTCGAGATCATATAATAGTCACATCCTTAATGTATCTTATCCGTGATACCTAAACCACAGTCAAATTCCTTTACTTAAGCTTGTGCAGGTACTTGAGAATGAATAACACAAGGGTATTATCATTGATCAATATACTTAGTGATTCCCCTACTATCATTTTCCCAAAGTAATATCATTAGGTGTCTAGATCCCATAATATATCACATCCAAATCATATATTTCTCAAGAGGTATCCTCATTTTCTTCGAGTCTCACCATACCAGGCATTATAGTCTCTAAATCACGGATTTTCTAAATCACCTAACGCCCAAATAGAGAAATATTCGGATATCTTAACACTATAACAGCCCCAAAGAGTTCAAATATTCGTCCAAGATTCAACTTAGGTCATCTAGTAGTAGTACCCAATCCAAGGCAAAGGAACCTATCCTGGTCAAACAAAACTAAGGCGGATTAGACGAATGTAAGGAAAGGATATGGAAGAACAAGAAAAGAATGACTAAGGAAAGTTAGTCAAGAGTCAACTAAGTCAAATCAAGTATGGTGTGGATTCTCCAAGTATAAATTTTAACTTAACCTAAACATCAATAATATGGTTCTATGCCATTTTTGAAATCGATTTCACACTTAATTAGTCAAGTCGCGATACTACCCAACACAATCGAGGGTCTGTCTCGGGTCAGCTCGGTGTAAGTTTCCATCTTACTAGCCGAGCTCGATACCACAATCGCATCACGCCCAAACGTGACGCGACAACGATCAATCACTTAAGCAGAATTAAATCAACAATCTAAACCAAAGATACCAAACTCCAAGTGAAATAGAGTCTAATGCGGCGGAATCAAAATAAACACGAGTACAAATTACAATCTTAAAGTCCGGCGGTATCCGAATACAACCAAAAGATTATCCGAATTAACTTACGGTCAAACAAAAATAAAACGAAGGAGTTCAACAACAAATAAAAGTAAAAGGAAATGTCGCTCCACATCACGGATAGGGATTCAATGCGGTAGGTTCGATGTCTTGCCGAACTCCTCATCTAAAGGTTAGAAAACATGAGGAATGAGACAGAAATCTCGGTGGATGGGGTGATCGTGTGCAAGTGTGGCGATATAAATAGTTAATGTGAGAAATTTGGTTGTATGAAAACGCGTGAGCGATGATGCATGATTTCACACCCAGTCCACAAGCATCGTGATAAATATATTAAGTAACATATTTATATATTTTAAGAAAATAGTTTGTGGTCACGCAGCACTATGGTTCAAGCAGACGGGGAGGATTGCGTGCGGATTTGTAACGCCAATCCTATGCAAGACAAGTAGCGATTTGCGTCACGGATTTGTAGCGCCAACCTATGCAATACAAGTAGCGGTTGCGTCATTTTTGTAGCGCCAACCAAACGGGTCCGATTAACTCCGGAATCGTGTGGATCGGGCAAGCGATTCCTTCGTTCTTCCTTGTAACTCCCGAGCAAGATGGTCCAAGACCTGTCACCTTATCGCTCCATAGGCAAAGACAAAATCCACAGTGGAGCTAGCAAGGCTCGGATTTGTCATAATCATGATTATACCTCAAGTACTACGACCCCGCTTCCCCTTGGACAAACTCCGTCCCTCGTTGCGGGATTAGGGCGATGGGGTGGAAGAGTGGAATAGCGGCCGAGCTGCCCGGTTCTATCCCCGACGTATCCATTCCGGGATTGTGAGCTCGACACACCAAGTTGACTCAAGCAGGAAAGTAAACACAAGTTCATGTAGTCAACCAGGCAAATGAGTATTATTGATTCGGGGAAGCGAGTTCATGAAAAGTTTTCGAAAATTTGCGTAAGGTAATTATGGCGTTGGTGGAGTTATTTGGATGAAGATGATTATCGGGAGGATAAGCAATCTTCGATATCTTGAAGCGATTAGGTGGAACATAAGTCCCATTATAGATTCAAATCGCAAGACGAGGAAGTCGCGCGATCGGGTATTAATCGGTCAGGCGGTCCGATAAGTCAAGGGTTTTTGAGAAATTAAAATATTTTACTTAAGAATTGAAGTCAGAGGGTCCAGGGCTGTTTTAGAAAAATAAAAAAAAATTGAGTTAGGTCCTTATAAAAAATAAAATTTACAATTAGCCCCGTTTTGTCAAAAGCAATACTTTTGGGGTTAAAAGTTAAATAAATAAATGTCCCGACCTTGAAATATTATGGGTCAGTTCCTAAATTCTCTAAATTGTTCAGAGATTCAGGTTTTTAAAGTTTTGAGGTCGGGTTTTTATAAAATTCTCACATTGGCCCCAAAATTGTTAAAATTGTCATTTCGGGCCCTAAGTTTAAAATAATCGGAACTCACAAACCGGAAGGGCTTCTAATGTGATTCCAGTTGGAAAATGTCACTAAGGTTAGTGGGATATTGGGACAAAAGCAGTTTTAAAACGTCATAAGTATAGGTCCCTCAACTTTTGAAAATCTCATTTTTGTCCCATTTTGAAATAATTGCCTTTAAGGCTTTTAGGGGTCCAATTGTTATGAAATTTGAACCTTGGGTCCAAAATATAATTATGTTATAGGTAAATTAGTATTTCCAGGTACATGGGCTGTATAAGTCCTGGAAATTTCATTTGGGTCCTCAAGTTTAATCTTTTACAATTTGGTCCCTCAAGTTTTATAAAATTATTTTCCAAGCTCTAAACACTTGGATTTTTATAATACACTTAAAATATGTTATTTCCAGTCCCTTAAGAGTTAAAATTTCAAATTTTAAATTTAGGGTCTGGTACAGTTTCGAAATTTGCAAAATAGCCCTTAAACTTCTCAAATTTTACAATCTAGTCCTTGGGCTTTTAAGGGTTGATTTTATTTATCTAAAAACTCTTAAAACTTTATTAAAATGTCAAAACAACATTTTTGAACCTGAGTACAGTCCCAAAAATCGAAATTTACAGAGAGGTCCCTTAAGTTTTATTTTCTTGCACTTAAGTCCACCAACTTTCCATTTTTGCATTTTAAGTCCAAAAATCGAAATTTAATCAATTATGCTCGACTTGTCCAGGTTATAGGCCATACAAAACATAGATTTCAAGAGTCATAAACATACATATCCATCTCATACAAGGATTTATCAAATATGACAATAAAGTGTACATGTATGTCCTAATTTTGTAAATCGCATTTTGAGCAACACTTGAGAAATTTTTCAAGCTGATACAAGAAAATAGCATGCAATACATAATATATATCTCAAATTCTCAATAACAAAATACTACATGCATTTTTATGAATTAAAACACCTAGAAGTTGAAAGGATTTTTCCACCCACCTTGTTTGTTCGGTTGATTGGTGTAAAGTGGTGTCACTAGACCTTGAGGATTTTAATCCTCACTTAAGGCAGCCCCTAAGTCAAATAATACAAGGAGTTTTGAGTTAGAAAATGAAGGTTTGAACTAAGGAGGGAAAAAGAGAAGGAATAGGCCAAAGGTACCACTCTTACCTTGTGTAGTTGAAAGTTGTAGTCAAAATTGATGGTCTCTTAAGAACTTTATCACCACTTAAACAAAGCTCCAAGGTCAGCCCCTAATCACCTCAAAATGAAAATTTTGGTGTTAAAATTCGGAATTAATAGGGAAGAAGAAGATGGCACCAAAAATCCCATTTCTTACCTTGTTGAAGGGGGGTGTTCGAATTTTTGTAGGTAGAAGAGGGGGTTCTTGAAATTTTGGTTAAGTGTTTGGGAGATATGAAGAAAAAGGTATGTTTGAAGATATGAAGAACTTATGTTTGAAGATTTGAAGATGTGAAGAGTTGGTGTTTGAAGATTTGAAGATGTGAATTATTTTTAGAGAGAAGTTAGAGAGATGTTGGAGAAAATGCTTGAATGATGAATGAGTTGGATAAAAATGATATTTTGAACAATTTTTGATCATCAAAATGGCCCATGGCCGTTCACAATGAGAGAGGGGGAGGGAGACAACTTTTGTTTTGTTCTATGGCTTGAAAGGTGTAGCTTGCATGAGAGACAAGGACCTTGGTCAAGATGAGGTCTTGCATGGGAGGATGAAATTGAAGGGATTGAGGAGGATGTTGGCATGGAATGTTGGGAAGCCTCCAACATGTTGGGTAAGTTTATAATAAAGAATTGGTGTATAAGATATTGTGTATAAGATTTGAATTAATGGTGTAAAAATACACAAGATGAATACACAAGGTGTACATGTACAAGAGTTGGGAGATATTTCTACACCAAATATACATCATGACCGTCCACCTAAGGGTATTTGTGGTATTTCCATATATTTTCTTTTTGTCCCAAATTGGTGATAAAAGATGAATAATATCAATCTCCAAAATAATTAGTGATCTCCTTGATCACTCAAGTCTCATGATCATTTAATCTAAATCGAATTCTTAATTCTATAAAGTATAAATCTCTAAAATAAATAGTCTCCAAAAATTCTAAGGTGACTAAAGAAAATTCACAAGTAATAATAATGATGATCAACCAAGTGATCATAAATGTGAAATAAAATTAATAAATGATTATGATCACAAGAAATAAATAAAGAAATTAAAGGCAAAATATATTATCATTAATATTTACCCGTCAAAGCGATGCGGTAGAATTGTCAAATAGTACAAAGACGATACGTGAAATAAGTACATGTTCGAATAAAAATCGAGGGCTTCACATTAGGGGATAGAGATATCGTGATCGAGACAAGAACTGGTCTACTGAAGCGGATAAATGAGATGAATGCTTCGTACTTGGCATTATAATACCCATTGTTGCTGCCTTATGGTGAAGATGGTTTCAGAGAAGACATCCCATTCTCAAACCTCAAGAAGACAAACAGTACAAGAGGAAGGAAAACAATTAGTGTTCGAGAATTTTTTTCATATCGTATGCACGAAAGGGAAAATGAACCTGCTACGATTGTGTCGTCAAGGCAATTATTCCAACAGTTTGTTGTTGATGCTTATACGATGGTCGAATCAGCGCGATTAAAATATGTACGTTGGAATCAAAAGAAGTTGCGTGTTGATATGTATAGGGGTCTTGCAGATGTTGTGTTTCGTGGAGACACTGAACCCAACACACAAGGAAAGCGAATTATCTTACCTTCGAGTTTTACTGGGGGTGCTCGATACATGATACAAAACTATCAAGATGCAATGGCGATATGTCGGTGGGCCAGTTATCCTGATTTATTCATTACATCCACCTCCAATCCAAAATGGCCGGAGATTGTTCGCTTCCTTGAGAGTAGAAAACTTAGTGCCGAAAACTATCCAGATATTATTTGTAGAATTTTTAAAGTGAAGCTTGATGCTCTTATCAGGGATCTTCGTCATAACGAAATATTTGGAAAAGTTGTCTCATAAATGTATAACGAAATATTATCTGAGGTGTCTTATAAATGTTGTCCGTGGTGCCACATGTCATAATGATTATAAGAAGATTAAAGGTGTTCAACATTCATCTTATCGTGAAGCTTGCTATGCTTTGGGTTTATTAGAAGATGATAGAGAGTACATTGATGGCATCACCGTCGGTGGGCAAGCGCGTAAAATCTTCGGATTTTATTTGTATCGTTGTTATCACCGGATTCTTTTTGAGCGGCAATTTAAGTCGTATGGGAAAAATGTTGGGAATATCTTTCGGATGATATTCTATATAAACGACGTCTCCTTATGCAACATCAAGGTACTAATTCAATGATTATATATTAGATATTATTCTTTGAGTGTAAAATTCATACAATCATTTTTAAAATAATTTTTGTTTATATTAAATTATTCATCCTTACTGATTTTTATTTTTATTCTTTTTCGATAGAACTCGTCTTTGAGTGCGGATCAAATCAAGAACCACGGCTCTTTTTGAGATTGAAAAATTATTGCGCAATCGTGGTAGGAGTTTGCGCGAGTTTGATACAATGCCGTCTCCGAATGTTGATAGTATGGATATGAGTCAAAACATTAATATACGATGAATTGCGCTATGATCGTAAGGCTCGCCGTCGAACACAATAATCTTCTTTCAAACATGATGATGAAGCGTGGTGTGTATTCTAAAATCATGAGTGTTGTTCAATCGAATAATGGGTCGTATGTTCTTTGTGTATGGATACGTAAGATCGGTAAAACATATTTGTGGATGGCTTTATCTTCGGGTTTGAGATCTAAAGGGTATATTGTCTTGAATGTGGCATCAAGGAATAGTTGCGCTTCTCTTGCCTCAGCGGAAGGATCTGCACACTCTCGATTTTTAATACCCATTAATCCAAATGAATCGTCACGTGTGAAATCAAAATGGGAGTCCGCTTTCCGAATTGATTGTTAGTTGTAAACTCATAATATGGGGACGAAGCTCCAATGATGAACAAGTATTGCTTTCAGCGGTGGAGAAAAGTATTCAAGATATTATGAGTGCCACATTCCCGGATAATCCCAACGTCCCATTTGGAGGTAAAACGATCGTGTTTGGTGGGGACTTGTGAGATATTACTGTTGTGCCCAAGGGAAACCGGGCAGGATATTGTCAATGCCACGATAAATTCATCGTATTTATGGAAAGATTGCAAGGTTCTTAGATCGACGAAAAACATGCGGCTTCAAAGTCCAAGGCGAAAAAGATGATTATGAAGATTTGAAGAGTTTTTTCGAATGGATTGCTAGCATTGGAGATGGAACAATTGGAGGAGCGAATGATGGTTGTGCCACTATTGATATTCTCGAAGATAATTTCTTCGCACTCATCCGGTGATCCAATTTTACTATTGTTAAAAACACTTATCCAATGTTTAAATATGCCACGATGATCCGACATACTTGAAGGACAGAGCTATCTTAGCACCGACCCTGGATGTCATTGAGTCCATAAATCATTATATGACTTCCATGAACTCATCGGAGGGTCATACGTATTTGAGCTCCGATAGCACTTGCAAATCAGATGCAAATGTTGAATTCTTGCATGATTTGCACACACCAGAATTCTTAAACGGTATAAATGTTCCGGCGTTCCTAATCACGAACTGCATTTGAAGGTTGGGACTCCTGTAATGCTCCTGAGGAACGTAGACTATTCTATTGGATTGTGCAACGGTACGAGGTTGGTCATTACGAGGCTTACCACACATGTGCTTGAATGTAAAATCCTAACTGGAGCAAATGCCGGTCATAAAGTTTTGATTCCGCGTATGACGCTAACCCCGTCTGATCTCAGAATTCCCTTCACGTTCCAGCGAAGACAGTTTCCTCTGATCGTTTCCTATGCCATGACAATAAACAAAAGCCAATGACAGTCTCTCTCGCATGTCGGTCTTTACCTAAAGAATCCGGTTTTCAGTCACGGTCAATTATATGTTGCTGTTTCGCGAGTAACCAATCCCAAAGGGTTGAAAATCTTAGTTTGTGGCGATGATACGTCAAATGACGGCCAAACGAATAATGTTGTGTACAAAGAAATTTTTCAAAATTTGTAATATATGTATTTTCATGTTTTATATTACATGTATATTTTGCTTTTCATAAATTTCATTTTTTTAGTACATAACATCCCGTGCATCGCACGGGTCAAATACTAGTTTCCATTAATATATTTTGTTGGACCTCTAGCGCTATTCGGATTGACTATTGTCCTCACAAACCAACACGAGTCTTTTCTAGCGCGCTTTTTCCTCACTCACGCGCACCCTAGAAAATTTCCCGGGGGTCACCCATCCCATGTCTACTCCAGGTCAAGCACGTTTAACCTCAGAGTTTCTATGTAATGGTCACCAGAAAAGAAGATGCATCTGTTGGTATAAGTAGTCCAAATCATATCCTTTAAGCTATCATTTAACTATACAATCCAGCGCTCACGAGTTCAAATCGCGGGCCGCGCCTCGCGCCTATTTTAAAGCCCATTGCAGGTGGGGATCTTTGGACCAAATCCCAACAATCCCCTCCCAAAGACCGCCATCTTCTCGCCTCAGTGCTTGGCAACCTCCGTCCGCCAAACTTCCTCGTTCTAATGCCAACTTCTTGATTTCAGCGTCGCGTCACGCCGACCTCTCGCCCGACCACCAAAGAACTTACACCTTGGTTCCATCTGTTTACCTCGGCCCGGCCACGGCAACCTACCCTTATGTTACGGTCCACCCAAAGAACCTACACCTTGATTCGCCCGATTTTTACCGAGTTCCGCCACCCGACAACCTACCCTTCTGTCCACCCAAAGAACCTACACCTTCGATTCTGGGTCCATTTTACCTCCGTTGCGCCAACATCTCGGCCCACCACTCCCGAAACCTCCCGGCTGCGGCTTCCAAGGGAATTCGAACTCGTGACTGCTCCGATACCAGTTGTTGGACCTCTAGCGCTACTCGGATTGACGAATGTCCCCACAAACCAACACGAGTCTTTTCTAGCGCTTTGTCCTCACTCACGCCGCACTCGAAAACTTTCCGGGGGTCACCCATCCCATGCCTACCCAGGCCAAGCACGCTTAACCTCGAGTTTCTATGTAATGGGCACCAGAAAATAAGATGCATCTGTTGGTATAGGTAGTCCAAATCATATCCTTTAATGTAATACCCATATTTTTATTTAATGATTATATAATTTTATTAATCATAATGAATGTTAATACATTTAACACTAATGATTCATCTAGTGTTATAACAGGTGAAGAACGTGGGATCGGTGTGCTCGGAAGTTCATGTCAAAAGAATTATGACGGTATATATGGAACATGAGTTATATATATATATATATATATATTACTATGATGTGATGTGTGTATATATGAGAAATTACATATTATATTGACAATTATTGTGCTAATCAAGAGTGATTAAATGAATTACTTTCATGCACTTCAACCTCATATGTAGTATATGGACTTGATGATATGGTGTTTTAGATGCAATTTTGTGAACGTTTTCCCTTCTTACTTAAGGTGATTATTTGGAATTTATGAACATGGTATTTTAAGTACATGTCTTAAGTATCTATAGGAACAAGAATTACCTTATTTGAATATGTAATGTGTGAGATATACTCAAAACACTCAAACATGCCAAAACTGAAAATCTGTAAAACTTGACAGCAACATGTTCAACTTTGCAAACGTATTTTTCCCATAAAATAAGTTTCTTATTTGGGATTTTTGAACATGGTAATTTAGATACATGTCTTAGGTGTCTATAGGAACAAGAATCACCTTATTTGAATATGTAAATTATGAGATATGGCCCAAACACTAAGGCATGCCAAAACTGAAAAGCTGAAAAACTGCACAGTAGCATTTGCCACTTTGCCAACGTATTTTACCCATTAAATAAGTTTCCTATCTAGTATTTTTAAACATGATAATGTAGATACATGTCTTAGGTGTCTATAGGAAGAAGAATTACCTTATTTGAATATGTAAAGTGAGAGTTATGGTCCAAATGCTAAAGCTTGCCAAACCAGAAAATTCTGTGACAGCTTACTATATCATGTTGGTGTGGTTGTTATGATTTGTATAAAGCAAGTAAAGTATCATGGTTGTTCCTCTTTGAACCACAAAAGGTAAGGTATATACTCCATGATTAAATCACAATGAAGAAAGCAAGAAAAGTAAGGTCTTTATTTTATCAATTGGAACATGGCTAACAACTATCATGTGAAGATGTAGGGACCCTTTTTCAATACTTTAATAGATGAGACTTGTATTTAGTTATTTTGCTGAGAATACAAGATTACATATATGAATAAGAGGTGTGTGAATCTGAAAAATTTAGAGAGCCAATAAGTTCCTTCATTCTAAATAGTTTCCTCAAAAATCTCTACATTAGCCCTTTCAAAGAATCAAATCCAACTCTTCACCAAAGTGTGCTTTTACTTCTTCATACTATTTACCTTGAATTCAATGGTGCATAACATATATCTACACAAGAAGTAATCATACAAGTAGTTTCAACAAAGTTTCATCAAAGGATCTATTGAGTGAACCACTTTGCTTATACAAGATCTTATAAGAAATAAGGTATGTATTTTCAAATTCGGATTTAATTGGTAAAATGTTATGATATGCAAGTTATTGCTTCTTGAGTACATTTATATTTTAGAAATACTTAGCTAAATGTCACATATGCTAGGTTAAATTTCCATATCCTTGTAGTTATTGATGATCTAATAACGAATTTTCTTTTACCATTGGACATTCATTCATGAATCTGAAAACTTGTATGATCTGAAACTTGCGAAGCATGTGTAGCATGGATATGATTTTATTTATAGCTAGATTTTGGATATGTCATTCCTATATGACTTATTAGTATCCAGTAATTTTATTGGAATTTTATCTATCCCGGTTTGGAGGATATGGAATTTATAATCTAATATGTTCACAGTGTATGAAATCCTGACAGTTTTAGGATCCGTTTTGAATAATTATTTTGAACTATAAATGGCTGATCATTTACTTTAGGAAAATTTTGGGACATGTATATATGTGTGAGGTATAATTCTGCAAAGTTTTAGATTTATACGGTATCTAGGTTGTGAGTTAAAAATCGTTCTTTACAGTATGTCCAGACTAGAATATAAGATGCCTGTACAATGGTATTCATGTAGAAAATCTGAAAATCATGTTTTTCACATCTATTTTATAAAGGAAAAATTTGTGATACTCTATTAGGATGTTAAGTATCATATTACTAATTTTTACATGAATTTAATATTTATATTATCAGATTAATAATTTTAAGTATGTATAGGTCAGAATTTCCAGATTTAGAGCATTAGGCTTAATCATGTAATAATGAAGTTTTATGAACATTATTTAGGCCATTTATGAAATCTTATATATATATATATATATATATATATTTATAAATACATTTTTAATGTCTATATTAATTGTAAGTGTTTCCTATGAAAATATTTGACATGAACATTCCAAGAAGGCGAGCACATCGTGATCAAGACGTTCATCACCCTTAAGTAAAAGGTTTAGTAAATAAACAAGTCAAGTAAGTACATTCTCACCTGCAACATGATATAAGTTTATGAATTGTTATTTTTACAAAGTTATACTGATTTCAACATCTTATATTTGAGCATTCTCTATGAAAGGCATTTATGGCATTCTATACAAATTGTTGATGAGCTTTTCATGAATGTATATGTATGTATCACGTAATAGAAGCGTTACACACCCAATGATGATGTTTGTCCCGCTAGGTGGACTTGTCCCGCAAGGTGGACTTGTTACGTTTGGTTTGGGATTAGCTACCCCTTTCCTTTCGTGACGGCGCGCTAATGATGTTAACGGTGTAATGCTTGGGCCCATAAATATAAAATGAATATGCATGTTTTTATTTATGCATAGAAAGAGATGCAAAAGTTATTTACAATGATCATGCTCATATTTATGTTTTCATGATAAATGCTCATACTTTGAAAAATGTTTTTGTGAGAATTCAGATGTGCTTACTAAGCTTAATGCTTATAAAAGTTACATCATGTTGCGAGATAGGAATGACTTAAGTTGAAGTATATGAGAAGCGTATGTGCAACGATGTGGGATTGGAAACAGATTACGCCAAGAAAGACATTATATTTTATGATGTCAAATTATGAAACTTATTTTCAATTTTATGCTTCCGCTTATGTTTTATTTTAAGATTGATTGAAAACCTCTTTTCAAATTGTATGCTTTCGCTATTTTCGAATTCAAACTCTTGGTTTGTGACATTTTCAATTTTCTCGTGATGATTTGTGTTCTTATGATATAATGGTCGATTTTAATACACTGCGAGAAAAAATAAATTTCAGTTTTATATTGTGTAATTTTTCTAAAAACTGTTTTAAAGAAGTTTAAAGTTAACGAGCCTTGTAGCGTTCGTAAGGGGGCGTTACAGTTATGGTATCAGAGAGGGTTCTGTTTCCAATGCACATGGCCATACGTCTACTCCATGTTCTACAAGTGAGTTCTTTTGTTAAAGAAAAAAAAAACAATAGTGCTTGATATACACTTTCATAACATAACCTTGATTGTATTAAGAACTCTATAAAGCTTTACCTCTCTCTATTAAGATGAACTATGAATGATGATGGAAGAAAAGGCATATGTCGGGGTTGTTCGACAAAGTTAGGACCTAGAAAGATCATTTATGTTGATGTTAATCTAATTCAAATTATTGTCGACCTTCATAGATGACTATAAAGTTAATAAGGTGAAATTACCGATTTTTGAGCTAATAACAACGGAAGAGAAACTCGCTACGAACCTACACCAACTTCTTCTCAATATCGAAACATGTAGTTGAAGCCCCTATGGTTCATGCAACAATATGATCCATCTCACAAGAGCCTCGCTAGGTAGATGGAAATATTTTAGACCTACAGGCTTTCAAGGATCTAGTGATCCCTTAATCATACGAGCATGGCTAAAGACAATAGAAACCACTCTCAAATTGATGGGTTTTCTTGAGTGAAGGAATTTACGTAGGTCACGTTATTTTGACAGTGGAAGTCTCGTGAAACAATTGAGCAAGCAACAATGTCAATTGAATGACATGAGTATAGTTTATTAAAGTTCAATGAAAAGTTCTTTTTTTATGAATCACAAAAGAAAACACTATGATAAGTTTAATGGCCATCATCATGGAGACATACAAGAATAGGTGAGGTGATTATACTCGCACATTAGTTGTCGGCCTATTCCTTAAATGGTTATTGATAAGGAATTCTACATTGATCTCATTGTGTTGAATATGCATGATTTGGATATTATCTTAGGAATGGATTTCTTGGGAAAGTATAACCCAATTTTCAAGTGTCAATGGTAAGGAGTTAATTCAGAATTAAATAATTGATAAAGATGGATATTTTAGGAAATTTAGGAATGAAATCAAAGATATTTCTATCAGTGACGCCAAGGACATTATTTGACTACTGGATGTATTGGATGTTTAGGCTATATAATTGACCAAGTGACAATAGATAAAATTAGTGATTGATGTAGTGTATGGTTAGAGAGTTTAATGATGTGTTTTCAAAGGATTTGCTATGATTACCACAAAAAAAAAATCGAATTTGAAATTTAGTTTATACTAGCGCTAATCGATTTTGGAAGCACCATTTAGGATGGCCTTAACAGAGCTAAAGGAATCACATGCTCAATTAAAAGAACTCCTTGACAAAGGTTTCATACAACCAAGTCATTCACCATGGGGAGCTCCAGTAGTATTCGTCAAGAAGAAATATGGGTCTATGAGATTAAGTATTGACTATAGGGAGTTGAATAAAGTGACCATAAAGAATAAATACCCACTACCGAGAATTGATGATTTGTTTGACCAGGCCAATTAAAAGGGGTATCAGTATTTTCAAAAATGGATTTGAGATCTGGTTATCACTAGTTGAAGATAAGAGAATGATATATTTCGAAAACAGCCTTTAGAAGTAGGTATGGTCACTATGAATTTATGGTTATGCCTTTTGGTCTTACAAACGCCCCATCAGCTTTTATGGATTTGATAAATCGAGTATTCAAGGATTATCTTGACAAGTTTGTTATAGTATTTATTGATGACATTCTTGTATACTCAATAAGTCGAGAAGAACATGATATACACTTGAGGATTGTGCTTGAGACATTGAGAGAGCATCAATATATGCAAAATTTTCCAATTGTGGGTTCTGGTTAGATAAAGTGTCCTTGTTAGGTCATGTGATATCAAAAGATGGTGTTAAGGTGGATCCAGGAAAAATAGAGGTTGTTCTAAATTGGAAGCAACCTAAGAATGCAAGTGAAATTGTAAGTTTCTTAGGTTTAACAAGTTACTATCGAAAGTTGGTGGAGGTTTTTTCAAAAATAGTGTTGCCTCTGACTAACCTAACGCGCAAAGGGAAATTTTTTGAATGGATTGATGCTTGTGATAGAAGTTTTCAAGAGCTTAAGAATAGATTAATTGCATCACCAGAATTGACAATTCCTGAAGGAGAATAAGGATTCTCTATTTACAGTGATGCTTCAAAAATGGGCCATGGTGCAGTTCTGATGCAAAATGATAAAGTGATTGCTTATGCCATCGAGACAGTTGAAGGATTATGAAAAGAATTACCCTACTCATTATCTTGAATTGGCACCTGTAGTATTTGCATTGAAAATATGGAGACATTATTTGTATGGAGTCAGCTGTAAGATTTATACAGATCACCAGAGCTTGAAATATTTCTTTACGCAGAAAGAATTAAACATGAGGCAAAGACGATGGCTTGAATTAGTTAAGGATTATGATTGTGAAATCCTTTATCATCCAGGCAAAGCAAATCGAGTAGAGGATGCATTGAGTAGAAAATCATCAACAAAACTCATGGCGTTGCATGTTATCCCAAAACCTTTACAGAAAGAGTTTATTGAGCTACAACTTAAAATAATTTTGAATCGTTTATCAATGATAATCTTGAACCTAGTCATTTTTTAGCATATTCAAGTAGGTCAAGAAAAGAACCAACTTTTACCCAAAAATAAGGAAGAAGTAATGACTGGAAAATATCCGGATTTGAGTATCTCCAATGATGGAATTTTAAAACTCAAAGGACGACTTTGTGTACCAAAAGATTGGGAAATGAGAAAACAGATTATGTCAGAAGCCTATGAAACTCCATAATCCATACACCCAGGAGCTACAAAGATGTATCGGGACCTCAAACCAATTTTTTGGTGGCATGGCATGAAGAAAGATATTGCGAGTTATGTTAACAAGTGTTTGGCATGTCAGCAAGTAAAGGTGTAACATCAAAAGCCTACAGGGTAGTTGCAACCTATTCATATACCAGAATGGAAGTAGGGAGAAATTTCTATAGATTTTAACATTGGGATGCCTAAGACGACTAATGGCTATGATGCCATTTGGGTAATTATTGATCGACTTAAGTCAGCTCATTTTCTTCCAGTTAAAATGACATCTTCAATGGACAAGTAGGCAGGACTCTACGTCAAAGAGATAGTTCGCTTACATGGAGTTACAAAGTCTATAATTTCGGATAGAGATAGTAGATTTACGTCTCACTTTTGGAGAAGTGTACAACAATCAATGGGTACCAAACTAATGTTTAGCACAACCTTCCATCCATAGACTGATGGACAAACGGAACGAACAAATCAGATTCTTGAAGATATGCTTAGGGCATGCGCTCTTGATTTTAAAGGAAGTTGGTGCAAATACTTACCACTCGCCGAGTTTGCTTATAATAACAGTTATCAAGCAACAATAGGTATGGCCCCTTATGAGGCATTGTATGGGAGACGTTGTCGTTCTCCAATTCATTGGCATGAAGCTGGTGAGAAGAAATTGGTAGAATCAGAACATATTGAGAAGACGGATTTTGTGCAAGAGACTACGTGTTTGTAAAGGTAATCCGAAAAAGAATTGAAATAGCACAAAGTAGACAGAAAAGTTACGCTGATATTAGGCGTAGACCGTTAGAATTCTCAGTTGGGGACTTCGTCTTCATTAAAGTTTCACCAATGAAAGGATGTGAGGTCCCGAATTTTAACAACGTGAGATACGGTGTTATGTAGTAATTATTTATTCGGCTATGTATCACAAACCTATTATTAATGAAACACGACACGACTTTTATTTATTTCTTCCAATGTCAATTACGTCTCCCTTATTATCGAGCATAATGATTTTATATTCTCCTCTAGTACTAATACTTGGTCGGTTTACTACGACTTCAGAATTTTTGGATCCTCGATAAGTTAGGAGTATATTCCGACCCTTATCCGAATATTTCATCTTATTTTATAATTCATCCCAACCAACTTCCAATTTATTTTTGGAGTACACATTTCTTATTTCACATCTTAATTTTAAATTTCTAAATATTTGATTATGGATATTTATACATTTTTTCTCTTAATTTTATAAAAGAAATTAAACCAAATTTTTTTTCTCTCTTTTCCTAATTTTCGAAATTATCACTTTAAATGGGGAAAATAACTCAATTGTTTTTTTTCTACTACTATTTTATTATTTTGTATCTCCCAACTAGATTATTATGGGACAAAAATAAATAAAATTTTGATAATTTCATTTCTATTTTATTTTGTATCTTGCAAGCCTACAACAATTTTAAAATTACCCTACAATCCCCACCACCCCAATTGGTCAAACAAGACAAATTCTAATGACCCCTAAAAACCTAGCTTTTGGCCAATTGTCCCTAAGAAAGGAGGCTAGTTAAATTTTTTTTATGTCCTAATAATTCCCCAATTATTACCACTAATCTAGCCTTTAATTCAAAAAACAACAACAACCAAAAAAAAAAAAAAATCCAAATAATCTCATCATTTTTCGCCACTACATATCAAAATGGGTAAATTATTCTTAATATAACTTATAGATTAACGTCAAAATAGCCTCAAGTCTATAACATTAAATTAGTTTGGCACTTGTGATTTAATATTGGATATAAATTTCTTTTCTCTCAAAATTGGGTCATCTCATTTCTTGAACTTTTAAAGTAACTCGCACAAATACTTGCCTAAAAGGGATTGTGATTGATTCAATACATTAACAAATATTTACTCAAACTTTGTCATCCAAGTCGATGGCAAGTTGACAAAATTTCATACTAACAAAATTCACCTCATCCTACTACAACTCACAAACTCTCTCAATTCAATCTCACCCAACACTTAAACACAAAATATCCTCTTCATCTTGTTCTCATAGGACCAAAAATTCCAACAACTAAGGTAAGAAATTTTCTTCTTCAATCTATTCTTATACCTTCTAGCTCACCTCTTTCACCTTCTAATTTAAGTTTGATTTTTGAATTTGAGGTATACCTAGAAGACCTTTGAAGAAGTTAAGAGACTAGTCATCTTGAAGAAAAATTGTGAAGAAGTTGACTATAAGGTAAGAAATGGAATTTTTAGTACACTTTCTTCTTCTCTTTCTATTTTCCAAATTTTTACACTCCATTTTCATTTTTGGAGTTTTAGGGGCTGACCTTGGTGGTTGACATTAAGGGTGACCAAAACCTTATACTTGGAAGCCATTACTAGTCACATTTTACTCACTACACAAGGTAAGTGTAGTATTTCCAATTTTCTCACTATCTTCTTCTTTTCCCTAAATTTTTAACCACATTCTTATAACTCCTATATTTTTTGATATTCCTTGACTTAGGGGCTGACCTAAGTCATTCCTTCACCGAGAGAGATTTATCCCATTTTCACCAACAAACCGATCTTTAAGGTGGGTGGAAAAATCCTTTCAACTTCTAGGTGTTTTAATTCATAAAAATGCATGTAGTATTTTGTTATTGAGCATTTGAGATATATATTATGTATTGCATGCTATTTTCTTGTATCAAGTTGAAAAATTTCTCAAGTGTTGCTCAAAATGCGATTTACCGAAAATTAGGACATACATGTACACTTTATTGTCATATTTGATAAATTCTTGTATGAGATGGATATGTATGTTTATGACTCTTGAAATCTATGTTTTGTATGGCCTATAACCTGGACAAGTCGAGCATAATTGATTAAATTTCGATTTTTGGACTTAAAATGCAAAAATGGAAAGTTGGTGGACTTAAGTGCAAGAAAATAAAAGTTAAGGGACCTCTCTGTAAATTTCGATTTTTGGGACTGTACTCAGGTTCAAAAATGTTGTTTTGACATTTTAATAAAGTTTTAAGAGTTTTTAGATAAATAAAATCAACCCTTAAAAGCCCAAGGACTAGATTGTAAAATTTGAGAAGTTTAAGGGCTATTTTGCAAATTTCGAAACTGTACCAGACCCTAAATTTAAAATTTGAAATTTTAACTCTTAAGGGACTGGAAATAACATATTTTAAGTGTATTCCAAAAATTCAAGTGTTTAGAGCTTGGAAAGTAATTTTATAAAACTTGAGGGACCAAATTGTAAAAGATTAAACTTGAGGACCCAAATGAAATTTCCAGGACTTATACAGCCCATGTACCTGGAAATGCTAATTTACCTATAACATAATTATATTTTGGACCCAAGGTTCAAATTTCATAACAATTGGACCCCTAAAAGCCTTAAAGGCAATTATTTCAAAATGGGACAAAAATGAGATTTTCAAAAGTTAAGGGACCTATACTTATGACGTTTTAAAACTGTTTTTGTTCCAATATCCCACTAACCTTAGTGACATTTTCCAACTGGAATCACATTAAAAGCCCTCCCGGTTTGTGAGTTCCGATTATTTTAAACTTAAGGCCCGAAATGACAATTTTAACAAATTTGGGGCCAATGTGAGAATTTTATAAAAACTCGACCTCAAAACTTTAAAAACCTGAATCTCTGAACAATTTAGAGATTTTAGGAACTGACCTCATAATTTTTCAAGGTCGGGATATTTATTTATTCAATTTTTAACCCCAAAAGTATTGGTTTTTACAAAACGGGGCTAATTGTAAATTTTTCTTTTTATCAAGGACCTAACTTAAATTATTTTTCATTTACTAAAACAGCCCTGGACCCTCTGACTTTAATATTTAATTAAAATATTTTATTTTCTTAAAAATCCCTTGACTTATCGAATCGTCTTGACCGATTAATACCCGATCGCTGGGGCGATTTCCTTGTCTCGCGATTTCGAATTTATAACGGGACTTATGTTCCTCCTAATCCTTAAGATATCGAAGACTACTTATCCTCCCGATAATTATCTTCATCCCAATAACTCCACCAACGCCATAACTATCTTGTGCAAATTTTTGAGAACTTTTCATGAACCGCTTCCGAATCAATAATACTCATTGCCGGTTGACTACATGAACTTGTGTTTACTTTCCGCTTGAGTCAACTTGGTGTGTCGAGCTCACGATCGGAATGGATACGTCGGGGATGGAAGGCAATTTTGCTATTCCACTCTCCGGCCCCATCGCCCTAATCCCGCAACCGAGGGACGGAGTTTGTCCAAGGGAAGCGGGTCGTAGTACTTGAGGTATAATCATGATTATGACAAATCCGAGCCTTGCTAGCTCCCTTTGTGGATTTTGTCTTTGCCTACGGAGCGATAAGGTGATGGTCTTGGACCATCTTGCTCGGGAGTTACAAGGAAGAACGAAGGAATCGCTGTCGATCCACACGATTCCGGAGTTAATCGGACCCGTTTGGTTGGCGCTACAAATCCGTGACGCAACCGCTTACTTGTATTGCATAGGTTGGCGCTACAAATCCGTGCACGCAACCGCTTACTTGTATTGCATAGGTTGGCGCTACAAATCCGCACGCAACCGCTACTTGTTTTGCATAGGATTGGCGTTACAAAACCGCACGCAATCCTCCGTTTGCTTGGACCATAGTGCATGCTTGACCATGAATTGTTTTCTTAATCGTATAAGTATATTAATTAAATATATTTATCACGACGCTTGTGGTGTGTGTGAAATCATGCATCATCTCTCATGCGTTTTCATACAACTAAATTTCTCGCATTAACTATTTATATCGCCACACTTACACACGATCACCCCATCCCACCGAGATTTTGTCTCATTCCCTCCTCGTTTTCTAACCTTTAGATGAAGAGTTCACAAGACATCGAACCTACCGCAGATTGAATCTCTATCGGCGATGTGGAGCGATATTTCCTTTTTTTTTTTTTGTTGTTGTTGGACTCCTTCATTTTATTTCTGTTTTGACCGTAAGTTAATTAAGATAATCTTTTGGGTTGTATTCGGATACTACAGACCTTAAGATATAATTTGTACTTGTGGTTGTTATAATTCCATTTGCATTAGACTCTATTTCACTTGGTGTTTTGTATCTTTGGTTTTATTTGTTGATTTACCTCTGTTTAAGTGATTGATCGTTGTCGCGTCACGTTTGGGGCGTGACGGTTATGGTATCGAGCTCGGCTAGTAAGATGGAAACTTACACCGAAGTGACCCGAGATAGGACCCTGACCGTGTGTTGGGTTGTACGACGACGACCAATTAAGTGTGAAATCGATTTCAATAATGGCATAGAACCGTATTATTGATGTTTATGTTAAGTCGAATTTATACTTGGAGAATCCATAGTCATACTTGATTTGACTTAGTTGACTCTTGTCGACCTTCCTTAGTCATTCTTTCTTGTTCTTCCTTATCTTTTCCTTACATTCGTCTAATCCGCCTTAGTTTTGTTTGACCAGGATAGGTTCATCTCGCCTTGGATTGGGTACCACTACTAGGTGACCTAAGTTGAATCTTGGATGAATAATTGAACTCTTTTGGGTTGTTATAGTGTTAAGATATCCAGATATTCCTCTATTCGACGCTAGGTGATTTAGAAAATCGTGATTTAGAGATTATAATGCCCGATATGGTGAGACTCAAGAAAATGAGGATATCTCTTGAGAAATATATGATTTGGATGTGATATATTATGGGATCTAGACACATAATGATATTACTTTGAGAAAATGATAGTAGGGGAATCACTAAGTATATTGATCAATGATAATACCCTTGTGTTATTCATTCTCAAGTACCTGCACAAGCTTAAGTAAGGGAATTTGACTTGTGGTTTAGGTATCACGGATAAGATACATTGAGGATGTGACTATTATACGATCTCGACTAGATGTTACCATTAAATATCCCCTCCTGAGGATAGAAGAACTATTTGATCAACTTCAAGGAGCGACGGTGTACTCTAAGTTTGATTTGCAACAAGGATATTATCAACTGAAGATCTGTGAAGAAAACGTTTCCAAAACGACATTTCAAACAAGATATGGACACTACGAGTTGGTAGTGATGCCTTTCGTCCGACAAATGCACCAGCCAGCGTTTATGGATCTAATGCACGAGTCTTTCAACCTTATTTGGATCAATTCGTAGTGATATTCATTGATGACATACTCGTATACTCTAAGTCTAAAGAGGAGCATGAACGCATCCGAAAATTGTTTTGGAGATACTATGAGAGCACAAGTTTGTATGCCAAATTCAGCAAGTGCGAATTTTGGCTTAGTGAAGTCGCATTCTTAGGACACATAGTATCCGACACTAGGATCATCGTAGACCCTTCAAGGTACAGACAAGGTGGTTGAATGGAAACAACTCGAGTCCAGAACGAGATCAAGTTTCTTAGGACTAGTGGATATTATCAAAGATTTATCCAGGATTTCTCCAAGATAGCCGGACCACTCACTCGACTAACCTGAGGAAAGCAAGTCAAGTTTGAGTGGAATGACAAGTGTGAGGCTAGTTTCCAAGAGTTGAAGAAACGACTTACTACAGCTCCAGTCTTAGCCCTTCCAAAGGGAACAGAAAACTTTGTCGTCTACAGTGACGCATCAAAGGAAGGACTAGGAGCAAAGACTCATGCAAGAAGGAAAGGTCATTGCTTACGCATCACGGAAACTCAAACCGTATGAAGCCAATTACCCAACGCATGACTTGGAATTGGCAGAATAGTGTTCGCGTTAAAGAAATGGAGACACTATCTCTACGGAGCAACATTCACGGTTTACAACAGATCATAAGAGCCTAAAGTATCTATTCTCTCAGAAGGAACTCAATTTGAGGCAACGGAGATGGATGGAGTTAATAGAAGATTATCACTTTGATATTCAATACCATCCCGGGAAAGCTAACGTAGTAGCTGACGCCTGAGCGTAAAGGCGAGTATAGCTAGACTAATGATTCGAGAGTGGGGATCATTAGAAGAATTGAGCACTTGGAATCCGACAAGAACCAGTACTCGAATTTCATGTGCTAATATTTCAGTTAAACCCGATCTACTAAACGAGATCAAAGTAACACAGGGGATTGACGTGCAACTTCAGAAAACTAAAAGAGAAGATACTCAAAGGAGAGAGATCAGAATTCTCGGTACAGGAAGATGGGATCATCAGATTTCATAATAGAATTTGTGTACCGAATGATGAGCAACTTAGGAACAGAATCCTCTCAGAAGCACACCGTTCGAAATACACTATACATCCCGGAGGAAACAAGATGTATAAGGACTTGAAACAACATTACTGGTGGGCAAACATGAAGAACCAGGTAGCAGAGTTCGTTGCGAGATGCCTGACTTGTCAACAAGTAAAAGTCGAACACCAACGACCATCCTGGTTTGTTACAACCGCTGAGAATTCCCAGTGGAAATGGGAACACATAACGATGGACTTCGTGACGGATCTACCAAGGACAGACGAGGCGATGATCTTTATATGGGTAGTCGTGAGACCGACTCACAAAATCGCACACTTCCTACCCATGAAGAAAACCGACAGCTTGCAGAAACTTGCGCAAATTTACATCCGAGAGATCATCCGATTGCATGGAGTGCCAATCGACATCGTGTCAGACAGAGACCCGAGGTTTGTCTCCCGATTCTGGAAATGCTTACATGAGGAATTGGGTACCTCGCTAAGTTTCAGCACAGCAGCACATCCGCAAACTGATGGCCAGTCGGAGCGAACAATTCAGACCCTGGAAGACATGTTGCGAGCCTGCACATTGGATTTCCAAGGAAGTTGGGATTCGCACTTACCATTGGCCGAGTTCGCCTATAATAACAGTTATCAGGCCACGATTGGGATGGCACCCTACGAAGCCTTGTATGGACGAAAGTGTAGATCCCCACTACACTGGGAGATTGATGACCAATGGACTCCAAAAGAGAAACGAAAGTCACCATCGATTCCAAAGGTCGACTTAGTTCAGGAGGCCATGGAGAAGGTCAAGTTGATCAAGGAACGAATCCGCACAGCTCAGAGCCGCCAAAAGAGTTACGCGGACAAGAGGAGAAAGGACTTGGAATTTGAAGCCGGAGATGAAGTATTTCTCAGACTCTTGCCACGGAAAGGATTGATCAATCCAAAGAAGGGAGGCAAACTAAGTCCGAGATATATTGGACCTTACAAGATTTTGCAGAGGATCGGGAAGTTGGCCTACCGACTCGAGTTACCGCAAGACAAGACGCTGGGAATGCACGATGTATTCCATGTATCGAGATTGAAAAAGTACCAACCGGATCCCGAGCATATTATCACTCGTGATGCTCCTCCTCTTATGGAAAATTTATCCTACATCGAGAAACCAATCTGGATCATTGACCAGCAGATACGTCAGTTGCGTAATAGACAGATTCCGATGGTTAAAGTGGCATGGCGAAACCACAACCGAGACGAAGACGCAACGTGGGAGATGGAAGAAGACATGAGGAATCAATATCCGAGTTGTTTCAAGAGAATTTGGGGACCAAATTCTTTTAAGGAGGGTGAATGTGAGGTCCCAATTTTAACAACGTGAGATACGGTGTTATGTAGTAATTATTTATTCGGCTATGTATCACAAACCTATTATTAATGAAACACGACACGACTTTTATTTATTTCTTCCAATGTCAATTACGTCTCCCTTATTATCGAGCATAATGATTTTATATTCTCCTCTAGTACTAATACTTGGTCGGTTTACTACGACTTGAATTTTGGATCCTCGATAAGTTAGGAGTATATTCCGACCCTTATCCGAATATTTCATCTTATTTTATAATTCATCCCAACCAACTTCCAATTTATTTTTGGAGTACACATTTCTTATTTCACATCTTAATTTTAAATTTCTAAATATTTGATTATGGATATTTATACATTTTTTCTCTTAATTTTATAAAAGAAATTAAACCAAATTTTTTTCTCTCTTTTCCTAATTTTGAAATTATCACTTTAAATGGGGAAAATAACTCAATTGTTTTTTTTCTACTACTATTTTATTATTTTGTATCTCCCAACTAGATTATTATGGGACAAAAATAAATAAAATTTTGATAATTTCATTTCTATTTTATTTTGTATCTTGCAAGCCTACAACAATTTTAAAAATTACCCTACAATCCCCACCACCCCAATTGGTCAAACAAGACAAATTCTAATGACCCCTAAAAACCTAGCTTTTGGCCAATTGTCCCTAAGAAAGGAGGCTAGTTAAATTTTTTTTATGTCCTAATAATTCCCCAATTATTACCACTAATCTAGCCTTTAATTCAAAACAACAACAACCAAAAAAAAAAAAAATCCAAATAATCTCATCATTTTCGGCCACTACATATCAAAATGGGTAAATTATTCTTAATATAACTTATAGATTAACGTCAAAATAGCCTCAAGTCTATAACATTAAATTAGTTTGGCACTTGTGATTTAATATTGGATATAAATTTCTTTTCTCTCAAAATTGGGTCATCTCATTTCTTGAACTTTTAAAGTAACCTGCACAAATACTTGCCTAAAGGGATTGTGATTGATTCAATACATTAACAAATATTTACTCAAACTTTGTCATCCAAGTCGATGGCAAGTTGACAAAATTTCATACTAACAAAATTCACCTCATCCTACTACAACTCACAAACTCTCTCAATTCAATCTCACCCAACACTTAAACACAAAATATCCTCTTCATCTTGTTCTCATAGGACCAAAAATTCCAACAACTAAGGTAAGAAATTTTCTTCTTCAATCTATTCTTATACCTTCTAGCTCACCTCTTTCACCTTCTAATTTAAGTTTGATTTTTGAATTTGAGGTATACCTAGAAGACCTTTGAAGAAGTTAAGAGACTAGTCATCTTGAAGAAAAATTGTGAAGAAGTTGGACTATAAGGTAAGAAATGGAATTTTTAGTACACTTTCTTCTTCTCTTTCTATTTTCCAAATTTTTACACTCCATTTTCATTTTTGGAGTTTTAGGGCTGACCTTGGTGGTTGACATTAAGGGTGACCAAAACCTTATACTTGGAAGCCATTACTAGTCACATTTTACTCACTACACAAGGTAAGTGTAGTATTTCCAATTTTCTCACTATCTTCTTCTTTTCCCTAAATTTTTAACCACATTCTTATAACTCCTATATTTTTTGATATTCCTTGACTTAGGGCTGACCTAAGTCATTCCTTCACCGAGAGAGATTTATCCCATTTTCACCAACAAACCGATCTTTAAGGTGGGTGGAAAAATCCTTTCAACTTCTAGGTGTTTTAATTCATAAAAATGCATGTAGTATTTTGTTATTGAGCATTTGAGATATATATTATGTATTGCATGCTATTTTCTTGTATCAAGTTGAAAAATTTCTCAAGTGTTGCTCAAAATGCGATTTACCGAAAATTAGGACATACATGTACACTTTATTGTCATATTTGATAAATTCTTGTATGAGATGGATATGTATGTTTATGACTCTTGAAATCTATGTTTTGTATGGCCTATAACCTGGACAAGTCGAGCATAATTGATTAAATTTCGATTTTTGGACTTAAAATGCAAAAATGGAAAGTTGGTGGACTTAAGTGCAAGAAAATAAAAGTTAAGGGACCTCTCTGTAAATTTCGATTTTTGGGACTGTACTCAGGTTCAAAAATGTTGTTTTGACATTTTAATAAAGTTTTAAGAGTTTTTAGATAAATAAAATCAACCCTTAAAAGCCCAAGGACTAGATTGTAAAATTTGAGAAGTTTAAGGGCTATTTTGCAAATTTCGAAACTGTACCAGACCCTAAATTTAAAATTTGAAATTTTAACTCTTAAGGGACTGGAAATAACATATTTTAAGTGTATTCCAAAAATTCAAGTGTTTAGAGCTTGGAAAGTAATTTTATAAAACTTGAGGGACCAAATTGTAAAAGATTAAACTTGAGGACCCAAATGAAATTTCCAGGACTTATACAGCCCATGTACCTGGAAATGCTAATTTACCTATAACATAATTATATTTTGGACCCAAGGTTCAAATTTCATAACAATTGGACTCCCTAAAAGCCTTAAAGGCAATTATTTCAAAATGGGACAAAAATGAGATTTTCAAAAGTTAAGGGACCTATACTTATGACGTTTTAAAACTGTTTTTGTTCCAATATCCCACTAACCTTAGTGACATTTTCCAACTGGAATCACATTAAAGCCCTCCCGGTTTGTGAGTTCCGATTATTTTAAACTTAAGGCCCGAAATGACAATTTTAACAAATTTGGGGCCAATGTGAGAATTTTATAAAAACTCGACCTCAAAACTTTAAAAACCTGAATCTCTGAACAATTTAGAGATTTTAGGAACTGACCTCATAATTTTTCAAGGTCGGGATATTTATTTATTCAATTTTTAACCCCAAAAGTATTGGTTTTTACAAAACGGGGCTAATTGTAAATTTTTCTTTTTATCAAGGACCTAACTTAAATTATTTTTCATTTACTAAAACAGCCCTGGACCCTCTGACTTTAATATTTAATTAAAATATTTTATTTTCTTAAAATCCCTTGACTTATCGAATCGTCTTGACCGATTAATACCCGATCGCGGGCGATTTCCTTGTCTCGCGATTTCAATTTATAACGGGACTTATGTTCCTCCTAATCCTTAAGATATCGAAGACTACTTATCCTCCCGATAATTATCTTCATCCCAATAACTCCACCAACGCCATAACTATCTTGTGCAAATTTTTGAGAACTTTTCATGAATCGCTTCCCGAATCAATAATACTGATTGCCTGGTTGACTACATGAACTTGTGTTTACTTTCCGCTGAGTCAACTTGGTGTGTCGAGCTCACAAATCGGAATGGATACGTCGGGATGGGCAAGCTCGGCGCTTATTCCACTCTCCGCCCCATCGCCCTAATCTCGCAACCGAGGGACGGAGTTTGTCCGGGAAGCGGGTCGTAGTACTTGAGGTATAATCATGATTATGACAAACCGAGCCTTGCTAGCTCCATCGTGGATTTTGTCTTTGCCTACGGAGCGATAAGGTGACAGGTCTTGACCATCTTGCTCGGGAGTTACAAGGAAGAACGAAGGAAGGAATTATCGATCCACACGATTCCGGAGTTAATCGGACCCGTTTGGTTGGCGCTTACAAATCCGACGCAACCGCTACTTGTATTGCATAGGTTGGCGCTACAAATCCGTGACGCAACCGCTACTTGTATTGCATAGGTTGGCGCTACAAATCCGCACGCAACCGCTTACTTGTTTTGCATAGGATTGGCGTTACAAAACCGCACGCAATCCTCCCGTTTGCTTGGACCATAGTGCATGCTTGACCATGAATCGAATTTTCTTAATCGTATAAGTATATTAATTAAATATATTTATCACGACGCTTGTGGATGTGTGAAATCATGCATCATCTCTCATGCGTTTTCATACAACTAAATTTCTCGCATTAACTATTTATATCGCCACACTTACACACGATCACCCCATCCACCGAGATTTGTCTCATTCCTCCGTTTTCTAACCTTTAGATGAAGAGTTTGCCAAGACATCGAACCTACCGCATGATTGAATCTCTATCGGCGATGTGGAGCGATATTTCCTTTTTTTTTTTTTTTTGTTGTTGGACTCCTTCATTTTATTTTGTTTTGGACTGTAAGTTAATTAAGATAATCTTTTGGGTTGTATTCGGATACTACCGGATTAAGATATAATTTGTACTTGTGGTTGTTATTATTCCGCCGCATTAGACTCTATTTCACTTGGTGTTTTGTATCTTTGGTTTCGATTTGTTGATTTACCTCTGTTTAAGTGATTGATCGTTGTCGCGTCACGTTGGGGCGTGATGATTTATGGTATCGAGCTCGGCTAGTAAGATGGAAACTTACACCGAGTGACCCAGATAGGACCCCTGACCGTGTTGGGTTGTACGGCGACCTGACCAATTAAGTGTGAAATCGATTTCAATAATGGCATAGAACCGTATTATTGATGTTTATGTTAAGTCAGAATTTATACTTGGAGAATCCATAGTCATACTTGATTTGACTTAGTTGACTCTTGACTGACCTTCCTTAGTCATTCTTTCTTGTTCTTCCTTATCTTTTCCTTACATTCGTCTAATCCGCCTTAGTTTTGTTTGACCAGGATAGGTTCATCTGCCTTGGATTGGGTACCACTACTAGGTGACCTAAGTTGAATCTTGGATGAATAATTGAACTCTTTTGGGTTGTTATAGTGTTAAGATATCCAGATATTCCTCTATTTGGACGCTAGGTGATTTAGAAAATCTGTGATTTAGAGATTATAATGCCTGATATGGTGAGACTCGAAGAAAATGAGGATATCTCTTGAGAAATATATGATTTGGATGTGATATATTATGGGATCTAGACACATAATGATATTACTTTGAGAAAATGATAGTAGGGGAATCACTAAGTATATTGATCAATGATAATACCCTTGTGTTATTCATTCTCAAGTACCTGCACAAGCTTAAGTAAGGGAATTTGACTTGTGGTTTAGGTATCACGGATAAGATACATTGAGGATGTGACTATTATACGATCTCGACTAGATGTTACCATTAAATATCCCCTCCTGAGGATAGAAGAACTATTTGATCAACTTCAAGGAGCGACGGTGTACTCTAAGTTTGATTTGCAACAAGGATATTATCAACTGAAGATCTGTGAAGAAAACGTTTCCAAAACGACATTTCAAACAAGATATGGACACTACGAGTTGGTAGTGATGCCTTTCGGTCTGACAAATGCACCAGCAGCGTTTATGGATCTAATGCATCGAGTCTTTCAACCTTATTTGGATCAATTCGTAGTGATATTCATTGATGACATACTCGTATACTCTAAGTCTAAAAGAGGAGCATGAACGCATCTCGAAAATTGTTTTGGAGATACTATGAGAGCACAAGCCGTATGCCAAATTCAGCAAGTGCGAATTTTGGCTTAGTGAAGTCGCATTCTTAGGACACATAGTATCCGACACTAGGATCATCGTAGACCCTTCAAGGCACAGACAGGTGGTTGAATGGAAACAACTCGAGTCAGAACGAGATCAAGTTTCTTAGGACTAGCTGGATATTATCAAAGATTTATCCAGGATTTCTCCAAGATAGTAGGACCACTCACTCGACTAACCGGAAGCAAGTCAAGTTTGAGTGGAATGACAAGTGTGAGGCTAGTTTCCAAGAGTTGAAGAAACGACTTACTACGGACTCAGTCTTAGCCCTTCCAAAGGAAAGAAAACTTTGTCGCCTCACGGTGACGCATCAAAGGAAGGACTAGGAGCAAGACTCATGCAAGAAGGAAAGGTCATTGCTTACGCATCACGGAAACTCAAACCGTATGAAGCCAATTACCCAACGCATGACTTGGAATTGGCAAAGCAATAGTGTTCGCGTTAAAGAAATGGAGACACTATCTCTACGGAGCAACATTCACGGTTTACAACAGATCATAAGAGCCAAAGTATCTATTCTCTCGGAATGAACTCAATTTGAGGCAACGGAGATGGATGGAGTTAATAGAAGATTATCACTTTGATATTCAATACCATCCCGGAAAGCTAACGTAGTAGCCGACGCCTTGAGCGTAAAGGCGAGTATAGCTAGACTAATGATTCGAGAGTGGAGATCATTAGAAGAATTGAGCACTTGGAATCCGACAAAGAACCATGCTCGAATTTCATGTGCTAATATTTGATTAAACCCGATCTACTAAACGAGATCAAAGTAACACAGGGGATTGACGTGCAACGTAAAACTAAAAGAGAAGATACTCAAAGGGAGAGATCGGAATTCTCGGTACAGGAAGATGGGATCATCAGATTTCAGAATAGAATTTGTGTACCGAATGATGAGCAACTTAGGAACAGAATCCTCTCAGAAGCACACCGTTCGAAATACACTATACATCCCGGAGGAAACAAGATGTATAAGGACTTGAAACAACATTCTTGGTGGGCAAACATGAAGAACCGGTAGCGAGTTCAGTTGCGAGATGCCTGACTTGTCAACAAGTAAAAGCTGAACACCAACGACCATCTGGTTTGTTACAACCGTTGAGAATTCCCGAGTGGAAATGGGAACACATAACGATGGACTTCGTGACGGATCTACCAAGGACCAGACGAGGCGATGATGCTATATGGGTAGTCGTAGACCGACTCACAAAATCGCAGACACTTCCTACCCATGAAGAAAACCGACAAACTTGCGTAAACTTGCGCAAATTTACATCCGAGAGATCATCCGATTGCATGGAGTGCCAATCGACATCGTGTCGACAGAGACCCGAGGTTTGTCTCCCGATTTCTGGAAATGCTTACATGAGGAATTGGGTACCTCGCTAAGTTTCAAAGACAAGAAGACATCCCAAACTGATGGCCAGTCGGAGCGAACAATTCAGACCCTGGAAGACATGTTGCGAGCCTGCACATTGGATTTCCAAGGAAGTTGGGATTCGCACTTACCATTGGCCGAGTTCGCCTATAATACAGATTATCGGCCACGATTGGGATGGCACCTACGAAGCCTTGTATGGACGAAAGTGTAGATCTCCACTACACTGGGAGATTGATGACCAATGGACTCCAAAAGAGAAACGAAAGTCACCATCGATTCCAAAGGTCGACTTAGTTCGGGAGGCCATGGAGAAGGTCAAGTTGATCAAGGAACGAATCCGATAAGACTCAGAGCCGCCAAAAGAGTTACGGACAAGAGGAGAAAGGACTTGGAATTTGAAGCCGGAGATGAAGTATTTCTCGGACTCTTGCCACGGAAAGGATTGATCAATCAAAGAAGGGAGGCAAACTAAGTCCGAGATATATTGGACCTTACAAGATTTTGCGGAGGATCGGGAAGTTGGCCTACCGACTCGAAAGTTACGGCAGACAAAGACGCTGGAATGCACGATGTATTCCATGTATCGAGATTGAAAAAGTACCAACGGATCCCGAGCATATTATCACCGTGATGCTCCTCCTCTTATGGAAAATATCCTACATCGAGAAACCAATCTGGATCATTGACCAGCAGATACGTCAGTTGCGTAATAGACAGATTCCGATGGTTAAAGTGGCATGGCGAAACCACAACCGAGACGAAGACGCAACGTGGGAGATGGAAGAAGACATGAGGAATCAATATCCAGAGTTGTTCTGAAGAGAATTTGGGGACCAAATTCTTTTAAGGAGGGGTGAATGTGAGGTCCCGAATTTTAACAACGTGAGATACGGTGTTATGTAGTAATTATTTATTCGGCTATGTATCACAAACCTATTATTAATGAAACACGACACGACTTTTATTTATTTCTTCCAATGTCAATTACGTCTCCCTTATTATCGAGCATAATGATTTTATATTCTCCTCTAGTACTAATACTTGGTCGGTTTACTACGACTTCAGAATTTTTGGATCCTCGATAAGTTAGGAGTATATTCCGACCCTTATCCGAATATTTCATCTTATTTTATAATTCATCCCAACCAACTTCCAATTTATTTTTGGAGTACACATTTCTTATTTCACATCTTAATTTTAAATTTCTAAATATTTGATTATGGATATTTATACATTTTTTTCTCTTAATTTTATAAAAGAAATTAAACCAAATTTTTTTTCTCTCTTTTCCTAATTTTCGAAATTATCACTTTAAATGGGGAAAATAACTCAATTGTTTTTTTTCTACTACTATTTTATTATTTTGTATCTCCCAACTAGATTATTATGGGACAAAAATAAATAAAATTTTGATAATTTCATTTCTATTTTATTTTGTATCTTGCAAGCCTACAACAATTTTAAAAATTACCCTACAATCCCCACCACCCCAATTGGTCAAACAAGACAAATTCTAATGACCCCTAAAAACCTAGCTTTTGGCCAATTGTCCCTAAGAAAGGAGGCTAGTTAAATTTTTTTTTTATGTCCTAATAATTCCCAATTATTACCACTAATCTAGCCTTTAATTCAAAACAACAACAACAAAAAAAAAAAAAATCCAAATAATCTCATCATTTTCGCCACTACATATCAAAATGGGTAAATTATTCTTAATATAACTTATAGATTAACGTCAAAATAGCCTCAAGTCTATAACATTAAATTAGTTTGGCACTTGTGATTTAATATTGGATATAAATTTCTTTTCTCTCAAAATTGGGTCATCTCATTTCTTGAACTTTTAAAGTAACTCTGCACAAATACTTGCCTAAAGGGATTGTGATTGATTCAATACATTAACAAATATTTACTCAAACTTTGTCATCCAAGTCGATGGCAAGTTGACAAAATTTCATACTAACAAAATTCACCTCATCCTACTACAACTCACAAACTCTCTCAATTCAATCTCACCCAACACTTAAACACAAAATATCCTCTTCATCTTGTTCTCATAGGACCAAAAATTCCAACAACTAAGGTAAGAAATTTTCTTCTTCAATCTATTCTTATACCTTCTAGCTCACCTCTTTCACCTTCTAATTTAAGTTTGATTTTTGAATTTGAGGTATACCTAGAAGACCTTTGAAGAAGTTAAGAGACTAGTCATCTTGAAGAAAAATTGTGAAGAAGTTGGACTATAAGGTAAGAAATGGAATTTTTAGTACACTTTCTTCTTCTCTTTCTATTTTCCAAATTTTTACACTCCATTTTCATTTTTGGAGTTTTAGGGGCTGACCTTGGTGGTTGACATTAAGGGTGACCAAAACCTTATACTTGGAAGCCATTACTAGTCACATTTTACTCACTACACAAGGTAAGTGTAGTATTTCCAATTTTCTCACTATCTTCTTCTTTTCCCTAAATTTTTAACCACATTCTTATAACTCCTATATTTTTTGATATTCCTTGACTTAGGGCTGACCTAAGTCATTCCTTCACCGAGAGAGATTTATCCCATTTTCACCAACAAACCGATCTTTAAGGTGGGTGGAAAAATCCTTTCAACTTCTAGGTGTTTTAATTCATAAAAATGCATGTAGTATTTTGTTATTGAGCATTTGAGATATATATTATGTATTGCATGCTATTTTCTTGTATCAAGTTGAAAAATTTCTCAAGTGTTGCTCAAAATGCGATTTACCGAAAATTAGGACATACATGTACACTTTATTGTCATATTTGATAAATTCTTGTATGAGATGGATATGTATGTTTATGACTCTTGAAATCTATGTTTTGTATGGCCTATAACCTGGACAAGTCGAGCATAATTGATTAAATTTCGATTTTTGGACTTAAAATGCAAAAATGGAAAGTTGGTGGACTTAAGTGCAAGAAAATAAAAGTTAAGGGACCTCTCTGTAAATTTCGATTTTGGGACTGTACTCAGGTTCAAAAATGTTGTTTTGACATTTTAATAAAGTTTTAAGAGTTTTTAGATAAATAAAATCAACCCTTAAAAGCCCAAGGACTAGATTGTAAAATTTGAGAAGTTTAAGGGCTATTTTGCAAATTTCGAAACTGTACCAGACCCTAAATTTAAAATTTGAAATTTTAACTCTTAAGGGACTGGAAATAACATATTTTAAGTGTATTCCAAAAATTCAAGTGTTTAGAGCTTGGAAAGTAATTTTATAAAACTTGAGGGACCAAATTGTAAAAGATTAAACTTGAGGACCCAAATGAAATTTCCAGGACTTATACAGCCCATGTACCTGGAAATGCTAATTTACCTATAACATAATTATATTTTGGACCCAAGGTTCAAATTTCATAACAATTGGACCCCTAAAAGCCTTAAAGGCAATTATTTCAAAATGGGACAAAAATGAGATTTTCAAAAGTTAAGGGACCTATACTTATGATGTTTTAAAACTGTTTTTGTTCCAATATCCCACTAACCTTAGTGACATTTTCCAACTGGAATCACATTAAAAGCCCTCCCGGTTTGTGAGTTCCGATTATTTTAAACTTAAGGCCCGAAATGACAATTTTAACAAATTTGGGGCCAATGTGAGAATTTTATAAAAACTCGACCTCAAAACTTTAAAACCTGAATCTCTGAACAATTTAGAGATTTTAGGAACTGACCTCATAATTTTTCAAGGTCGGGATATTTATTTATTCAATTTTTAACCCCAAAAGTATTGGTTTTTACAAAACGGGGCTAATTGTAAATTTTTCTTTTTATCAAGGACCTAACTTAAATTATTTTTCATTTACTAAAACAGCCCTGGACCCTCTGACTTTAATATTTAATTAAAATATTTTATTTTCTTAAAAATCCCTTGACTTATCGAATCGTCTTGACCGATTAATACCCGATCGGGCGATTTCCTTGTCTCGCGATTTCGAATTTATAACGGGACTTATGTTCCTCCTAATCCTTAAGATATCGAAGACTACTTATCCTCCCGATAATTATCTTCATCCCAATAACTCCACCAACGCCATAACTATCTTGTGCAAATTTTTGAGAACTTTTCATGAACTCGCTTCCGAATCAATAATACTCGATTGCCTGGTTGACTACATGAACTTGTGTTTACTTTCTGCTTGAGTCAACTTGGTGTGTCGAGCTCACGATCGGAATGGATACGTCGGGGGATGGAACCGGCAGCTCGGCCGCTATTCCACTCTCGGCCCCATCGCCCTAATCCCGCAATGGCGAGGGACGGAGTTTGTCCAAGGGAAGCGGGTCGTAGTACTTGAGGTATAATCATGATTATGACAAATCCGAGCCTTGCTAGCTCCACTGTGGAAAGCTTAGTCCAAGATATGTCGGTCCATATATGATTGTTGAAAGAATTGGAAAAGTTGCTTATAAACTAGAATTACCTCAAGAGATGACAACAATCCACAATGTTTTTCATGTATCAATGCTCAAGAAATATGTTCCAGATCCTTCACATGTCCTTACACCACAATTGGTATAAATTGATGAGAGTTTCAGTTATGAAGAAAAACCAACAACAATACTTGATAGAGGAGTTAAGAAATTGAGAACCAAAGAAATTCCTTTAGTCAAAGTATTATGGTCTAACCACAAAGTTGAAGAAGCCACTTGGGAGCGTGAAGAAGACATAAGAGCAAAATATCCATATCTATTCTGAGTTTCGAGGACGAAACTCTTGTAAGGTGGGAGGATTGTAATGCCCATATTTTTATTTAATGATTATATAATTTTATTAATCATAATGAATGTTAATACATTTAACACTAATGATTCATCTAGTGTTATAACAGGTGAAGAACGTGGGATCGGTGTGCTCGGAAGTTCATGTCAAAAGAATTATGACGGTATATATGGAACATGAGTTATATATATATATTACTATGATGTGATGTGTGTATATATGAGAAATTACATATTATATTGACAATTATTGTGCTAATCAAGAGTGATTAAATGAATTACTTTCATGCACTTCAACCTCATATGTAGTATATGGACTTGATGATATGGTGTTTTAGATGCAATTTTGTGAACGTTTTCCCTTCTTACTTAAGGTGATTATTTGGAATTTATGAACATGGTATTTTAAGTACATGTCTTAAGTATCTATAGGAACAAGAATTACCTTATTTGAATATGTAATGTGTGAGATATACTCAAAACACTCAAACATGCCAAAACTGAAAATCTGTAAAACTTGACAGCAACATGTGCAACTTTGCAAACGTATTTTTCCCATAAAATAAGTTTCTTATTTGGGATTTTTGAACATGGTAATTTAGATACATGTCTTAGGTGTCTATAGGAACAAGAATCACCTTATTTGAATATGTAAATTATGAGATATGGCCCAAACACTAAGGCATGCCAAAACTGAAAAGCTGAAAAACTGCACAGTAGCATTTGCCACTTTGCCAACGTATTTTACCCATTAAATAAGTTTCCTATCTAGTATTTTTAAACATGATAATGTAGATACATGTCTTAGGTGTCTATAGGAAGAAGAATTACCTTATTTGAATATGTAAAGTGAGAGTTATGGTCCAAATGCTAAAGCTTGCCAAACCAGAAAATTCTGTGACAGCTTACTATATCATGTTGGTGTGGTTGTTATGATTTGTATAAAGCAAGTAAAGTATCATGGTTGTTCCCTCTTTGAACCACAAAAGGTAAGGTATATACTCCATGATTAAATCACAATGAAGAAAGCAAGAAAAGTAAGGTCTTTATTTTATCAATTGGAACATGGCTAACAACTATCATGTGAAGATGTAGGGACCCTTTTTCAATACTTTAATAGATGAGACTTGTATTTAGTTATTTTGCTGAGAATACAAGATTACATATATGAATAAGAGGTGTGTGAATCTGAAAAATTTAGAGAGCCAATAAGTTCCTTCATTCTAAATAGTTTCCTCAAAAATCTCTACATTAGCCCTTTCAAAGAATCAAATCCAACTCTTCACCAAAGTGTGCTTTTACTTCTTCATACTATTTACCTTGAATTCAATGGTGCATAACATATATCTACACAAGAAGTAATCATACAAGTAGTTTCAACAAAGTTTCATCAAAGGATCTATTGAGTGAACCACTTTGCTTATACAAGATCTTATAAGAAATAAGGTATGTATTTTCAAATTCGGATTTAATTGGTAAAATGTTATGATATGCAAGTTATTGCTTCTTGAGTACATTTATATTTTAGAAATACTTAGCTAAATGTCACATATGCTAGGTTAAATTTCCAGATCCTTGTAGTTATTGATGATCTAATAACGAATTTTCTTTTACCATTGGACATTCATTCATGAATCTGAAAACTTGTATGATCTGAAACTTGCGAAGCATGTGTAGCATGGATATGATTTTATTTATAGCTAGATTTTGGATATGTCATTCCTATATGACTTATTAGTATCCAGTAATTTTATTGGAATTTTATCTATCCCGGTTTGGAGGATATGGAATTTATAATCTAATATGTTCACAGTGTATGAAATCCTGACAGTTTTTAGGATCCGTTTTGAATAATTATTTTGAACTATAAATGGCTGATCATTTACTTTAGGAAAATTTTGGGACATGTATATATGTGTGAGGTATAATTCTGCAAAGTTTTAGATTTATACGGTATCTAGGTTGTGAGTTAAAAATCGTTCTTTACAGTATGTCCAGACTAGAATATAAGATGCCTGTACAATGGTATTCATGTAGAAAATCTGAAAATCATGTTTTTCACATCTATTTTATAAAGGAAAAATTTGTGATACTCTATTAGGATGTTAAGTATCATATTACTAATTTTTACATGAATTTAATATTTATATTATCAGATTAATAATTTTAAGTATGTATAGGTCAGAATTTCCAGATTTAGAGCATTAGGCTTAATCATGTAATAATGAAGTTTTATGAACATTATTTAGGCCATTTATGAAATCTTATATATATATATATATATTTATAAATACATTTTTAATGTCTATATTAATTGTAAGTGTTTCCTATGAAAATATTTGACATGAACATTCCAAGAAGGCGAGCACATCGTGATCAAGACGTTCATCACCCTTAAGTAAAAGGTTTAGTAAATAAACAAGTCAAGTAAGTACATTCTCACCTGCAACATGATATAAGTTTATGAATTGTTATTTTTACAAAGTTATACTGATTTCAACATCTTATATTTGAGCATTCTCTATGAAAGGCATTTATGGCATTCTATACAAATTGTTGATGAGCTTTTCATGAATGTATATGTATGTATCACGTAATAGAAGCGTTACACACCCAATGATGATGTTTGTCCCGCTAGGTGGACTTGTCCCGCAAGGTGGACTTGTTACGTTTGGTTTGGGATTAGCTACCCCTTTCCTTTCGTGACGGCGCGCTAATGATGTTAACGGTGTAATGCTTGGGCCCATAAATATAAAATGAATATGCATGTTTTTATTTATGCATAGAAAGAGATGCAAAAGTTATTTACAATGATCATGCTCATATTTATGTTTTCATGATAAATGCTCATACTTTGAAAAATGTTTTTGTGAGAATTCAGATGTGCTTACTAAGCTTAATGCTTATAAAAGTTACATCATGTTGCAGATAGGAATGACTTAAGTTGAAGTATATGAGAAGCGTATGTGCAACGATGTGGGATTGGAAACAGAATTACGCCAAGAAAGACATTATATTTTATGATGTCAAATTATGAAACTTATTTTCAATTTTATGCTTCCGCTATGTTTTATTTTAAGATTGATTGAAAACCTCTTTTCAAATTGTATGCTTTCGCTATTTTCGAATTCAAACTCTTGGTTTGTGACATTTTCAATTTTCTCGTGATGATTTGTGTTCTTATGATATAATGGTCGATTTTAATACACTGCGAGAAAAAATAAATTTCAGTTTTATATTGTGTAATTTTTCTAAAAACTGTTTTAAAGAAGTTTAAAGTTAACGAGCCTTGTAGCGTTCGTAAGGGGGCGTTACATTTAAGCCATCCTTTAACTATACAATTCAGCACTCACGAGTTCAAATCGCGGGCCAGGCCGCGCCTCGCGCCTATTTTAAAGCCCATTGCAGGCAGGATGTTGGATCAAATCCCAACATATTTACTGATGATTGATTAGAATCTAATTTTTTTTAGATTAGCAGATGGTTTTTTTCACTTAAAATTTATTTTTTTTCTTTTATTAAAATTAATGATACTTATTGATTGCCATAAAAAAGAATGCTTGGAATTTTTTAGATATTAAATTTGATTTGATTATAATATGAAAATGGTTTGAATTTTTTAAAATATTGGATTTGATTTTGATTAGAATATGAAACATTATCTTACAACATTTAACTTCGTACGGGATTTGTTTCCATTAACATATTTACTGAATATTGATTAGAATAAAAAACAATCGGTTAACTTCAATCGAAAATTTATTTGTTTCCATTAATATATTTACTAATTATTGATTAGAATAATATAAAATTCGCATTTGTTTTCCTGAATAATATTAATTAATAATGATATTAATACATAAAAGATTTGTTCCATTAATATAAAACTTATATTAGTTAATTAATAGTTTCAACACCGAAATTAGTGCCAAAGAGCTGGAAATAATTCGATTTCACAACAAAAAAAGGCAAAAATCTGGAACAAATTTTTCAATAATTCAGGAAAGTTCGTTTAGGCGGGAAAAAGATTTTTTTAATTTATAAGTGGCTTGGTTATTATATATATAGATTTGAAATGCTCAAAAATTATAGACAATCAAAGTCTTAAATTCAACTAGGGAAAACAGTATTTTAAACATTTTATAAGTTCCTACATCTGATAAGATGTTTTATATAGCAGTTGATAAGTTGTTAGATATTATTTTAAAAATAAACTCTCAAAATGTTTGGATAAAATAATATCATGGAATTGTTAATGTGTTTGGTATTATAAGATATTTTTAGTGTCATAATGATCAAAAAAGACATGACACCATTAGAATCATATAAATAATTACTCTTTACAAATTCATGTTTTTAAATGGATTTCAATAAATCTATCAAATAACACAAATGGTTTAGCTTCATATAACCGTTTCTCAGAAAATATTTTAAAACAAAAAGTTAAAAAATTGGCATTTTTCATCGTGGCATATGCAAGTATGTCTTTTCCTAATAAATTTTTAACAAATAAATTTAGACCAATGATTTATTATCTTTTAGTTTGCATCCTTGATTAATTAATTAAAACTAATATATATTTATTTTGTTAATTTTCATTATTTATCTTTGAGATAACACGAGTGTGTTGTTATTTTAAAGCAAATGCAAAAAGGTAAATGAGAAAAAATTCATCCAAATCTTTATATATATCTATATCTATCTATCTATATATATATAATAGCAGAAGTCCGGAACTTTTATTTCCCGCTCTTTTTGCTTTTATATTAGGAAACAATTGTAAACATTATAAATGGTATTTATTATAAATTCTTATATTAGGAAGATATTATAAGAAAATTGTTGTAATTATATAAATTAGGAAAATATTATAAGAAAAGATTGTAAATGATATTCCTACTTTATATGTATATAAATTAGGAAAATATCATAAATGGTATTCCTATTTTATATGTATAAAAATAAGGAAAATCATATTACTGGTATTCCTACTTTATACCAAAAGTGAGTCTATAGTATCAATTCTATCTATATATAATATATGGATTTTAAAAATTATAAATAATATTTCATCATAATTGATATTAGTATATGTCAGTTCTTCTTAAATATATATTACAATGATGTGTTGATTCTATACATCATATCTTCATCAAATATATTGTTTATTTGTTTCAATAGTGTCGATGCGCTTTTGTACAATATATTATTAATTAATCAAGTTTTAAATACTGATGACTATTCAAACATTTCTAAATTGTTTAATAATAGTTAAAATAGTTGAATTATGATTTTATGTATCTTTCATCATTGAATTAACAATTGATCTTGTGTTCAGAGATTTTTTTGGCAGCTTATTATTTATATAGCATTAGAGAAATACTTTGATATTGTTGATCCTAAATTCGTAGCATAACCACTAAATATGGCTTCATCTTCACATTCCCCTCTATTTTCGTTTTCATCAAGTGTTCGCCAACATTGTGATATTGAACTCGATTCGCAATAAACAAGAGTTTTTATATAAACTATATTGTAGATTTGTATGGACAATATTTGGTGAGTTTCTTTTTTGATTATTCTTGATAGTTTTGTTGTATATTTTTTAAGTTGTTTTTTGTATGATTTGTTATGTTTTTTATTATTCCTCATACTAACATATTTTCTCTTATTTTGTATCACCATTTTTTGTGTCAACATATATTTTATGTTCATATATATATAAACTTCTATCCCCGCCAATATTTTTTTTTTGGTTATTAGTTTTATAGTTTTGATTCGGCAATTATTGTTTTATTTTGATTCGACAACATTTTTTTTGGTTATTATTTTTATAGCTTTGATTCGGCAATACACTTCTATCTACTTATTGTAATGATTTCTTATATTGTTCAATTAGATATTCATTACAAATTGTAATTACATTAAAAAAATTATGTCAACGTCTTCCATTCAAATTCGGCAGTCAATTTAATGGTCTTACACCATTAAATTGTGACATGCATAATGTCAACGGACACACTTGGACGGTCAAAATGGTCAGCCCCTATGACACATTCTATTTTACGGATGGATGGAGCAAATTCGTCCATGATAACGAAATTTTAGATGGTGAAGTGTTAATTTTCTCTTATCGTGTCAATCACGTTTTTGACGTGTCAATATTTTCTAATGATGATTCATGTGAGAGAATTGATGTGTACCCGACTATACATATATTTGATATCAGTTGAGGTAATATATTATAGTTTAAATCATATATATATATATATAAATGTGTGTGATATTTTTGTTTAATTATAAATTAATTGGTTAGTTGATTGATTTAATTAATACGTGTGCAACATGCAGCGATGATCTGACGATGATGACATTAAGGTGGTTGCTGTTGAGAATCCGACTTTTCGATTGATTATCTCAAGTCACATATAAAGAAACCTCGTTGGGTAAGTATTTACTCATATATATATATATATATATATATATATAAGCTCGCGATATCTTATGTTTATTTAGTGGTGAAATGTTTTTGTTAATATTTTTTTTTATCAACAGCCTATATCTATGAAGTTTTGGAACGATTTTATCAAAGGTACACACAAAGAACAAAATGATGCAATTATAAGGCATAATGGAAAACAATATTGCATCGAATTAAAGTAAGAGTAATCCAGGATTTTCATGCAACGTGGTTGCCAATATTATAATTATTGTATACAATTAATAAATTGATGATATTTAATCCTACAGATACAATAAATATTTATTATTTTTCTAATCACTCTTATAGATACAACTAACTATTGATTGAAATTTTTTTAAAATTGAGTATTGGTAACACAATTGGCAGTATCTATTTGTACTTTTATCCATAGATAATATCTATTAATATTTTATTAATCAAATTTGACAATACTATGTGGGCGGATAATTGAAAGATGTTTAAGAAAAAAAATGAAAAAATTGCACTTTAAGATTAAATATTTATTAATCTAGAAAATTTATAATGTATTACTTTTTAATAAAAAAAAAAAAGACAGTAATTGGTCAATGGGGCATTTTTTCCAATTTACAAGTGAGTATAATTGTATAATTGGACAACAACGTATTAGCTTAAGAAAAACAATTGATTGAAAGATTTATAAAACTCAAAATGGTAACAAATATTTATTGCTCGAAAATATTGTATATATCTCTTTCATATATTGATTGAAATATTTTTTTTCTGCTGCCAAATTCCATTTATATTTAAATTGATTTTGGATTATGGACTTTTCATGGATGATTTTGAAAAAAAATTATTATTAATAAGATGTTTGATTTTTATATCATGCTTTTGAAGGAATATCAAGGTATTTTTATTTCATATTGATTCAATTGTTGTTGCAATATTTATTTATTATATTTGTTTTTGAAATATTGATATTTTTGAAGTGTGAACAAATACTAATTAAGTTCAGTCTAGAAAAATGAATTATCTTCTAATTGATCCACTGATCAATGTTGGTGTTAAATTCGGGTAATTTTCTTAATGAAGGTAATTATCTTAATTATCTATCCCGCCCCCTCCCTCCCCCCCTCCCTCCCTTCCTCTCCTCTTCCTCCTTCCCTTATCCACTCCCTCCCCAACCATATTTCATGATGGAGCCAATGAAGGTATATTCCTTGCGTTATCCGGAGGTGATCGGTTTTTCCGATCGAGAGTAGACGCAAGTCGAAGGTCGGAGCTACAAAGAGGAGAGTTGGAGCGGGTAGGTGATGGGTTGCGATTCTTGATTGAAGATCGGGTGAGGAGAGACATTTTTCTTTTCCTTTTTTTTTCGATTTTTCTGTTTTTTTTTTTCTGTTTTTTTGTTTTTTTGTCTTTTTTTACCGGTTGATTTGCGAAACTCGTAGGCGGTCGGTAATTTCAGGCTTGCAGTGCGTGTAGTAGCTCGTGCCCGGATTTGTTCGAGTTGGGTAGTCTCCCTTGCGGAGTGCCTTAGTCCTCCTTTCGGAGGTGGTTTAGTTTCCTTTGGAGTTCTTAGTTTTTATTTGTTTTTTAGTAGTTTCTTGTTTTGCTCCCTCGAATTACGGTGGTTTTACCTCTCATACGGAGTTCTCCCCTTGACATGTATCAATGTATGTATGTTCAAGGTGGCCATTTGCCAGTTGGCAGTGTAAGTTTATTTGAGTAATGAATATATTTCTATCGTTTCAGAAAAAAAAAATCCAAATATTATCCTAACCAATGCATGTTTTGGAGTTATCCCAAATTAGTGGTGCTTTGATCTATGGCTAGAACTTTAGTAACATAAATATATTACTGGCCAATTATTTTTTCGGTTATGATTGTAATATTTTTTTAGATTTAAAAATATAAAAATTCTATAATCAATCATATAATTGTCCTATACAATCAATTTATTGATTGTAATCATTATCATAGATATAATAATTATTTATTATTGTATTTATTCAATCTATAGATACCATCAACTATTGATTGAAAGAATTTTAAAACAAAGCATTTGGTAAAATAATTGAGAGTATCTATTTATATTTTTCAATCGAATTTGACTATGCTACACACAATGGATAATTGACAAGAAGTTTAATAAAAAATAAGAAAATCGTAACTTATGATTAAAGATTTGTCAATTTAAAAAATGTATTAACTTAAAAAAGACAATAATAGTCAATGGGGTTTTTTTTTATTTCAAATGGTGCACAAGTTTATGATTGGACAACAATATATTACCTTAATTAAGAAAAACAACTAATTAAAATATTTACAAAACTAAAAATGGTAACAAATATTTGATTGTTTGAAAACTGTACATATCTCTTTCATATCTTGGTATGAGATTAATAAAACTAATCAAATTGACGTTAAGTAATTGACATGATCAATCAATACTACAATTATCCTGTAAAATCAATCATATAATTAACCTTATACGAATATTACTATTAAAATAAAGTAATAAATACCAGTTCATGTTAATGGATATTATAAACCAATAATATTAAAATACAAATATACGTGCAACGCACGGGGTGAATTACTAGTATATATAATAGCAGAAGTCCGAAAATTGTATTTTCCCGCTCTTTTTTGACATCTATATTAGGAAACATTGTGAAAATTATAAATGATAATTATTATAAATTATAAATGCTAATTATTATAAATTCTTATATTAGGAACATATTATACAAAATTCATTGTAATTATATAAATTAGAAAAATATTAAGTAGTATCAGTTCCATCTATATATAATATATATAGATTTTAAAATTTATAAATGGTATTTCACCATTATTGTTGATAGAAAACAAACGTCAGTTCTTCTGTTCTTCTACATATCTTCTTCAATTTTATTGTTTCGGCCAACTTCGGGAAATTAAATTATATTTAGCTGATTATCTTATTAGTTTCAATTGAGAAACATATCTTTCACGCCATATTGATATTGTTTCTATATATAATTTTATATGTTTCAATGGAGAAACATATCTTTCACGCTAATTATATATATATTATTTACCTTATTATTTATGCTAAATCCTCTTATATTTATACTACATAAATTACATTGGAGAAACACTTTCATATTGTTCTTTGATATTGCCGATCTTAAATTCGAAACCTAATCACCAAATATAGCTTCATCTTCACATTCCCCGCTATTTCCACTTTCATCAAGTGTCCCGCCAACACCGACAGTATTGAACTCGAATACTGCAATAAGGAAGAGTTTTTATATATACTATATTGTAGATTTGTACGAATAAAATTTGATGAGTTTCTTTTTTGATTATTCTTCATAGTTTAGTTGTATTTTTTTAAGTTGTTTTTTGTATTATTTTTTTTGTATTATTCCTCAATATTGTTTTTATTCCTTATATTGTATTATTTTTTATATACACTATATTTTTTATTATTTTCTGTTACATTCTTATATTGTTGTTTTAGGAAAAAATCGTTAAAATCTTATTCAATATTTAAAATCTTATTAATCTATAAGTTTATTGTCTTAAAAGGAAAACTAATTGTGAATAAGATCTAATAAAATATTTATAATCGATAAATTCGTCAATCTAAAAGAAAAATAAAATATTGAAACTCACTAAATACTTTGACATGTTAAAACGAAAGTTATTCCTTATTTCACTTTATTGTGTTTGACATCTAAACTGAAGACAATTGAATTCATGATTTAAGTACTATTTTTAGAATTCAACGTTTGTAAAATCTGATCGTGACGGGTAGAAAATGAAAATTTCTATTCTATGTTTAACTTAATCAAATCTTTTGAGGTTTTTATCACCAATTATATAACGAAATATATTTGTTACCAAAAGTTCTATTTCTTATACAAAAAATATATAATTGAAATACTTACATAATTCGATATGGTAACAAATATTTTACTACATGAAATCATCTATATATTTCGAATGTTCATTGATAAACCACAAAGTTTAAAAGTCGGTCATAGCTAAAGAAATATTCTCGTGTTCCGTTGAATAACAAAACTTCATTGTAAGAGAATTCAACACATGAAGTTTTTTAGCAATGTTATATTTTTTGGTTTTATATATAGATTTAAAGGAGCAATTTATACTTTTTTATTGCCCCTTTTAGGTCCAGGAATGGCATTGATATTTAACATGGTCAAGGATGTAAATCCTTCAAAATCCCTTTGGGCACTTAATGTGAGGCCCCAAATTTTAACAACGTGAGATACGGTGTTATGTAGTAATTATTTATTCGGCTATGTATCACAAACCTATTATTAATGAAACGCGACACGACTTTTATTTATTTCTTCCAATATCAATTACGTCTCCCTTATTTTCTAGCATAATGATTTTATATTCTCCTTTAGTACTAATACTTGGTCGGTTGACTACGACTTTAGAATTTTGGATCCTCGATAATTTAGGAGTATATTCCGACCCTTATCCGAATATTTCATCTTATTTTATAATTCATCCCAACCAACTTCCAATTTATTTTTGGAGTACATATTTCTTATTTCACATCTTTATTTTAAGTTTCTAAATATTTAATTATGGACATTTATACATTTTATTCTTCCTCAATTTTATAAAGAAAAGAAACCAAATATTTTTTCCCTAATTTTCGAATTTATCACCTAAAATGGGAAAATAACTCATTTTTCTTTCATTACTATTTTATTTTATTTTATTTTTGTATCTCCCAACTAGATTATTATGGGACAAAAAAATAATAAATAAAATTTTGATAATTTTATTTCTATTTTATTTTATGTCTTGCAAGCCTACAATTAAAAATTTTCTCTACAAATCCCACTACTCCATTAGTCAACTCAACAAATTTTAAATTTCTCCCTAAAACCTAGCTTTTGGCCAATTGTCCCTAAGAAAGTAACTTAGCTATTAATTTATGTCCTAACTTCTCCAATTATTATTCTAACTCATCATTTAAAAAAAAAAAAAAAAAAAACACAAATCTTCTCTCCAACTTCTCTCCAAAAATCCTCCAACATTTTCTCTAAGCATAAGTCCATATTCTTCTTCAAATCTTCAAACAATCTTCATATCTTCAAACACATATTATTCAAATCTTCAAACAATCTTCATATCTTCAAAACACACATCTTCAAATCTTCAAACAATCTTCATATCTTCAAACACACATTCTTCAAATCTTCAAACAATCTTCATAACTTCAAAACACACATCTTCAAATCTTCAAACCATATTCATATCTTCAAAACACGCATTCTTCATATCTTCAAACAATCTTCATATCTTCAAACATTTTTTCATATCTTTAAACACACCTTCTTCATATCTTCAAACATTTCTTCATATCTTCAAACACTTCTTCATATCTTCAAACACACTTTCTTCATATCTTCAAGAATACTTTCTTCATATCTTCAAACACTTTCTTCTTTCTTCAAACACTTAACAAAAACACAAGAACTTTTCTTACTTCATTATTTTCGAAACTATCACTACTACAAGGTAAGAAATTTTCTTCTTCAATCCATTTTGATATTTCTAGCTCATCCTCTTCATTTCTTAAACTAAGTTTGATTTTTGGTTTGAGGTACACTTATAAGATTGTGAAGGAATTTGGACTAGAAGGTAAGAAATGAGATTTTTAGTACATTTTCTTCTTCTCTTCTATTTTCCAAAATTTTGATACTCCATTTTTATTTTTGGAGTTTTAGGGGCTGACCTTAAGAGTTGGTTTAAGAGTGAGCAAGGAGACCCATTTTGAGACCTCTACTAGATTCATTTCATCTACTACACAAGGTAAGTGTAGTTTTACCAATTTTCTTCACCCTTTTCTTATTTTCCTTAAATTTTAACCTCATTTTTCTAACTCCTATATTTTTTTGATACTCCCTGACTTAGGGGCTGACCTAAGTCACTCCTTCATCAATAGTGATTTATTCCATTTTTCACCAACAAATCAATATTTAAGGCGGGTGGAAAAATTCTTTCAACTTCTAGGTGTTTTAATTAAATGCATGTAGTATTTTGTTATTGAGAACTTGAGATATATATTATCTATTGCGTGCTATTTTCTTGTATCAAGTTGAAAATTTCTCAAGTGTAGCTCGAAAATGCGATTTATCGAAAATTAGGGCATATATGTACACTTTATTGTTATATTTGATGAATTCTTGTATGAGATGGTCATGTATGTGTATGACTCTTGAAATATATGTTTTTTATGACTTATAACTTGGAAAAGTCGAGCATAATCGATTAAATTTCAATTTTTGGACTTAAAATGCAAAAATGAAAAGTTGGTGGACTTAATTGCAAGAAAATAAAACTTAAGGGACCCCTATGTAATTTTCGAGTTTTGGGACTGTACTCTGGTTCAAAAATGATGTTTGGACATTTGAATAAAGTTTTAAGAGTTTTTAGATAAATAAAATCAACCTTTAAAAGCCCAAGGACTAGATTGTAAAATTTTAGAAGTTTAAGGGCTATTTTGCAATTTCTGAAACTGTACCAGGCCTATTTTTAAAATTTGAAATTTTAACTCTTAAGGAACAAATAACATATTTTAAGTGTATTCCAAAAATCCAAGTGTTTAGAGCTTGGAAAGTAATTTTATAAAACTTGAGAGACCAAATTGCAAAAGATTAAAATTAAGGACCAAAATGAAATTTCCAGGACTTATGCAGTCCATGCACCTGAAAACACTAATTTAACTATAACATAATGATATTTTGTACCCAAGGTTCAAATTTCATAACAATCGGACCCCTAAAAGCCTTAAAGGCAATTATTTCAAAATGGGACAAAAATGAGATTTTCGAAGGTTAAGGGGCCTATACTTATTTCTTTTTAAAACTGTTTTTGTCTCAATATCCCACTGACCTTAGTGACATTTTACAACTGGAATCATATTAAAATCCCTTCCGGTTTGTGAGTTCCAATTATTTTAAACTTAGGGACCAAAATGACAATTTTAACAAATTTGGGGCTAATGTGCGAATTTTAAAAAAACTCGACCTCAAAAGTTTAGAAACCTGAATCTCTGAACAATTTAGAGAATTTATGAATTGACCTCATAATTTTTCAAGGTCGGGACATTTATTTATTCAATATTTAACCCTAAAAGAATTGGTTTTTACAAAACGGGGCTAATTGTAAATTTTCTTTTTACAAGGACCTAACTCGAATTATCTTTTATTTTAAAGAAATAGCCCTGGACCCTCTGACTTTAATTATTGATTAAAATATTTTATTTTCTCAAAAATCCCCTGACTTATCGGATCGTCTTGACCAATTAATACGCGATCGTGGGGCGACTTCCTCGTCTTGCGATTTCGAATCTATAATGGGACTTATGTTCCACCTAATATTTCAAGATATCGAAGATTTATTATCCTCCTGATAATCATCTTCATCCAAATAACTCCACCAACGCCATAATTGTCTTGCGCAAATTTTCGAAAACTTTCCTAAAATGCTTCCCTGAATCAATAATACTCGACTGCCTGGTTGACTACCTGAACTTGTATTTACTTTCCTGTTTGAGTCAACTTGGTGTGTCGAGCTCACAGTCGGAATGGATACGTCGGAGATGGAACCGGGCATCTCGGCTGCTATTCCACTCTTCCGGCCCCATCGTCCTAATCCCGCAACCGAGGGACGGAGTTTGTTCAAGGGAAACGGGTCGTAGTACTTGAGGTATATAATCATGATTATGACGAATCCGAGCTTTGCAAGCTCTAATGTGGATTTTGTCTTTGCCTATGGAGCGATAAGGTGATAGGTCTTGGACCATCTTGAAAGGGGAGTTACAAGGAAGAACGAAGGAATCGTTGTCTGATCCACACGATTCCGGAGTTAATCAGACCCAATTGATTGGCGCTACAAATCCGTACGCAACCGCTACTTGTATTGCATTGGTTGGCGCTACAAATCCGTACCCAACCGCTACTTGTATTGCATTAGTTGGCACTACAAATCTGTACACAACCTTTACTCGTTTGCATAGGATTGGTGTTACATTCAGTACGCAATCCTACATGTCTTGCCTGAATCATAGTGCTTGTGTGACCACGAACTATTTCTTAAACTGTATAAGTATATTACTTAATATATATTTATCACAACGCTTGTGGACTATGTGTGAAAACATGCATCATACCTCACGCGTTTTCATACAACTATTTTCTCGCATTAACTATATACATCGCCACACTCTCACACGATCACCCCATCCACTGAGATTTATGTCTCATCCCCTCATGTTTTCTAACCTTTAGATGAGGAGTACGTTGAAGACGTCGAACCTACCACATGCATCGAATCCCGTGCTCGTCATCGTCGTACTCAGTTCCTATAATCATTGATGTCGAGCGACATTTTCTTTTGGTTTTGTTATTGTTGAACTCCTTCATTCTGTTTTAGTTTGGACTGTAAGTTTAAATTCGGATATTTTGATGGATTGTATTCGGATATTATCGGACCTTGAGATGTATTTCGTACTTGTGTTTATTTTATTCCACTGCATTAGACTCTATTTCACTTGGAGTTTTGTATCATTGGTTTAGACTGTTGGTTTATTTCTGTTTAAGTGATTGATCGTTGTCGCGTCGCATTTGAGGCGTGACACTTAAACTTCGTTTGATAAGGGCTAACAATGTGCCTTTTATCAGAAGAAGAGATGAAATTTTTAGTTTTGACTGTCTTTTTTAAAGATCGTAATGTAAGTTTAACATATTTTTTAAATAAGTTTGTGAACAAAAATATAATCCTGTATTATATTTCAATCTGAATTAACTTATTATTATATGTTTTGAATGTTTTCACTAGGGTGATACTATACATGGTGTCGTCCCTAAGTTTCAAATTGAAAAGTAAAAGCCAAATCTGAAAGAGGGTTTTATGGTATCCAAAGATACCAACAAATTCAAGACAAGTTCCTCTAATTTCAAGTTCAGTTTCTATGGGCGTACAATAGTAGAGAAATATTCAAATGATTTGTTTCCGTATGATTTATATGATTTCAAATCTTTTGACGAGATTCTGAATCTTCCTCATGAAATGCATACTTCTCTTATATGTATGTGTATTGTTAAATTATTTTTATTGTAAATAGTAGGGGTGGGCATTCTTAGAAACATCGGGTAGCGGGTACCCGATACCCAATTGCTATAAAATCGGGTCGGATAGCGGGTAGTGAAAAACTACCCAAATAACCCGATCGAGTACCTGACTTCCGCTAAGAAAAAAAAAGTAAAATAGAAATTATGCATTTCTTCTACCTAGAGTCAGTTGTCCTTTTCATTTTTTTTCATTTTTCACGCAGTCTTCTTCAGTCTTCACGCAGAGATAACGACACACGCACGCAGACCAATCACCAGGCATGCTGAATTAAGTTTAAAGAAATCAATGTGAATGTGTGCTGGCAACGTTATATTATTTGAATATGTTCTTGAACTAATGAAACTTTTTTTTCCTTTGACTGTTGGGTTTCCCCATTTTTTCACATCTCATAATTTAAAATTATAATTATCCCTTCAACTATTGTGTTGGATTTGGTAGGAGGCCTGGGTGTATATTTTGAGTCTTTTCCTACTACTTGTATGATCGAGAAAATTCTTGAAGTAAAAGAATAAAGTCACAAACTAGAAGCAGATGTTGAAGGTTGTTTCTGTAACGCCCCATTTTTTGAAGTGTATTTTTAGTGTTATTAAAATTTTAAGAAAATGCGTGTATTTTTTTTAATTAAATAGATGAATGAAAAGTTTAGCGTAAGCGATAATGAAAATACTTTAAGTCTTAAGAAATAATTATAGAGTATTTGCCAAAAATAAAAATTCACTCCAAACACTTTGAAATAAATTAAAAGAAAATAGTACATCACAATTGTTCGAAATTTAAAACGAGTTCATAGTTTTCTTGAAATTTAAATAATTAAAAATGAAATCATCGGCTATTCCTCCACATCTGCAATGCATCCATCCATACGATCTGAAAAGAGTTTGAATTTAGGGAGTGAGTAATTACATACTCAGTAGGGATAAAAATTGTCCAAGTTAAATACGAAAGTGCGCAATTACATAAATTAACATTTCCCATTGGCATAAGCCGAATAGCACATAACCTTTCCCGTAGGCACGAATGCCATATTTTTCTTTCCCGTGGCACGAGGCCAAAAATTTTCCTTTCCCGTGGAACGAATGCCATATCTTCCTTTCCCGTGGTACGTGACCAAAAATTTTCCTTTCCCGTGGCACGAATGCCATATTTTTCCTTTCCCGTGGCACGTGGCCAAAAATTTTCCTTTCCCGTGGCACGAATGCCATATTTTCCTTTTCCGTGGCACGTGGCCAAAAATTTTCCTTTGCCCTGGCACGAATGCCATATTTTCCTTTCGCGTGGCACGTGGCCAAAAAGTTTCCTTTCAATTGCATAAACATACATAACATACATTGTAATGAAAAACATGTCATTTATAAAAATTAATCATATCATGTAGCACATTAAAAGCATATAATTCACATAATTATGCATATCATGTAATACATCGAAAGCATATAATTCACATAATTATGCATATCATGTAAACATTTAAAATGCGTAATTCACATAATTGAACAGTTTAGGCATTTAATCAAGACAATGAATTATACACATAAAATGTGATAAGAATTCCTACCTCAATCACCAAATTAAAAATAGATGCACAAGTTGCTCGGATGTAGATGTCTTAATTGTACGGTTCTTCGTCCTACAATGTAAATTTAGCATGATTTAGGCCTAGAGTTAAATAGTAACTTCTAATTAAAAATAATTATACTTTTGAAATAGCCCGGGCTTTTAGTATGTAAAAATTTCACTAAAAATAAGTTTGGAGGTCTAATTGAAAGAAGCTAAAAGTTAATTTTAGTTTTGGACTAAACTGAAAACTTGTAGGGTCAAATTGAAAAATTAAAGAAAGTTTAAATAAGTTATAGAAGTTAATTTGAAAATCTAAAAATTTTAAATAAAAATCTGGACTGAATTGAAACTTCTTAGGATTAAAATGAAAATAATCCAGAAACTTTAATTCGTGATTAAACTTAATTGAAAGCCAGTGGGTTCAAATTGCAAATCTCAGAAATTATGATCTGGGAATCAATGTAAAATTTAAAACTTAGAAATTGCGATCTAAACCAAATACCTATAAAATTTCCAAACACAAGTCCTTGGCCTACCAAAACCCAATTTCATGTCCTCTTCACTCCCAAACTCATCGACTCTTATTCTTCCTCATTTCCGGCCGACGATGGCTCCTCCTCCGACGACCACTCCGGCAAGTACACGCACACATCGAACACACACACACAAAAGATACCCACACACACCATTTCACACACTCACACAAGTGCACACAATACACTACTCACACACACACACACCAAACACACAAATGAACACACGCACACACAAACACACACAACACAACTCAATAACACACACACACACACTGCAACTCACACCCACTGACACACAACATCACACACCTAAACACACACAAATCACACACACATACAGACGCACACACACAAACACCAAAAACATATAGTAAAAGAAAATTGAAGCGCTTCACCCAAATCTCCAATTTCCCTCTTCTTGGGCGGTCGGCGTCGAGTCGGCAAAAACAAAACTTGACAACAATAGCATGGATGGTTATGGTGAACTTGCTTGTTGAATTGCATATGCAGAAAATAAAATTGGAGAAGATGAAAAATACAAATGGTGGGTTTGAGAAATAGAAATATTTGCCTTAAAATTTGCTGAAAACAAGAGTGAGTTTGTAATTTGTAAAGTGGCTGGCCTAAAGTAGATTAAAGTGTGGGATAAAGTGAGGATAAGAGTTGTACAAAATGATGGGCAATAGTGGGATTTGTAGAAGATAAAATATAAAATGTATACATATATAATTAAAATTAATTATGATTATAATAAAAATAAAGTAAGATAAGAATTATAAAAATTATGGGTGTTACATTCTACCCCTCTTAATAAAAATTTCGTCCTCGAAATTCTCAAGGTTACCCGTTTGATGGAATAACTCGGGATACTTGGCTCGAATCTCAGCTTCATATTCCCACTTTTTATTTACCATGTCTATTCTACTGCATCTTAACCAGGGTGATGTCTCTAGTTTCTCAACTTGTGTATCTTTCTGTTAAGGATAGCCACATATTTTTCTTTGTAAGTCATGTCTAGGTTGACTTCCCGTGCTTCATGATTGACCACGTGGCTTAAATCGTGGACATAGTTTCTCAACATAGACAGATGACAATACATTATGAATTGATGTTAGCTCTCGCGGCAACGCCAATCTGTAAGCTACATCTCCGACTCGCTCCAATATTTCGAATGGTACAACAAACCTAGGTCTCAGTTTTCCCTTTCATGTCAAATCTTACTATTCATTTGGTCGGTGTAATCTTTAAGAAAACTTTATCTCTTGTTTCAAACTGTAGGTCATTCCTTCTCTGGTCCACATAAGTTATGTTGGTCTTGGGCCATTTTATTATATCCTTGACTTTATCAATAACCTTGACCATCTGCTCGACTGGTGCGGGACCTAACATTTTCTTCTCACCAGCTTATAGATAAGGAATCTACACTTCTACTATACAGGGCTTCATATGGGACCACTCTGATAGTCGCTTGATATTGTCTGTAGAAATACTTCAAACCCTCGTGATCATTGTAAATTTTGTATTTCCAGCTGTATAAATAGTGACGCTATATCTGTAAGGTATATATAACTGCCACCACATCCAAGTTGCATGTAGGTAATTGAGCTCGTGACGTTTTAGATGTCGTTAGGCATAAACAATCACTTTACTATTCTGCATCAGAACACATCCTAATCCTTGTTCCTATGCATAGCTATAGATTGCAAAGCCCTCTCGTAGTATTTCGATTTTTTTTTAAATCGGTCTTTGAGACTTGACATTGTTTGATTATTTGAAGCCCGCCGCACTTCTCACCCAAACGAACTTCTCACTTTTCCTTGTGAGTTGGGTCATTGAGTCCGCTATTGAAAACCCTTTGATAAACCTTCTATAATATCCAATAATGCCTAAGAAACTACACATTTCATTGGTATTCATGGGAGCCAACCATTTTTTTCTACATCTTCAACTTTTTGGTCGACTTTATACCTTTCATTGTAACTACAAGTCCCAAAAAGACTACTCGATCAAGCCAAAACTCATACTTCTTGGATTTTACGTCCAATTTCTCTTGACAGAGTTTCCAACACTCGAGACGCTTCTCGTGTTGTTCTCTATTCTTTGAGTACCTCAGTATGGCATCTATGAATACAATTACAAATTGATCTAAGTACAGATGAAAAACTCGATTCATCAAATTCATAAATATTGCCAGGGCATTACTAAGTCAAAAAGGCATAACTGTGAACTCATATTGTACATATCGGATCCTAAAAGTTGTCTTGGGTATATCTTCTTTCTAAACTTTCAGTTGATGATATGATCAATCTTAAAAAATTACATTTGCCCCATTCAATTGATCAAAAAGATCCTCAGTCCTTGGAAATGGATATTTATTCTTTATGGTGAGCTTATTCAACTCTCTGTAGTCTATAAACATTTTTATTGTCTCATTTTTCTTTGTTTTTTACAAATAAAACTGGCGCTCCCTAAGGCAGCACGCTCGGCCGAACGAAACCAATATCCAAATGTTCTTGTAGTTGAACTTTTTAAGTTCCTAAAGCTCATTGGTTGTCATTATATATGGTGCTTTCGATACAGGGGCAGCTCGAAAATCAAATCAATCATAAACTCTACTGGTCGATTGGAGGTATTCCCGACAAATCTTAAAAAAATTGGTGAACTCACGTACAATAAGGATCTCCATGATGGTATTTTCATCAATCTAAGTGACTATTACATTCACCAGATACCCCTGGAATTTTTTTTTAATATCTTGATCGTCCTTATTGTTGATATATCTCGGGGCACTCCATTCACTCGCTCCGAAAAATTGTGAATTTGTCTCTATTTAAGGGTCACAATATTATTTCTCTCTTAGTCTCTTATGACAGTTGAGGTTATCCTTGTACTTATTCAATCAGTCCATTCCTAAGATGATATCAAAATCTTTATTCATAATCACATGCAAATCCGTTTCTAAACCCATCCCGTTAAAATCAACTCCACATTATTAATCACTAGATCAATACTTAATATTATCCTGTATTACAGGCTTATTTCTAGCATGTCACTAACAATGTAACACCCAGGGTTGGAATTTAGCTTGGAATCAAAATAAATAAAAGAATGCATAATATCAGTATCAAATAGTCCTAGAGTATGTGTTTTGCCGACATCCCATTGACTGTGGTTTTAGTTAAATAACGAGTTCGAATTGTCTCTACGTTGCGGCATTATGTACAGAAAAATAAAATATCTAAGTTTAAACTCTTTCCCAGTATGATACTACGTGTGTCACTTTCTAGCGTTTTTGAATATACGGGCCAATCTGAAGTCATAAATTAATCGTATAAGTCGTTCAACTTTATCATATATTATAAAAATAGACGTTTTACTTCTATGGTTCATTATGAATTGCTATTTCTTGTTGTTATCTACTTCTAACGTGTCATGAAAGAAAATTTAGGTCATGCAATGAATTAAGGAACACATACATAAATTATAGCATGTCACATAAATATTCATATAAATTCCATTGATCCACATAGCATATTACACTTTCGGGTACCCGACTTTTTCGGGTAGGTGTCGGGTAGCCTTATATGCTACCCGACAAGAACGAGTACCCGACCCAACTACCCAAAAACCCGACTACCCGACCCGATGTCCACCCCTAGTAAATTGTATTTATAATAATGATAACAACTATAGTTGAATTTGTAGAACAAGAACTCCAGAAATTGATTAGTTTATACTTTTTTTTTGTCAATACATCTTAAAACATATTTTTACTACAGATGTCATCGGAAAAGTGGTGGTCTTTCAAAAAATCTAAAATTATCAAGAATTCACAAAATTATATACAAAAATATATTTTTTGAAATAAAGCCTTAAAATTATCTAATATATCTAAAATTTATTGATAAGTCTTAAAACCATCTGATATCTTTGACAAATATACAGTGGAGATATTAATAGATATGTGTACGTAGGCAATGTAGTTTAAATTTCGGTTTATCTATATATATATATATATATATATATAATAGCAGAAGTCCTTGTGCAAACATATTTTCTATCAACATATTTTGTGTGAACATTTTTTGTATCAACATATATTTCATGTTCATATATATAAACTTCCATCCCACCTTTAATATCATTACAAAAAATATCATGCTCTGAATATAAAGATAAATATATCATTATGATTAAAAAAATATATCTGAAAATCGGATTTCCAGTATTTATTTATATTTTTAATCGAATTTGGCAATGCTATGTGATCAGATAATTAAAATTGTGTTTAGGAAAAACTTGACAAAATCTTACCTTAAAATAAAATATTCATTTAATCTAGAATTTTATTATCTTACAATAAAAGGACAACAATTTGTTCAATGCGATAACTTTTTCACACTGTATAACACTAAAAACGGACATCTATGTATTACCTTAAAGAAAATCTTATTCAAATATTTACCAAAAATAAAATTCGTCCGTGCATTGCATTTTTAAAAAACTCCCTAGATAAACTTTTTTGGGTTGTGAAATTTTCTATCGTATTCTATAATTTTTGGATTGATGAGTGATTACAACAATGTATTGTTGATCAAATGAGAAAACTCAAAGATCTACAACTACTGGGAATAAATGTGAAGCCCTCGATTTTTATTCGAACATGTACTTGTATCACGTATCGTCTTTGTACTATTTGACAATTCTACCGCGTCACTTTGACGGGTAAATATTAATGATAAATATATTTTGCATTTAATTCTTTTAATTTCTATTTGTGATCATAATCATTTATTAATTTTAATTCGCATTTATGATCACTTGGTTGATCATCATTATTATTATTGGTGTATTATTAGTCACCTTAGAATTTTAAGAGACTATTTATTTTAGGGATTATAATTTATAGAATTAAGAATTCGATTTAGATTAAGTGATCATGAGACTTATAAGTGATTAAGGACATCACTAATTATTTTGGAGATTGATATTTATTCATCTATTATCATCAATTTTGGAAAGAAAAATATATGGAATTACCAAAATACCCTTAGGGGACGGCATTGGTGTATTTTTTTGGTGTAGAAATATCTCTCAACTCTTGTACATGTACACCTTGTGTATTCCTCTTGTGTATTTATACACCATTAATTCAAACCTACATCTTAAATTAATCCCACCATTTCAATCATCCAATTGGTCAAACAAGACCAAATTAAAAATTTCCCCTAAGCTTAGCATTTTGGCCCATTGTCCCTAATAAAGATACCTAAATATTACTTTCTTCCCCAATTCCCTCAATTATTACTCTAACTTATCATTTAATCAAAACAAAACAAAATTTTATTCTTCCCATTTCATTTCACCAACACCAAATTTCTTCTAAGTCTTGAAATTCCTCTTACCTCTCTCTAAAAATCCTCCTACATCTCTCTACCTATTCTTCATCTTCTTCACTAACACTTAACCAAAACTTCAAGAATTCATCTCCCATTTTCTTCAAAAATTCGAACCATATACACTACACAAGGTAAGAAATTTTCTTCTTCAATCTATTCTTATACCTTCTAGCTCACCTCTTTCACCTTCTAATTTAAGTTTGATTTTTGAATTTGAGGTATACCTAGAAGACCTTTGAAGAAGTTAAGAGACTAGTCATCTTGAAGAAAAATTGTGAAGAAGTTGGACTATAAGGTAAGAAATGGAGTTTTTAGTACACTTTCTTCTTCTCTTTCTATTTTCCAAATTTTTACACTCCATTTTCATTTTTGGAGTTTTAGGGGCTGACCTTGGTGGTTGACATTAAGGGTGACCAAAACCTTATACTTGGAAGCCATTACTAGTCACATTTTACTCACTACACAAGGTAAGTGTAGTATTTCCAATTTTCTCACTATCTTCTTCTTTTCCCTTAATTTTTAACCACATTCTTATAACTCCTATATTTTTTTGATATTCCTTGACTTAGGGGCTGACCTAAGTCATTCCTTCACCGAGAGAGATTTATCCCATTTTCACCAACAAACCGATCTTTAAGGTGGGTGGAAAAATCCTTTCAACTTCTAGGTGTTTTAATTCATGAAAATGCATGTAGTATTTTGTTATTGAGCATTTGAGATATATATTATGTATTGCATGCTATTTTCTTGTATCAATTTGAAAAATTTCTCAAGTGTTGCTCAAAATGCGATTTACGAAAATTAGGACATACATGTACACTTTATTGTCATATTTGATAAATTCTTGTATGAGATGGATATGTATGTTGATGACTCTTGAAATCTATGTTTTGTATGGCCTATAACCTGGACAAGTCGAGCATAATTGATTAAATTTCGATTTTGGACTTAAAATGCAAAAATGGAAAGTTGGTGGACTTAAGTGCAAGAAAATAAAACTTAAGGGACCTCTCTGCAAATTTCGATTTTTGGGACTGTACTCAGGTCCAAAAATGATGTTTTGACATTTTAATAAAGTTTTAAGAGTTTTTAGATAAATAAAATCAACCCTTAAAAGCCCAAGGACTAGATTGTAAAATTTGAGAAGTTTAAGGGCTATTTTGCAAATTTCGAAACTGTACCAGACCCTAAATTTAAAATTTGAAATTTTAACTCTTAAGGGACTGGAAATAACATATTTTAAGTGTATTCCAAAAATCCAAGTGTTTAGAGTTTGGAAAGTAATTTTATAAAAGTTGAAGGACTAAAGTGTAAAAGATTAAACTTGAGGACCCAAATGAAATTTCCAGGACTTATACAGCCCATGTACCTGGAAATACTAATTTACCTATAACATAATTATATTTTGGACCCAAGGTTCAAATTTCATAACAATTGGACCCCTAAAAGCCTTAAAGGCAATTATTTCAAAATGGGACAAAAATGAGATTTTCAAAAGTTAAGGGACCTATACTTATGACGTTTTAAAACTGTTTTTGTTCCAATATCCCACTAACCTTAGTGACATTTTCCAACTGGAATCACATTAAAAGCCCTCCGGTTTGTGAGTTCCGATTATTTTAAACTTAAGGCCCGAAATGACAATTTTAACAAATTTGGGGCCAATGTGAGAATTTTATAAAAACTCGACCTCAAAACTTTAAAAAACCTGAATCTCTGAACAATTTAGAGATTTTAGGAACTGACCTCATAATTTTTCAAGGTCGGGATATTTATTTATTCAATTTTTAACCCCAAAAGTATTGGTTTTACAAAACGGGGCTAATTGTAAATTTTTCTTTTTATCAAGGACCTAACTTAAATTATTTTTCATTTACTAAAACAGCCCTGGACCCTCTGACTTTAATATTTAATTAAAATATTTTATTTTCTTAAAAATCCCTTGACTTATCGAATCGTCTTGACCGATTAATACCCGATCGCGGGGCGATTTCCTTGTCTCGCGATTTCGAATTTATAACGGGACTTATGTTCCTCCTAATCCTTAAGATATCGAAGACTACTTATCCTCCCGATAATTATCTTCATCCCAATAACTCCACCAACGCCATAACTATCTTGTGCAAATTTTTGAGAACTTTTCATGAACTGCTTCCCGAATCAATAATACTCGACTGCCTGGGTTGACTACATGAACTTGTGTTTACTTTCCTGTCTGAGTCAACTTGGTGTGTCGAGCTCACAGTCGGAATGGATACGTCGGGGATGGAACCGGGCAGCTCGGCTGCTATTCCACTCTTCCGGCCCCATCGTCCTAATCCCGCAACTGAGGGACGGAGTTTGTCCAAGGGAAGCGGGTCGTAGTACTTGAGGTATAATCATGATTATGACAAATCCGAGCCTTGCTAGCTCCACTGTGGATTTTGTCTTTGCCTACGGAGCGATAAGGTGACAGGTCTTGGACCATCTTGCTCGGGGAGTTACAAGGAAGAACGAAGGAATCGTTGTCTGATCCACACGATTCCGGAGTTAATCGGACCCGTTTGGTTGGCGCTACAAATCCGTACGCAACCGCTACTTATATTGCATAGGTTGGCGCTACAAACCGCACGCAACCGCTACTTGTATTGCATAGGTTGGCGCTACAAACCACGCAACCGCTACTTGTCTTGCATAGGATTGGCGTTACAAACCGCACGCAATCCTCCCGTTTGCTTGGACCATAGTGCCCGCTTGACCATGAATCGTTTTTCTTAATCAGTATAAGTATATTAATTAAATATATTTATCACGACGCTTGTGGACTGTGTGTGAAATCATGCATCATCTCTCATGCGTTTTCATACAACTAAATTTCTCGCATTAACTATTTATATCGCCACACTTACACACGATCACCCCATCCACTGAGATTTCTGTCTCATTCCCTCCTCGTTTTCTAACCTTTAGATGAAGAGTTCAACAAGACATCGAACCTACCGCATGATTGAATCTCTATCGGCGATGTGGAGCGATATTTCCTTTCATTTTTTTGTTGTTGTTGTTGGACTCCTTCATTTTATTTCTGCATTTTGACTGTAGTTAATTAAGATAATCTTTTGGGTTGTATTCTTGGATCGCTGACCTTAAGATATAATTTGTACTCGTGGTTGTTATAATTCCGCCGCATTAGACTCTATTTCACTTGGAGTTTGGTACCTTTGGATTAGATCGTTGATTAATTCTGTTTAAGTGATTGATCGTTGTCGCGTCACGTTTGGGGCGTGACAATAAACGATAGAGAGCGGACATAAATGTCAATGGTACAATCTCTATTCTCTATTTCAGTTATAACATGTTATATTCATAATTTTTTTAGTGTATATATCTAATTTTTGCGTTAATACAACTACAATTTATATCTAATGAAAAATAGTTTGCTATAAATTTTTATTCATGATTTTTTCTGCCATATTATTTTAAATAATAACTCAATTTAAATTTTATCAATTGATTATAGAAATCTTAATTCATTCTTCTTTAAAAGCGTATAGTCAATAACATATTTATATAGCCAGCATATTCACAATGCATTCGAGCCTTTTCTCTTTCTCATTAGTCACTATAAGAAAAAAAAAATTACAATTGCACCATTAACACCCTATTATCTTGGATTATCCACACATTAATTCTATGATATGAAACCAGTCTAAAATAAAGTAATATACACAAACTCATGTTAATAGATAGTTTCAGTATAAACCAATAAAGTTAAATAATAATACACGTCAATAATAATAAAAATAACAATGCATGTGAATAATAATAATAATAATAATAAAAAATACACGTGCAACGCACGTGCGGGATTATTAGTTAATACATATATCATAAAAGAGTCTTTTGCCTCCTTTTTTAAATAGAAAACGTAGTGGCAATATAACTTGAATTAATTTTGTCAGAGTAAATTATTGTTGTTGAGATTCGGAAGATATTTTTAATACTTTTTTTTTGAGAATGATATTTCTAATACTTAATTATTACTTAACATGTGTATAACGAGTGACTAAAAAAGTGTCTTGGTAAGAGCAAATAAGTTGACCTGAAAGTTAAATGAGAAAAAAGAAAAAAGGTTGCCCCATCTAAACGACTAAACGCAGTTAATTAAGAGTGCGACAAGATTTGTAAATTAATTGGTCTAGCTTTATCGCATTTTAAATAATAATAGAATAATTTTGTTGCAAATAAAATATTAAGATGCATCATCATAAGCTGATTGCTGAATTAATACTTTTGTTTTTTTGAAGCAACTGAATTAATATTATTAGATATTTGAAATGCTAAAAAATTATAGACAATCAAAGTCTTAAATTCAATTTGGGAAAATAGTATTATTTCAAAGATCTTATAAGGTCCTACGTCTGATAAGATGTTTTATATAGGTACTTACAGTTCTATTGAATTCTCATTGATGATGTGGTTTTTTTTAATCTTATTCTTAATTTCAGAATTAAAATCATTCGAGATAAATGTACATACTAACTTGTTTTTCTACATTTTTCAATGAGTTAAGCAATGGAAAAATACCTATTTATTGTATCAATATACTTCAATTAATTGGGGGTTTTAATGGGAAAAAAATTGTTATGCAAACATGCAAACATGTTAAATATTGAATATTTTATACTTGTGAATAAATTATAATTACTTGTTAGAAATTATGGTGAAAAAGCCAACACTACGAAAACAGATAATATACCAATTTTAATTAACTGTACTTTAAAGTACTAATGTAAAAGCTTTCTCAAAAAAAAGTACTAATGTAAAAGCTTTCTAAAAAAAAGTATTAATGTAAAAGAATAATTCAAGAATAAAATATACGTACTTTCACATTAATATTTTTATATGCATCATGCTGAAAAAAAATTGTTGCATATTTACAAACACTAGCATTTTGCCCGTACAATGCACGCTTACGTCAAAGCACGTAACTTACATGCATTATAGTCTGTGAAGCTCTCGATTTTTACCGCGTCGCTTTGACGGGTAAATATTAATGATAAATATATTTTGCATTTAATTTCTTTTATCTATTACTTGTGGTCATAATTATTTATTTATTCTATTTCGCATTAATGATCACTTGATCGATCATCATTTGTGTATCTATTAGTCACCTTAGAATTTTAAGAGACTATTTCTTTTAGAGATTTATACCTTATAGAATTAAGAATTCGATTTAGAATAAGTGATCATAAGACTTATAAGTGATCAAGAAATTAAATCACTAATTATTTTGGAGATTGATATTATTCATCTATTATCATTAATTGTGGGACAAAAAAAATATTTTTTTTTGAGTATTAAGACTAGCATGGACGTCCACATGAGGAGGTAGACAAGGAAGCATTTGACCATTCCATTCAATTATAAAATTCCACCTTTTTCAACTTTTATTTTATTTATACACCTCCATTAAATTATATACATTTCCTATCCTTTTATTTTTTTAGACTCCTTTTTTATACACAACTCATCTCACTCAATACACTTTACACATCATATTACCTCCCAACTCACACAAGACAACAAACGAAAAAAAAAGGGTGCTAGTGTGTGCTTGTGAATTGGACGGCTATAACATGAAAAAGGGGGGAAATCAACTTTTTTTTTCTCCAATTATTACCAATTCATAATTTGACCACCAAAATAATAAAAGTATCCTTCTACTTGCACCAACTTTCGGCCATAGCAAGATTAGGGGGGAATAATTTCATTTTTTTTTCTCCAACTTTACTTTACATAATTATTAAATAAAAAAAATAATTATATTTCCTACCTTATTTTCGGCCAACATGGTTTCAAGAGAGGACAAAATTCATTTTCAACCTATCACTCTCCTAATCCTCTCATTCTCCAACACTTAACAAAATTCAAGAAATCCTTCACTTCTACTAGCAAGAATTCGAACCTACCACTCCAAAGGTAAGAAAAAATTCCTTTTCAATCCATTTTTGATATCACCTAACTCATCTCTTCCACCACCTAATTTAAGTTTGATTTTGATTTTGAGGTGTACTTAGAAGACCATTTGAAGATATTAAGAGACTTGAGGTCATCTAGAAGAAGAAATTGTGAAGAAGTTGGACTATAAGGTAAGAAATGAGATTTTTAGTACATTTTCTCATTCTCTTTCTATTTTCCAAATTTTGACACTCCACTTTCATTTTTGGAGTTTTAGGGGCTGACCTTGAAGGTTGTTATTAAGGGTGACCAAAATCTAACATTTTGAGGCCATTACTAGTCACACTTTACTCACTACACAAGGTAAGTGTAGTACTTCCAATTTCTCACCATCTTCTCCCTCTCTTTAAATTTTTAACCTCATTTTTCTAACTCCTATATTTTTTGATATTCCTTGACTTAGGGGCTAACCTAAGTCACTTCTTCATCAAGAGTGATTTGTTCCATTTTTCACCAACAAATCAATCTTTAAGGTGGGTGGAAGAATCCTTTCAACTTCTAGGTGTTTTAATTAAAAATGCATGTAGTATTTTGATTTTGAGCACTTGAGATATATATTATGTATTGCATGATATTTTCTTGTATCAAGTTGGAAAAATTCTCAAGTGTTGCTCAAAAATGCGATTTATCGAAAAATAGGGCATACATGTACACTTTATTGTTATACTTGATGAAATTTTGTATGAGCAGGATATGTATGTGTATGACTCTTGAAATTTATGTTTTGAATGATTTATAACCAGGACAAGTCGAGCATAATTGATTAAATTTCAACTTTTAGACTTAAAATGCAAAAATACAAAGTTGGTGGACTTAATTGCAAGAAAATAAAACTTAAGGGACCCCTCTGTAATTTTCGATTTTTGGGACTGAAATCAGGTTCAAAAATTATGTTTTGACATTTTAATAAAGTTTTAAGAGTTTTTAGATAAATAAAATCAACCCTTAAAAAGCTCAAGAACTAGATTGTAAAATTTTAGAAGTTTAATGCCTATTTTGCAATTTTCGAATCGCACAGACCTAATTTTAAAATTTGAAATTTTAACTCTTAAGGGACTGGAAATAACATATTTTAAGTGTATTCCAAAAATCCAAGTGTTTAGAGCTTGGAAAGTAATTTTAAAAAATGAGGACCAAATTATAAAAGATTAAACTTGAGGACCAAAATACAATTTCTAGGACTTATGGAGCCCATGCACCTAGAAATACTAATTTAACTATAACATAATTATATCTTGGACCCAAGGTTCAAATTTCATAACAATTGGACCCCTAAAAGCCTTAAAGACAATTATTTCAAAATGGGACAAAAATGAGATTTTCAAAAGTTAAGGGACCTATACTTGCTTCTTTTAAAAACTGCTTTTTTCCCAATATTCCACTGACCTTAGTAACATTTTACAACTGGAATCACATTAAAATCCCTTCCGGTTTGTGAGTTCCAATTATTTTAAACCTAGAGCCCGAAATGACAATTTTAACAAATTTGGGGCCAATGTGAGAATTTCATAAAAACTCGACCTCCAAACTTTAAAAATCTGAATCTCTGAACAATTTAGAGAATTTAGGAACTGACCTCATAATTTTTCATGGTCGGGACATTTATTTATTTAACTTTTAACCCCAAAAGTAGTGATTTTTACAAAACGGGGCTAATTGTAAATTTTCTTTTAACAAGGACTAACTCAAATTATTTTTTTCTTTTAAAGAAATACGGACTCTCGACTTTAATAATGAATTACAAATGTTTTATTTTCTCAAAAATCCCTTGTCTTATCGGATCGTCTTGACGATTAATACCCGATCGCGGGCGACTTGCCGTCTTGCGATTTCGAATCCATAAGTCCCGTTATAGATTCAAATCCCAAGACGGCGAGGAAGCCGCCCAAGGACGGGTATTAATCGGTCAAGATGATCCGATAAGACAAAGAATTTTTGAGAAAATAAAACATTTGTAATTCATTATTAAAGTCAGAGAGTCCAGGACAATTTCTTTAAAAGAAAAAAATAATAATTTGAGTTAGGTCCTTGTTAAAAGAAAATTTACAATTAGCCCCGTTTTGTGAAAAAACACTACTTTTGGGGTTAAAAGTTAAATAAATAAATGTCCCGACCTTGAAAAATTATGAGGTCAGTTCCTAAATTCTCTAAATTGTTCAGAGATTCAGGTTTTTAAAGTTTGGAGGTCGAGTTTTTATAAAATTCTCACATTGGCCCTAAATTTGTTAAAATTGTCATTTCGGGCTCTAAGTTTAAAATAATTGGAACTCACAAACTGGAAGGGATTTTAATGTGATTCCAGTTGTAAAATGTCACTAAGGTCAGTGGTGGGATATTGGGACAAAAACATTTTTTAAAAGAAGCAAGTATAGGTCCCTTAACCTTTGAAAATCTCATTTTTGTCCCATTTTGAAATAATTGCCTTTAAGGCTTTTAGGGGTCCAATTGTTATGAAATTTGAACCTTGGGTCCAAGATATAATTATGTTATAGTTAAATTAGTATTTCCAGGTGCATGGACTCCATAAGTCCTGGAAATTGTATTTTGGTCATCAAGTTTAATCTTTTACAATTTGGTCCCTCAATTTTTATAAAATTACTTTCCAAGCTCTAAACACTTGGATTTTTGGAATACACTTAAAATATGTTATTTCCAGTCCCTTAAGAGTTAAAATTTCAAAATTTAAAATTAGGGTCTGGTACAGTTTCGAAAATTGCAAAATAGCCCTTAAACTTCTAAAATTTTACAATCTAGTCCTTGAGCTTTTAAGGGTTGATTTTATTTATCTAAAAACTCTTAAAACTTTATTAAAATGTCAAAACATAATTTTTGAACCTGAGTACAGTCCCAAAAATCGAAAATTACATAGGGGTCCCTTAAGTTTTATTTTCTTGCAATTAAGTCCACCAACTTTCTATTTTTGCATTTTAAGTCCAAAAGTTGAAATTTAATCAATTATGCTCGACTTGTCCAGATTATAAATCATTCAAAACATAGATTTCAAGAGTCATACACATACATATCCTTCATACAAAATTTCATCAAGTATAACAATAAAATGTACATGTATACCCTATTTTTCGATAAATCGCATTTTTGAGCAACACTTGAGAATTTTTCCAACTTGATACAAGAAAATATCATGCAATACATAATATATATCTCAAGTGCTCAAAATCAAAATACTACATGCATTTTTAAGTAAAACACATAAAATTTGAAAGGATTCTTCCACCCACCTTAAAGATCGATTTGTTGGTGAAAATGGAATAAATCTCTCTCGATGAAGGAGTGACTTAGGTCAGCGTCAAGGAATATCAAAAAAAAAAATATAGGAGTTAGAAAATGTGGTAAAAAATATAAGGGGAAGAAGAAGATGGTGAGAAAATCGAAATACTACACTTACTTGTGTAGTGAGTAAAAGTGTGACTAGTAATGGTTTCAAAGTGTAAGATTTTGGTCACCCTTAATGTTAACCTCCAAGGTCAGCCCCTAAAACTCCAAAAATAAAAATGGAGTGTCAAAATTTGGAAATTAGAAAGAGAAGAAGAAAATGTACCAAAAATTCCATTTCTTACCTTATAGTCCAACTTCTTCACAATTTTTCTTCAAGATGACTAGTCTATTAATATCTTCAAAGGTCTTCTAGATATACCTCAAAATCAAAAATCAAACTTAAATTAGAAGGTGAAAGAGATGAGTTAGGTGATATAAATGAATTGAAAAAGAAATTTTCCTTACCTTGGTATGGTGATGGTTCGATTTGATGAAGGAGTAGGGAGATGAATTTTTGAAATTTTGGTTAAGTGTTTGTGAAGAAGAAGAGGAAATGTGTAGAGAGAGGTAGGAGGATTTTTAGAGAGAGATAAGAGGAAATACAAGACTTGGAAGAATTTTGTGTTGGTGAAATGAAATGTGAAGAATAAAACTTGAACAAATTTTTTGTTCACCAAGGGCCATTTGGCCGTCCACATGGGGTGGGGATGAGAGAATTTTTTTTTGTTTTGATTAAATGATTTGTGAGGTTAATAATTGGGGAATTAAGACATAAAATAGTAATAGGCAACTCTACTAGGGACAATTAGCCAAAATACTAAGTTTAGGGGGGAATCACTTTTGTTTGGTAATTATTGAGGTGGGGAATTGGTAGATTAATCTAAGATGTATGTTTGAATTAATGGTGTAAAAATACACAAGATGAATACATAATGTGTACATGTACAAGAGTTGGAAGTTATTTCTACACCAAAATATACATCATGGCCGTCCAACATGAGGGGTAGTTGTGGTATTTCCATATTTTTTTTGTCCCAAAATTGATGATAATAGATGAATAATATCAATCTCCAAAATAATTAGTGATTTCCTTGATCACTTATGAGTCTCATGATCACTTATTATTGTCACGCCCCAAACGTGACACGACAACGATCAATCACTTAAACAGAATTAATTAACAGTCCAATCCAAAGGTACCAAACTCCAAGTGAAATAGAGTCTAATGCAGCGGAATTATAACAACCACGAGTACAAATTATATCTTAAGGTCTGGCAGTATCCGAATACAACCCAAAAGATTATCTTAATTAACTTACAACCCAAACAGAAATAAAATGAAGGAGTCCAACAACAACAACAAAAAAGTAAAAGGAAATATCGCTCCACATCGCCGATAGAGATTCAATCTGCGGTAGTTCGATGTCTTCAGCCGAACTCTTCATCTAAAGGTTAGAAAACATGAGGGGAATGAGACAGAAATCTCAGTGGATGGGGTGATCGTGTGTAAGTGTGGCGATATAAATAGTTAATGCGAGAAATTTAGTTGTATGAAAACGCATGAGAGATGATGCATGATTTCACACACAGTCCACAAGCGTCGTGATAAATATATTTAATTAATATACTTATACAATTAAGAAAACAGTTCATGGTCAAGCAGGCACTATGGTCCAAGCAAACAGGAGGATTGCGTACGGATTTGTAACGCCAATCCTATGCAAGACAAGTAGCGGTTGCGTACGGATTTGTAGCGCCAACCTATGCAATACAAGTAGCGGTTGCGTACGGATTTGTAGCGCCAACCTATGCAATACAAGTAGCGGTTGCGTACGGATTTGTAGCGCCAACCAAACGGGTCCGATTAACTCCGGAATCGTGTGGATCAGACAGCGATTCCTTCGTTCTTCCTTGTAACTCCCCGAGCAAGATGGTCCAAGACCTGTCACCTTATCGCTCCGTAGGCAAAGACAAAAATCCACAGTGGAGCTAGCAAGGCTCGGATTTGTCATAATCATGATTATACCTCAAGTACTACGACCCGCTTCCTTGGACAAACTCCGTCCCTCGGTTGCGGGATTGGGGCGAAGAGCGGAAAGAGTGGAATAGCGGCCGAGCTGCCGGTTCCCCCGGCGTATCCATTCCGATTCGTGAGCTCGACACACCAAGTTGACTCAAGCGAGGAAAGTAAACACAAGTTCATGTAGTCAACCGTGCGGTCGAGTATTATTGATTGAAGGAAGCGAGTTCATGAAAAGTTCTCAAAAATTTGCACAAGATAGTTATGGCGTTGGTGGATTTATTGGGATGAAGATAATTATCGGGAGGATAAGTAGTCTTCGATATCTTGAGGATTAGGAGGAACATAAGTCCCGTTATAAATTCGAAATCGCGAGACAAGGAAATCGCCCCTCGATCGGGTATTAATCGGTCAAGACGATTCGATAAGTCAAGGGATTTTTTAAGAAAATAAAATATTTTAATTAAATATTAAAGTCAGAGGGTCCAGGGCTGTTTTAGTAAATGAAAAATAATTTAAGTTAGGTCCTTGATAAAAAGAAAAATTTACAATTAGCCCCGTTTTGTAAAAACCAATACTTTTGGGGTTAAAAATTGAATAAATAAATATCCCGACCTTGAAAAATTATGAGGTCAGTTCCTAAAATCTCTAAATTGTTCAGAGATTCAGGTTTTTAAAGTTTTGAGGTCGAGTTTTTATAAAATTCTCACATTGGCCCCAAATTTGTTAAAATTGTCATTTCGGGCCTTAAGTTTAAAATAATCGGAACTCACAAACCGGAGGGCTTTTAATGTGATTCCAGTTGGAAAATGTCACTAAGGTTAGTGGGATATTGGAACAAAAACAGTTTTAAAACGTCATAAGTATAGGTCCCTTAACTTTTGAAAATCTCATTTTTGTCCCATTTTGAAATAATTGCCTTTAAGGCTTTTAGGGGTCCAATTGTTATGAAATTTGAACCTTGGGTCCAAAATATAATTATGTTATAGGTAAATTAGTATTTCCAGGTACATGGGCTGTATAAGTCCTGGAAATTTCATTTGGGTCCTCAAGTTTAATCTTTTACAATTTGGTCCTCAAGTTTTATAAAATTACTTTCCAAGCTCTAAACACTTGGATTTTTGGAATACACATAAAATATGTTATTTCCAGTCCCTTAAGAGTTAAAATTTCAAATTTTAAATTTAGGGTCTGGTACAGTTTCGAAATTTGCAAAATAGCCCTTAAACTTCTCAAATTTTACAATCTAGTCCTTGGGCTTTTAAGGGTTGATTTTATTTATCTAAAAACTCTTAAAACTTTATTAAAATGTCAAAACATCATTTTTGGACCTGAGTACAGTCCCAAAAATCGAAATTTGCAGAGAGGTCCCTTAAGTTTTATTTTCTTGCACTTAAGTCCACCAACTTTCCATTTTTGCATTTTAAGTCCAAAATCGAAATTTAACCAATTATGCTCGACTTGTCCAGGTTATAGGTCATTCAAAACATATATTTCAAGAGTCATAAACATACATATCCATCTCATACAAGAATTTATCAAATATGACAATAAAGTGTACATGTATGTCCTAATTTTTGTGAAATCGCATTTTGAGCAACACTTGAGAAATTTTTCAAATTGATACAAGAAAATAGCATGCAATACATAATATATATCTCAAATGCTCAATAACAAAATACTACATGCATTTTCATGAATTAAAACACCTAGAAGTTGAAAGGATTTTTCCACCCACCTTAAAGATCGGTTTGTTGGTGAAAATGGGATAAATCTCTCTCGGTGAAGGAATGACTTAGGTCAGCCCCTAAGTCAAGGAATATCAAAAAATATAGGAGTTATAAGAATGTGGTTAAAAATTAAGGGAAAGAAGAAGATAGTGAGAAAATTGGAAATACTACACTTACCTTGTGTAGTGAGTAAAATGTGACTAGAATGGTTTCCAAGTATAAGGTTTTGGTCACCCTTAATGTCAACCACCAAGGTCAGCCCCTAAAACTCCAAAAATGAAAATGGAGTGTAAAAATTTGGAAAATAGAAAGAGAAGAAGAAAGTGTCTAAAAATTCCATTTCTTACCTTATAGTCCAACTTCTTCACAATTTTTCTTCAAGATGACTAGTCTCTTAACTTCTTCAAAGGTCTTCTAGGTATACCTCAAATTCAAAAATCAAACTTAAATTAGAAGGTGAAAGAGGTGAGCTAGAAGGTATAAGAATAGATTGAAGAAGAAAATTTCTACCTTGTGTAGTGTATATGGTTCGAATTTTTGAAGAAAATGGGAGATGAATTCTTGAAGTTTTGGTTAAGTGTTAGTGAAGAAGATGAAGAATAGGTAGAGAGATGTAGGAGGATTTTTAGAGAGAGAGGTAAGAGGAATTTCAAGACTTAGAAGAAATTTGGTGTTGGTGAAATGAAATGGGAAGAATAAAAATTTTGTT